>QUSF01000002.1:63199326-63425472 GCA_003676055.1 Chloebia gouldiae | reverse complement strand
TTTGTTAGCCTGTTTGTGTGGAACATTCAGGAAAATTAAGCCTAATTAGTTTTCTACATGGATTAGTTAAGCAGTGTAGAATGCCTATATAGATGCCCCTAGTCAGCACAGAAATAGTTCTGATGCTAGTGACTTTAATTTGCTCTGGAAATAACAATACTAAAATTTAATTAAGGCTCTTTTATCCTGAATTAGTCTTTATTATGGTATATAAAAAAGCATTAAGAAGGATCACCTTTAAATAATTTGGATTCATTTTCCTCAGTGACTCCATGTTGCTAAGTCCTTATTTGCAAAATTCCATCAAGAAAAGGGATCTTGATGATTAATTTCTTAAAATCACTCTCAGATTTTAACAACACTTTTTCTGACATGAAATTTGTTTTCTGAATTCTCCAAACTGAAATATCTCTTACCATTACTGGAGCAATGTTCTTCTGTGACATTATGCTGTCACACACACACAGAAAAGAAAATGCCTGCTGAAATCAAACACTTTATGATTTTAAGACTGGTAAAAAAATACAAGACAAATCTATGACAATTGTACTTGAGTGGTGACCATCTGAGAGGGATTTTGTAGTATGCTGTGAAAAAAATTCCCTTACTGTTCAGAGGTAAACTATCATACAGGAATAGGATGAAACAAAGTGATTTGCAGAGGTTAACAGATGCTACCTGCCTTTAGCTACTATTTTAGAAGGGCAGAAAGAGATGGAATGTCAGGAAAAAAAATTATACCCATAGAGTTTTGCACAAAATAAGCTTAAAGATTGAAAATGCAACTTGAAAAAAAAAAACAGCACTGAAAAAGGAAATAGAAACACTTACCTTATTCCTAAAAGTCAGAAAAAACTGGGAAAATTATGTGCTTCAAACCTATTTTGTTAAAAAGGTGCAAGATGTAAAGCAAATTTTAAAAATATGTGAAGAAAAAGTGGAGAAGTAATACTTTTAGGCATTCTGAAAATGTAAGAATCAAAGGTTTGAATTCTACCTTCTCAAGAACAAGAATAACCCCACAAATTTACTACAAGTTATTCTAGGAGACTGGTCTCAGACAGATAATGTGGGAATAGCCAGAATCTTCTGCCACCAAGCATACACGCCCATCATGGGCCCATCATATTTACAACAGAAGAGTTTCCAAGAAAAATATCCTGTAATGCTTGAAGTGCAGAACTGCTGAACTGCAGAAATTATTTGCAGAATGAAGAGACTTCACAATTCACTTACTGTATTGTTGAGGAGAGGAGGCAGAGAGCTATGCATCAAGGGGTCACCAAGCAGGATTTTCCATCCATTTCAGTTTTCTTTTGGCACAAGAAGAAATAATGGCTCTATTTAAGTGGCTGGCAAAAAATATCTAAATGCAATATGTTTAAGTAGTGTGAAATTTAAGTGATTTGTGGTTCACCTAGATGAAAGATGCTACAGAGATGTGAAATCTTTGTCTTTATTATGACAAAGGATCCTTGTATTGCACAAAGTGAATGATGAATGAAAAGACAGTCTGCTGGCTTGTGGTAGCAGTGCTTCAGATAGTCCCACAGTAAATATGACAAATAGACCCACTCTACTGCAGTAGGAATCTGCTTCTGTATTTGATATCTCGACTCATTTGTTTCTCTCCAGGAAGAGACACCTGTCTATAAATATGTTACACTTATTCTTTGTTAACCTCTGTCACTTCAAACATTTCTTTTTACATACCAACAGGTTTATCTATACCAACAGGGAAATTTGTGTGCCCATTTGGTCCAATCTCTCTACCCTGGAGCAGATTTTCATTATTTTTCAACAAATCATCATTTCATCTAATCTGTGTGTTATAATCTTGTCAACTAATGAAAGACCCGTGGTTCAGTAAAAAGATTAATGCTTTCTGGTTCTCTTGGATGACTGCAAAGGGGAAACTTCCTACAAATGGTAGCTTTTTCAAAAAAAAAAATTTAACCAAAACAGCAGCCTAGACAAAGGCAGGCATAGAAATCTTTTTTGTGTTCTCTTTGGTATTTATCAAATTATTAGAGTATTTTCAATTCCTGAAAATAGTAATTCATAAGTTATCAAGAAAGGAAGCTAACGATGCTTACTGTTTCCTGAATCTTCTGCATGTGTCCAAGAGAACTGTTTTCTCCAAACTTGTCTTTTCTCTCTTAAAAGGACCTCAATTCTTCAGGAAAGAACCAGACATCCAGAGACTGTACTGAAATACTGCTTTTAAAGTTCTATCACTATGTGTTTGCATTTTCCTCATGAGGAAAAGTTCCCAAGTTCTCAAAGGATGTAAAAACTATTTTTTTTCAATAGTCATGTTTGCTGCTTTTGTGCCTGAAAAGTGCCTGGTTTAGTTGTCACCAGAAAATTATATGCTTTCCATGGAGAAGATAATGCAGCCCAAATTCAGTGTTCTCTTTGATCTTTATTTTATTTATAGAAGCTTTCAAATACTTTAAAATATGTGCAACTAATATATTGTTGCTAATTCACGAAATAAGAATTTGCTTTAATTCTGTCTTTTATAAACCAGGTTATATAAGCTGGGCAGAATCACATACCCAGTCCCTGTCATCTAAACATAAGGAATACCGAATATAAGTTCACTGAAGTCGCAACAAAATGCACTGCATGAAATACACAAGACAGAAAAATTAAACTGTGTAGGTGACTTCTCTTGATGTTCCTGGCTTTGATGTGCTCAGGAAAAGATTGATCATATGTGCAAAAAAGAATCACTTATTGAGTAACTGCAGCAAAAAAAGCACCCAAGAGACTTGGGTCTTATTACTTCTACATTATCCAAAAGCTTGCCAAAATCCAGTACTTTGCAGAAAAAACAGTACGATGTGCTCCATGTTTGGAACACTTATCTTCCTCTTTTGTTATTGATGTGGCTTATTTGAACTGACTGCTTTTTTTTTTTAATATAATGCTTTTCACAAGTTGCTTTTGAAGGAATATCTTTAATAATTGTATAGAACTGGGGGAAGAAAGGGATAAAGAAAGGAATCAAAGTAGAAATGGGTTTTTCCAGAAGGAGTTAAAGGTGCTGACCTTTTCTGAATCCTAAAATCAGAGATTAACCAAAGAAAATAAAAACCAATATTTTTCAAAATAAGAAAATATTTAGTTTTTTGTTTTTTTTTTTTTTTCAATAGGAAAAGGCATCTGAGAAGCCCACTTTGGGAATTAGGAGTTTAATATTATTTCAGAAAAAAGATATTGTGATGGATATTAGGAACACTACAGTAAATTTCCTTGGTTATAAATGATGTACTAATCAATGCTTGTGTTTATTTGCATGCATGAATTAGAATTAGGATTATGAAGAATTCCTGCCCTTTGGTTGTGACTTCATGTACTCGTCCCTGAAACACTTTAGTACGCTTCCTACAAAGCAAATATCCTAATCAAGATATAATTAAAGCATATTTTAGTAGAAGATGTTAACATACATAGGTGAACAACATCTATCTTGAAAATCCCTGACAAAACAGTGACAGTTAAACACTTTTGATCCAGTGCAGCCTTATGCTGATAAACTTTGAGTCTTAGTGACATGACGGTTGTGGTCCCACAGCATGAGGCTGAATTTTACATTAGCTCACACATGCTGAGAAGTGCAGTTTTATTTTAATTCTACTCCATAAGATTAATCTCTGTATTAAGATACCAATATTAATGGTGCTATTAATGGTATGTTAATATAATTTCAAGGGTCAGATGTTATGTAAAGGAGAGTGATTAACTGAAGAAAGAGCAGTCCATAAATCCTTCAAGGAGTGTTTTGTACTCAAAGAGTAGGAAACTTAAGTCCAGATTATAAAATTTTAGAACCATAGAATGTTTTGTTTTGGAAGGGACCTTAAAGATCATCTATTTCCAAAATCTCTGCATTTTTTTTTAAAAGGGAGAAAGACTTTACAGTTCATACCAGCAATTAATCTTTTAATCCAATTAAATCCAATTAAATCCAATCCAAATGTCACCCACTTTTACTTTCCCATGTTGGTTTTCACAAGTGAAACAGTTTTGTCTGTGTTCTCTATGAAGAGTTTTGTGGAAATACACAGTAACATTCTTTTAATATGTGTGCCATGGGTAAGCTTCTGCCTAAGCCTTCCTTACTCCACAGAGCTCCCCTTCCGCCTATATGCACTACATATGTGAGCTAGTAACTAGAATTATGAGTTAAATATTAGAAACTAGAGATGTCTTCTTTTTTCTCATTCCATTCAAATATTTTCCCTTTCTTCCCCTTGTCTTCAGAGTCACCATGACAATAGAGCTTTCCTCTCTTCACTTCAGGCTGCATTTGATCCTCTGTCCCCAAAGGTAATGAAATCACAATACTATTATTGACTTTGAGAACAGGGTTTCATCTGTGTGGTCTTCTGAGAGAAATGCAAATACTAGTTGGCAATCTCATGTGGTTGAAACATCCTCCTTGTTAAACTTTATGTTCAGGACGTAGAGCTCAAAAATAGGATAAAGAACAAAGTTTTCAGGATTAATTACAGAAGGTTTCTATCACAGAACCTACCTTTTAAAAGCACTTTGGTATTTAATGGTCTTGAGAGAAGCAGAGTGCAATATTTTTGCAGAGAAAGATGTGAACAGAAAATGCTGTATTTTATATATATATATATATATATATATGCTGTATATTATAGGAGAGAGTGGTCTAACAGACCTGGAAAGCAATGGTCAAAAGCAGTGAATATGTAATGCTGGTGCCCATTAGGGCTTAAGCACCATACTTAAGGTCCATTTCTTGGCATCTGTGCAGTTCCACAGTCCAATTCATGCTACTGATGTAAGCACTTACCTTAGACTGTAACTTGACAGGAAGGTCTCAACTCCAGTATTTCACCACTATGTCACGTATTCCTTCTCTTTTCTTCTAATCCAGTAGGTAGTGAGGTAAGATGGAAATCTGCAGTAGGAGGGACAGAGCAATCCAAATTCAAGGTAGGTAATGGTTATGGCATTTATTCTGCAGGTAGTTTCAAGGCTCTCTCCAGTCTGCAGGAAAGGATACCTGCTGATCTGCAAAGAAGACAGAACCAAAAGTAACTTTTCTTGCTTAAACCATGTATGGACCTAGCTGTAGGAATAACTCCTTTTAGAGATATACTAGCATACTCAGCAGCACCAAGACTCACAGATCTTTGGATATTCAATCAATCAATCAATCAATCAATCAAACACAATTTTTAATAAGTTCTATTTAATAAGGGCCTACTGACTTCAGGTAGTTCTTGGATAATGGAGTATATTATGAGCCTATAAAATCTCAATTTTTATGCCAAAAGGATAGTTCTGCTGTCTAACTCAAAAAGTGAAAGTGATTTGGAAAAATACATTTTTCCTCTGTGCTGGAACATGTGGCCCATCCCACTGTAAGGAGAGTTGGGGAGGATTCTTTTTGATACATTTCTTGGATGAAAATAAAGCTCAGAAGCAGCAAATATTGTATCTGAGAACTGTTTATTGATAAAGGATATGGTCTGGGCTGGAGGGGGATTCACTGCTTTTATGTCATAATGCTCCTCCCACAGCCTGGTTCCCTGGGAATTTTTTCCAGGCATCCAGGGGTCTGCTTGCCTCCAGGGGATAAGTCACTGGCAGCTCAGCTGTGGAAGTTTCTCTCCCCTGAGGGGCTGTCAGGCAGAGTCTCCCCAGGGACACAGCCTCCCTTGATTTTCTCTCAAGTGCTTCCTAAACATGTGGCACCTGCTAAGGGTCCCAGCACGTGTACAGCCCCTGTAGTCATTTTTCACCCCATGTCAGAAAACAGATTCATAACATATGCTGAGGCATAAATAAAAATGAAATTAGTTCTTCACAACATGCACACTACAAGAGAAAGTCAATACAATGAAGTGGTGTTTACAGAAAAGTAGAGAGTCTCAAATTCATTTAGGGCATTGAAGTGATAGAAATTTCCATTTTGGTCCTACTCTCCTGCTTTTAATGAGATTGTTTTGTGAAAATAGGGGAATTAGTTTTATGAGTGTGCAGTGACTAATACACAGATGGCCCATGTTTTGGAAAAGAAACCTCTAAGAAGACACACACGAGACTAGAAACTGACTTTGTAAGTTTTAAACAACATTGAGACACTACAGTATATCAACTTAGTTATACACATAAAAAAAGAATCCTCGCACATTTTTCACAACCCACAGAAACACCTGTCACTACTGAAATTTTGTCCCATGTTTGGGACAAGATGAAACTCTTCAACTTTTCAGCTTCTGCCTGCATGTGTAGGACTTGATACCATTGAAATTTTATATCTAGTGGCATGGGAGCTTTAAATGCTTTCATTTATGGTCTTGTGATGTAAAAAAAGAAAATTTTCTGGAACAAAGTTATTTAAAAGGAAAAGTCTGTCCCAGAGGAGTTGAAATAAATGTGTATCAGGGTATGATTTGAGGAACAGGCTGATGAACAAACCCTGTGCATAAGTTCTTTAAGCAACTAGATCCATCTTAGCTTACAAAACCCACTAAATTAGATACATTTGATAAATTAAGTGCATGTAGATAATTTGTTGTGTTAAATCCATTTTTATGTTTAGTTTAATTCCTGTAGGTTAAATGCTTCACTTTGAGGAAATTGTTCTGAGTGTTTGCAGAGCTGCAGGTCATATATCCTGACTAAAAGGTTTTCTGGATGAACTAAGTGCCATTTGTTCTGTTGCTTTATTGTGTTTTATAAGCAAAGCTGCAATAACCAAAACTCTGAGCCATGTTTTAGCCTCATTTAAACCAGTTCATGCTGTGGGTTCATTAAGTCTAGTGGCAAAAGGGAGGGAGTAGTGCAGAATTTCTTCCGGTAATAATAATTCCAGGTTTTTATTGTCTTCAACTCCTTTTTGTGAACACAAGCATGGATATCATCCTCCATTCCTTTTTCTTTTTCCTTCAGTCCAGAAATCTGGATCCTGTGAAGGCTTCATTTAGAGATACACAAGAAAGAGGGATGAAACTAAGTCAGGAACAGATTATTTTTTTATATGTGGTTCTGGTTTAAATATAGAAAATTAAATTATGGATAAATAGCTTGCCTGCCATTCCTTACTGATAGAGTTACCTTTATATACACAAGCATTCATACCTCTGTGAGTGTGTATGCATAAATACAAATATACATTTACATATTAAATAACCTCAGCTACCTAAATTGGGCTAAGTAATTCTGTTGTCATAATGGACTCTTGTCTCTTTGTTTTAGCTATAGCAGGAGGGGAAAAATACAAATGAAGGTAAAAAAAGGAATCTGATAGATGCCAGTTTGTTAATTTCAGTTTCAAAAATTATTGTAAACTGTTAGTTTATCAAAGGCTTTTAAAAATATTATATATATTTGAGTTTTATGACTGATTACTGTCTACCAGATATTATTATGGAGGCTTTTTGAAACTTGAGATATGAAGTTCTCCAACTGAATAATTAAGATCATTAAGAACAAAGTGAAATGTTTATCACTTGCTGTAGAAATCATAAAAGAAATTTGATTTAATTCACAAGTGGAATCTTTATAGACTGTCATGGCACTATGGCTATCGCTACAATTTTGTGGAATAATTTTAAGTCTGGATGTAAAAATTACTGTTGGCATGTAAGAAATGGAAGTGAAAATATGTTATTAGTTTAGCTGTGAAAAATCTATATGGTAAACATACAGTACTCTCTGGGCATAACAGTAAAACTAGTTGGAATATTTTTCTGGGAAAAAGACACCTGAAAATATGATTTTTAAAAATTATATTGTTTCTTCTGCATCATGCTTGTGCATGTCTAAAATTGCACTATTTCAAGGTTTAAAATTCTTTATTCCCCATCATTTCATGTGGATTTCATTGCAAATGCAGACTTAGTCCAATAGGAAACATTAAAGTATTCCCAGGTGAAGCAGTGTTGTATTCTAAGACAGAATTGGCTTGGAAATTTAAACCAAGCTCTGGGGCAAACTAAATGACAACTAGAAAAATAAAATAAAATAAAACATGCAGTACTTTTCTACGCTATTAGGGAAGGATTCATGTTTCTGCATGAAAGCAAAGCAGATAACACCTCATTGCTTAAGTTGTTTTGATCCCTCCATCTTTAGCTCTGGCACCTACCTCACATCTAAAACATGGTCAGCCACATTAGTGTATTAGAAGCTCCCTCCCTGTCCAAAGTACCTGTCTCTCCTAATATGCACTGGGGTATCACTTCCTGTTCTCCTCCTGCTTCTGGGAACTTCATCATCTGTGTGCTGTGGCCATGCATCGACCCATGCCAAACATCTCATGCCAGCAGGGCCCAGGAAACAGCTTCATGGAGCCGAACTGGACATCACAGGTGGGCTTGAGCTAGTTTGAACCTTTGTGTTAGTAGATAATGGGCATGGAGATACTGACAGGTCAGCAATCAGAATTTAGATGGCATCAGCATATCCATCAGGAGATTAAATAGTGATAGGATTTGGGGGAAGCATTAATGAGAGGGTATAGATAAGAGAAATTACACTGTTTTTTTCAAATATTACTCCTTAGTGCTGCAGACTCCATTATCTTCCTGCGTCTAAAGGCTGAAGCAGAAAGCAAAAACCTTGCACACATACCTTAAAATCCTGACTTAATTAACCTTATTTATAAAATAAAAGTTAATTTTATGCATGGTTGCTGAATATACAGTGGCAAATGTGATGACTGGCAAATGAAAGAAACAGTTCTTGCTGAGATAGCAAGGTTCAGAGCAAGGTAACTAATCTTGTCAACCTCCCCCCATAAGCTGTCCATGAGCTCATCTCCTTTTTACAGCTGTTTGCTCTATTCCCAGAGGTCAGTCCATTTCTGCTTCCATTTTCCTGACTGCTGTACCAGATTTTTCTGACCTGTCTGTGATGCTCAGCTTGACATGCTGCTAATTTATTTTCAAAGTGAAAGACCCAAGTAATGTGCTGGTGCTGCAAAGCAGAGAAGGAGTCATCTGAAAAGGAGTCATCTGGTCATCTGAATAGTTCCTGTGTAGGGTGTGGGGGAAGAGGCAGCTGGTTGTTTATAGGGTAGATAAAGCAAAGCCTTCTATTCCTGATTTTAATATTACATTGTCTTTGATGTGAAGTAGTTTCTGCCTCTGGTAGTTTGTGTTCAACCTATGGCCATTTTTCCTTTTCCATTGTGCTTGCTAGCTGGGACAGAAAAAAGCGTGGCTGCAGTAATGTAGACATCAGAGTGATCCTCAATCTTTTACTCTCCATGGAGTACTTCGGTGCTTCTCAGCTGGGTGAAAGCTGTATGACCTCTTCACGTGATGTGTTTCTTGTCTCTAGCTGCCTTGAAATTTTCTGTTCTATGCAGAAAAATCTATTTCTTGCTTTGTTAGAGCTATTTCTCAATCTCATGGCTGTTAACAAATATCCAGTCATACTTTGTTATTACTATAAGTCTGAAGTTTAAAAATATTAATCCAAATCTTTATCTTTTTTTAATGCTCATAAGCAGGTATTTCAAGCTTCTGACTGTCTAATAGTACTACAAATTGTGAGACATTAGAAGCAGACCAACTCAAAATAGTGTTATTTAAGCTCTAGAGATAAAATTGCACACATTAATTTCAGAAGAAAATATCTGTTATCAAAATACTGAATTTTAAAATATTTTAATGGAGATTCTGAAGTGTTTAAAACAACAGCAGTAAGTCAAAGAGTATGCTTAGGTTGTTAATATTGCTTATGTTGTTAATATATGCATATTGTTAATATGTATGTCCTGAGGAAGAAAGACAGGGAATCTGTATGAATCAGTCACTGCATATAACCAGGTAAATTATCCTGATAGAATGCTCTCAGTCTGGCTTTTCCGAGGCTCTTGGCTAGGATAATTTTTTTCCTATAAAGGTCACAATATCAATTTCATACCCATGCTCCCATTTTCCTACAACTCATCAGTTGGCTTGGATCCAAAAAACTCATTGTGACCAAAAAAATTCTGAAAGTTATTTAAATAATAGTTTTCTAAGCATGAGTTCCAAGTTATTCTCTTATTGCAGTTTAAGAAAAAATTAAATATGAACTTTACGCAAATGGGAGTAAATGGCAAATTTTGACTAATGGCGAGTATTTGAAGTTCAGAATAGACAAGAATTAATAGAAGGACAGTGGTTGTATATACCACACCCTACTCATCTGTTAGCAATGCAGATGATGTGGTCATCGAGATTTGTTTAAAATCAAATGCTAATTAACCATGGAATGTGAAAACAGAAATCTGTTTTTTCCCTTTCTTCCTTAGTATCTTCGGTAGGCTGACATAGGTGTATACAAAATTTTATCTTTTTTTTCTCCTCAGTGTTAGAAATCCCTCTGCAATATTTACAGAGGTCAGGGTGTCCTTTCTATCTGAATAATCCTTGTACTTTAAATGTTTTCATTTTAACACTGACTTTTCTCACCCCATTTGTCTCCAAATAAATCTAGCTTTGTTTTTTATTATTATTATTGATAATTTATTTCTTTAAGAAGGAACTAGCTGATATCAAGTTTTAATTGGACTAATTAAAGGACTAATTCTCACTCTGTTATGTAAATATATTAATTTTTATACATGCGCTCTGACTATTCAGATGTTTGTGAAACACAAAGTTCTTGGGTCGTATTTAATAAGAATGTTTTGATGCTTCTGGTAATATAAATTAGTACCTATTTCCCACATACATACATTCACAGCTTCTGTGCTTATGCCCAGACTGTTAAAATACTGTCTGAGCTTAGCTAAGTGTAAAAGAACTAGCAGTTTTTGAACAGACTCAAAAATCCCTGCATTTTTCTAACTGCCTGGTTGCATGTGGACCACTTGTAAGCAAGAGAGGGTTTTGGCATGAACTACAATAAGAAAAGATTTATAGCCTTTGCTGGAAATCAGTAAATGGCTTGATGGTAATTAGGTGCAATAAAGAAATGTTTAGATATAGAGAAAAAATTATTGTCTCCTACCTTCTAATACTTTTTTTTAAGAATGTATGTATTTAAGGAAGAGCATTTATGTCTATTTTAGAAATGTTAAAAATTAATACATATATATTACATATATATATATACATATATATCTGCTAAAAACTGTGTAGGTGTTACAGTGAATTTACTGAAGGCTGAATTCTCTCTATACTCTATACTATAGAATTTAGTCTTTCACCGGCATATTTCTGACACCATGTTTTGTTTTGTTTTGTTTTGTTTTTTTTCCAGTGTTCTATTTTATATTAGGGTTGTTGGACTGTGTTGAAAGAACAAATAGTTTTCTCTTTCTGGTTCCTTCCTCATGGTCACAAAAAGCATAGGTGCAACCAAACCATCAATATTAACTTACTTCAGATGTTACATCAGGCAAGAAAAAAAAACTTATTCATTTCAATTGTTAAAACTTTGAAAATAAAATAAGGTAAGGTTCTGCAAAGAGGAGTGATAACAAAAGACATAAATAAATACAGAGATGTGTGGGTGTATACACAGATTTTCTCTGCGGTGTTATCTTTTAGATGTCACTTTCTCTGATCAAAAATCTTGGATAGACTTCACTCAACTCTTCCAGGTCCTAACATTGCCAAGTGAAGAGACGCCAGGATCAGGTGCAACCTGAGTCAAAACAGAGGTGCAGACCCCATGAAATGCCAATCAGCTTAAACTCCAGCTCCACTAGAATACAATTCTACTCCTCTCCTGTTTGTTTCAATTCTTCAACTGATTTCTAGATTTCAATGAGTATAATGTTGGCATGCTTGGGTCCTTTTCACTGCACCTCATGTCATCCCATTCCATTTAATTGTATTCACCCATTTTACAAATTTTTTTTAATATCATTTAATTTCATCAAGAAAGGCAGAGAAACAATCCTACTAGCAAAGCAAGATGAGGGCTTGATGAGGGATGAGTAAATAAAGCCATCAAGCTACCATAATTATTAACCACATGGTCTTTAATATTGCACTTGAATGTGGCTGTTGGGGCCATCTGTGTTTCACGGGACAAAAGCCAGAGACTATTTCTTTCTATATTTTGCCTTCCATGGCTTGAATTAGATAAAATGGAAAACCATAGCCAATAGTATTTACTTTAATCTTTACCAACATGAAACTGATTCTAGAAAAACACTGTGGCATATGATTAAAATCATCAGTGTTCTAAAAAATATTTCAGCAACTATTACCTGTAAGTAACTTATAAAGTCATCCTGAAGCCATCAGAATTTGAGAATGTGTGTACAGTTAAAGATATTGAAATGTACAAGAGGACTTTACAAAGGAAGGACCCACTTTTTCTTTGCTTTTTCTCTTGTCATGTAAATTCTTATGGCACCAAATTATTTTTTCATTTGTTTTTCACAGTTTTTCAAGACTCATATAACATTTTACTGGGACAAATTTGGATAGTAGCTGGAGGCAGATTGTTTTGGGAAAATAGACTGAAATTGGCTGTAGTACTAGATAATAAATGGGTGTAATCTGTGTGATAGTAACGGCTTGCCTTATTAAAATTTCCCCCATTTGTGCTGATTTGATAAACACCTTTGTTAGGATATACCACACAGTATATTAAGAAAGCTGTTCATGAAAAATGAATATTGCAGTGTCTTTTTGGTAGGCTGAATCAATATGCTCTTTTTAATAATTCAGTTTATTCTTCAAAGTATCATTTTACTCCTAGAACAGAAAATAAGAACATGACATAATTACCAAACCTCACCTTTTCTCTTTCCTAGCAACGCACATGTTACTGATGACCACCTCCCCTCAGTTTTTCTGAAGCTGTGTTACTATTTAATGACTCAAGAAAGGCTGCTTTTGACATGAAGAAAGGTCTGTTATTTCCTGAAGAATGCAGGTCTGAAGGATTGACCTTCCCTTTTTAGATGTGATACATTTTTATTTTCTCTGTTGTGGTCAGAATTGATAAATTTATGAAGCTTCCTGTGTCTCCTGCACTTAGGGGAAAATGAACATCTGGTTTGACTTGCAGCCCATTTCCCTCTTTAAGAGGTCAAATAAAGTATGAACAGCAAAGATAGTGTATCACCTCCTGACCCTGGCAGGTCACCACAAAATGCATACTTCTACTTTCCTGACCATTTATTTCTTCTGATTATCTCTGTCTAGGCAGTCATATTACAGTATGAAGTTGCCTGTATATTTTTTTATTTTGTCCTGCTTGCTATTTTTGATGTGGATGTCTTGATGTGGATAAGAAACTCTCAAAATCAGAAAAAGATAAAAGAATTAAACTGTCTGAGATCTTGCATTCATTGCTTTACATATCACATATGATTTATTTTTAGCTTGGCTTCCTAAAAGCTGGCTTTTCTGGTTCTTGCTATCAAAGCTCTGGGGACATGAGAAGAAACTGGAAATGTTTTTGTATGGCTCCAGGGACAGAAGAGATGATTGAGTTATGGCATAGGATGGACACCCATGGTGTTTGGGGAGAAGTTGCATTATTGTGAGAGCAGAGACAGTTTAGGTGGCATAAGGCTAGACTTGTAGGCCAATAACCATAATAGCTAATAAAAGAAGGCTCCTTTCCTCCCCTCTTCATGCTGCACCAAGTTTACCTCTGAAATGATACTACAACTTTCAATTACATTAGGATACAGAACTGGTGGTGTGCCCTGGTTTCACCTGCAGTAGTTAATTTTCTTCCCAGCAGCTGGTTTGGGGCTGTGTTTTGGCTTTGTGCTGAACACAGGATTGATTATACAGAGATAGTTTTGTTATTGCTGAGCAGGGCTTAGACAGAGCCAAGGTCTTTTCTGCTTTGTCTAAGGCCATGCTGGTGAGAAAGATGGGGCTGCTTGGGACACTGGGAGGAGACACAGCCACGATAGGTGGCTGAAACTGACCAGAGGGACATTCCAGACCACATAGCATTACACTTAATATATAAAGTGGGGGGAAAAAGGAGGAAGGAGTGGATGTTTGGAGAGATGGCTGAACACCCACCTGCCCATGGGAAACAGGGAATTAAAACCCTTCTTTTGCTTAGCTTTCATGCACAGCTTTTGCTTTCCCAATTAAACTGTCTTTAGGGCAGCCCATGTGTTCTCTATCTTTTACTCTACTTGTTCTTTATCTTTTATCTCTATCTTTCTGTTCTCACCCAGATCCTGCTGGGGAGGGGGTGAGCAAGGGGCTGCGTTGGGTTTGGCTGCAGGCTGGAGTTAAACCATGACACGGTGTAGTGACTTATCCCCATTATTGAAACTGTTTTCTTAGTGAGTGCATGTATTATACTTCAAGATACCTCAGACCATTTCAGAGCACTACAGGGCATGAGCCTGAGATTGTCTTCTTAGTCACTACCTCTGAAAATGTCTTTGATGGGTTACCTAAATACATCCAAAGTATCAAAACTGAGTTGGTTTTAAGAGTTCCTGTACTCTGCATTCAATATGAGTCTCTTGCTAATTGTTCAGATTCTGGGTTATGTATCGTAGATGTCAAGCTCTAGGCATGACAAAACCTGTGGCCTTAGTGAATCAGATTTAAAACTAAAGCATGATAAAAATGTTTTCCCCAGATGACAAAAAGCCCAAGTTTTAAGCCCATATTTATTAAGTTTTTCTTAATATATATTCATGTATAGTCAGAGAAGAGCTGAGGAAGAAACAAAAAGTATTGTTTTCTGTTTGCAGTGAAGGGCAGAAATCAGAGTTTTGAAGAGTTTTTTTCCTTTAAGGTAGGGGAACAATACTGGAAATGAGACACTTTCAGCTGAGAGGAATGCATCACTATAATGTAGCTGAAGCTGGTTTTATTTTTAAATTTTCACATTAAAACTACTTGCAGGATTCCTAGCTGTAAGTGATGTGCCCTTAAACATTACCAACAAAGAATTGTTCAGGAAGGTTTCTATTTTAGTATACTATAAGAATGTTAGTTTTGTTTGGTTCCCATTTACTCTTCTCCCCTCTGGAGAGCTTGAATTGGACAAAATTGAAGAGATGTTGCTTCTTTCATTTGTTGTTTTCATTATCAGGTTGGGCAAATCTCTGAGTCAAAGGACAATTTCAGTAATATTATTAGACAAACACCTTCCAGGTGAGACTCCCTTCAACACTTGTGATATGTGAGTTGCTGTTTCTGAACACTCTGAGCTTCCCCAGCCCATGTAATAAGCTGGATCCATGAGCCTCGCTGTACTTGGGAGGAATGGTCACTCGGCCTGTCAGAAGCAAGTTCTGGATTTGCAGCTTGTGTTCAGGGTGATGAAAGGGCATTCCAAGTCCAATACATCTGCTGTCCTGCAGGGCAAACCGGGGAATATAACTGATTTTCTTGAATGGAAAAGCACAGATTGAAACTCTAGAGACCACCAACCATGGAAGAAGAAACAGCTCCTGTCATTAATTTTTTATGGATGTTTGTTGTAGGTACCATTCACTCAGAAGACTGAGATGACTTTCTGTTATGCTGGAGAGCAGTATAACCTCTGAATGCCTCATATAGTCAGAATTTAAGGGCTTTCCTTTGGGGTAAATGGGAAGAACATTTATACAGTGTTATAACAATTTCATCAGATGATGAACACACTGAACAGATTGGAATAGAAGTGTTAGAGACTGCCTCAAGATATGACTGTCTGCTTAAAAATTACATCTAGCATAAAACCATTAAAAGTTAATTTCTCCTGACTTATTAAAGCCCATAGTCATCATCCATTTTATTGAACACCCCTCTTTTGCACACAAAGACTATTTTTGCTGCAAGTGGAAATAACGGCTTGTTTACGTGGCTCAAATGTTAGAAAAACCAGCCTATATTTCTACAGTTTTATAACTTAAAGAACGATGAATTATATAAAAAGATGTGAAGATACACAACTTGTCTCCTCAAAATGTTAAGAAATGTTGATACTTGGTTGGAATTAATTTCTTACTTTCTAGAAACAAAGTCCTGTGAACAATAGAGGATGCAAGAGAGAAAAAGCAAGGTTTGCCCTACTGTTTAAGGGCAAAAAAGACAGAACGTGTGAGAGACTGGTTTCTCCCTGGTTACTGAGGATGACTCCTGTCACAGGAACTCACAGAATGCAAGAGAACCTCTGCCTTTTTCAGGTAACAACTTGAAGCCCCACATATAATTTGCATAGAAATAACAGAATGCAGTAATTACCACTGCATTTTTTCTTAATACAGCTCTGCCTAACAAAGGTAAATAGGGATGCTTTAGCAGGGTTTTACAGACTCCAGTCTCTCAGTGTTATCTATGACCTTGGGAAAGGAAAAGTGATTGTCTTCAGGACTGTCACCCTGCATTCCTTGAATACTCTTTGTATTTCATAAATGTCCTGTATTTTCACTTGTCTCAAGATATGTCAGCTGAAGTGTGTAATCTTTGGATGAAAAAATGATGCAAAATTATGTAAAGCCTGAATATAATTTTTGTTAGCAACTGCAAACTGAAGAGCAAAACTATCCTACATTTACTGTTAGCTGTTTTATGTTAGTTTAATAACAGCCAACGTTGTTAAGAGGATGATGGCAGCAACATCACCTTTTGATCAGTGAAAAAGGTACTAAGATAGGCAGGAAGATTTATTAATTGCTATGTTTGAACGTGGAGTAGGTGGATGCCAGCTGGATGCCAGGAACCCACAAAAGCCATTTAGTCCTTCCCCTCCAATAGCTGAACAGGGGAAAGAAAATATAGTAATGGTGTCATGGGTTGAGACAAGGACCAAGAGAGATTACACATCAAAGGGAAGTATTACCTTCCCTTTCCTCTTTACATATATATAGTATTATGAATACACAGTGGGTAAGAAAGAAAATATATATCAGAGAGGCATTTTTTTAAGGATGACTCTTCAAAGCTGTCCAAAACTTGAAATAAAAATTTTCTTGTAAAACTTTGACTTATGATAGAGGAGGTAAGAAGATAAAAGCTTTAAAAAAAAAATTAACCATATCTGTGACATTTATCCAAGGAGTATATTTCAAAATTGTTAATATATGTGTAAGCAATGAACCATCTCACAAAGAACAGTCTTTTTATAGCACTTATACAGTGCATAAGATAGATCTGGAAGATGCTTCCATCATCAAAATAATACTTCTATTGGATTTGGGAGAATGCCACATTTCTATTACCAGCAATATTATTCCAAATAAAATCAGGGAATTCAAAGTTCACACTTCAAAGCATAAACTGAGACCTCACACAAAGGCTCAATGGCAATCCATAATACTGTCTTGCTGAATAGAGTTGTCTTCCTCCCCAGTATGAAGGATGCTGGATACATGTAGCATGCTCACCAGTCTGCCATGCATTTTTATACACCTTTCCATACAGAAAGCCTCTGACTTTCACCTCTCTGCTGTGCTTTTAAATTTTGAATTATTTGCACTTGAAGTAGTACTTAGTTTATTTATTTTTATGTTTTGATCTTGTTTCCCTGTACACAATATTAACCTTTTAAGGTTTTTGAAATCTGTAGAATGATTTTACACCAAGGGTGTGACTAACTCCTGTGCAATTTGTGTTCTTGTCATGCAGAACTGTCTCTTTTATTGTATAACTGAAAGCAAGAGAAACAAAAGAGAATTAAATGGAGCAGAAAAAATTGAAGCAGAATAAAAAGGTGAGAGAATTGTGACACAATTCTGGATTACTGAAAGTTTACAAAACCAGGAGGACATACAACAATACAGCTTTCCTGATGAGACTGTGTGTCTTCTATTTTCCTTAATTTCCATAATGATGAATTAGTGATCCATTCCTAAATAAGCAAAGTCAAGCTCAATCAGTGTCTGAGTAAAAGACCTCTTAGGCACTTGCAAGTATTACAGTAATGAAGTAGATTTAGTCTCATGAGACGTTGAGGTAATATTAAAGTTAGTCCTATTGCTTATGTCTGGTATTTTGATTTTAGATGCATTACTGGGGACTCATCATCGTCCAGTTAATTTTTTTTCCTTTCAGAACAAAGGTTAGTTGTGCTGTTGTGACAAAGTTATGATTTGAAATTGCACAGTTCTTGGCTTCATTTTTGAACTGATTTATTGCATCGGTATCCATTTTCAGTCCTGAGAAGTTGTGGGCTATATATACATTATTTATACCACTCTGTTTCCCTCCATTAATGGATGAGTGTATACAGCAGAGACTATTTTAATGCAGACACATGTGAACTTATGTTACTCATATCTTTGCTACAAATTCCTGCAGAGGAGCACAGTGAATTTTAATGTAGCTTTTACCTTTCATTATGGCTGTGTGATTTACAACATTCTTGATTTGCCAGAAGCTCCTCCATTGCAATGTAGATTCTTGAAATGAAGTATATTTGAGAAGTGGGATATGAAAAATTAGAGGGAAAGAGTTGCTTGTAATCAAATCAAAAGCTGATCTTCAAAAATTTTCAGGGTCCTCATATCTAGTCTATGTAAGCACCGTTTCTAATCTGAGAGATTGTCTTTAGTGTTGTGATTTGGCCTTAGGTCTAAACTTGAAAAACATGAAGGGTTTGAACTTGTATTCACTTCAGTTTAAAGGCTTGATAAGGAGAAATGGCATAATGATTTAAATATTATTCCCTTGCATACCACAGCTGCAGATGAAATTTTATTAATACATCAACCTAGTGGAGGTGATAATGAGGCGTGACATAAGTAAAAGGAAGGACTGTAAAATAATGAGAGTTAGAGCAGTTGCCCGTAACTATTTAAATTAGAGGTAATTCTAAATGCAAAAAGGGAAGCCTTGTATAAACATAATCCTTTATAGCTCCAATCCCTCTGAAGAAATTATTTTATGTGTAGCTATAAACACTGTATTCATAATAAAAAATAATTTAACTAAACCAAAACAATTCAAGAGACATATATTTTACATGGTCTCCCTTTTTCCTGGTGCACTTTTGTCTGTGGCTGAGCTATATTCTCCAAAACCACAGCTCTCTCTTTCAGTTTGCATTAGGCCTGGCTTACTGGTAGAGATACTACTGTATGCTCTTAACAGTACATGAAGGCACACCACTCACACTTTCAGTACCTTATATACTAGGAAATAGATATAATTTATATCTATCTGTATAATTTAATCTATCTGTATAATATATTTATGTCTCTTTGTATAATTTTGTCATCTGCTGAAGAATCTGACAAGAATGTGTTTCCATAGTGCTGTAGTTTGTCACCTCTTGCAGAGACTATAGTGTAACGGAGTAAGGATCACATTAGGATTAACCAAAATTATGGCTGCTGAAAATTTTTGTTGTTGCAGAGCACTGGTGTACAAAACCAGACATGCTTGTGGATGTTGCTGAGGTGAATGGTAGAGTTCCTTCTGTATTTGTAAATTGAATGACTGAGTTGTTAATTCTGTTAAAAGGCCAAATGCATTAATTACTTAAGAACAGAGATACCAGTAGATGGAAACTGATGTGTCACTGTAAAGGTTTTCAAAAACAGCTTCCTCTGTTTTCACATATTTGTAATTTTCTTCCTTAAGATACATCATCTTGTACTTATTCCTAGCATGTGCTTGCTTTCTCTGAGTTTATGCCTATATATGTTTGGAAATGCTGTTTTTTCAGTATGAATGTAACCTTATTCTTGTAGGACAGCTATGATGTTGAGACTAGAGCTCTCTGAAGAGGAGGGAAATTTCTGTGTACCACTTCAGAGAATTTTACTGTTTGATTTACTATTTTGGTGTCCTCAGTGTGAAATATAGCTTGCTTTAGATGTTCATATTGCATTTAAAGTCATAGAAATTTTAAGAAAAGTAAAAATCAAACTCCTTAAATATTCATCTGGGTTTTACAATATTTTAAAAAGACTATGTTCATAGTAGAGGACAAGACATACCATACAGGGGAGCTGGGACTCAGTGATCTTTAAGATCCCACCCAATCCAAACTATTCTATGATATGTGATGCATATCTTTACATTAAAGATAAAAATGCAATGTCTTAGATTTGAAAACTCTATGCTATTATTTCTCTGAAATGTTTTTTTTTTCTTTTGGGCAGAGGTTTATTGACTTTCCTGACAAGATAACTTAAAGCCTTTCAGAAATATTTGCTCCCTCTGGTATCATAAAGGACCTTTTACTAAATTATACTCTAGGCACTTCAGTTGTAAGGACCTTTAGTAAATAATTGATATGGTGAAATATACATGCATAAATCCAGCTTTGTAATTAATCTTGGTATGCCTACTCTGACTTACACAAGTTGCTATAGAAGCATGACTGCACTTTGTACAACTCTAAATCACTGCAAGGAGTTGGAATTTTGAATAATTTAATAATGTAAAAAAGAGTAGAGGTCTGTGAAACTTTTAAGTTTGGAATATACTTTTTCTCAGACCTGCCCTTTAGGTTTTCTGAACCTCACTGAAAATGAAGAGAACAACCCTGAGGCAATAAAAACTGCATGGAGAAATTTAATAAAAGTTACAGACAAGTATCTTTTTGACTTATGCATTGAGGAAAGTTCAGATATTATGCAGAGACTTCCAAGAGTAGTAGGATTGCATTCAGAGCAGGTCAATAACATTTAAACCTCTCTACCAATGTGAAGGCTAAGAAACCTTCACAGGCTAAAAATATTTTTTGATGATCCTGGTGAAATGAAGGCATTCTGTAAGAAATAAAATCAAGAATATGAGAGAGATGAAAGACAATTACTGTGCAAGAAGTGAGGCAACATATTTTTAACTACAGATGATGTTTTATTTAGGTGATATTTGTTTTTTCCTTTTTATTAAAAAATACAAGCAATTTCTAGAAGCTGTCTCTAGGAAACTTGTGACTATGCTCTGGCTGTACAAAAAACCCCCCAACCCAAACCCCCAAAACCCCAAACCAAACAAATAAATGAAAAAATCAGCACCCTCCCCCTGCACCACATTCCCAAAAACCAAACCCAAAAACCCCGCAAAGAGCAAAAAGACTCAATGGAAAAAAAAAAAATCCTCCTCTAGTTGAAATGTTTCTCACATCCTCAAAGAGAATAAATTCTGAAATCTAGTAAGTGGCTATATTTAAAATGTTTTGGATTTTTAATCGATGTTAATAACCCATCTCAGCCCTGATGACTGAACAATGCTGACTTGTTTGTATTCTGTTGCTTCAGGTAAAGTGGCAGAGATCACAGTTATAGATATGATATGTGGTGACAAATATAGCATCTGGTATAGTTATGATCTTGTTGACCTCTGGCTTCCTCTGTCTTCTCTCTTGCCTTATTATTTAAAAGTTACAGCTAAGGAAAAATGTCATTTGGAGGCTGATACTTAAATTATGATAGCCATGACTGGCAGACATCCATTATTCCATCCATTATTCCATCCATCTATCTATCTATCTATCTATCTATCTATCTATCTATCTATCTATCTATCTATCTATCTATCTATCATCTATCTATCTATCTACTTACTGACCTCTGACATGACAGACAAATAGCCCCTCTCACAGCCAGGCAGAAATCCTTGTATTAGCTCCAGTTTCCTGTTCACCCTTTGTTCTCTGAACACGCCCCCTTAGGTGTCAGCTGAAAGTATTTATTTCAAAGGCAAATGCAAGTGCTCATTACTAGTATGGTTTTAAAAGCTTTTAGATGTGTTAACTTTTGCCCTACCAAATTAAGAAAGAATGTGATCTTCCACTCTTCATCCCTACCCCATCTCCTCCATCACAGCAAATATTTTGAGCCTAGAAAGCTTCATCAGAAGGGGTTCTGCCATGGTTGCTGAGGTCAGTATAGGGGAAGATGGATTATTCTAGTTCTAGTTCTTTTAATAGTACTTCTACCCTGAATAGCCAAAGCAAAAAAAGCCCCAAACTGACTATGCTCAGCTCCTTGAAAAGGAGGTTTTCATGGTACAATAATCTTACAATGAGAAACTGTGATTACAAAAAGTAATTTCCTCAGAGTGATCATGTTTGTAATATTGCAGAGTCACAGTAAAGTTTCTTTTAATAAAATTCTCTTTCACAGCTCAGCTGCTACTATTGCTTGCTCCTTCCATCATCATCCTGCATTTGTGAGAGCATCTATTCCTCTAGTTATGAATATGATGTGAAAAAGTCCATGGTTAGAGCAGTGGGCTATTCAGTTTACTGATTGCTTTTTAAGGGACAAAATACCTCCTATCCAACTATTTGTATAAGTAACTGTGCCTTCTCAAATCAATGATTGCATAGTGTTCCCTCTAAATTTCAAAGGACAATTGTAACTTGGATGTATGAAACTATATTACTAAAAAGAAAATATTTCTGCTTTATTAAGTGTGTAATAATTAAGTCACAAAGCACTAAAGACAAAGTATTTGTCTGTGAGTCCTAAACCAAAGCTCTACAGATAAAGAATGAGCAGCATGAAATTCATGGTGTGAGTGATCTCCCTACACGTGAGAAGGTACTTAATTCCAGCCATGAGGTTCTGTAACTGCCAGGGAAAATGAAGCAAATCCTGAACAAAGTTTATAGTTTTCCAGACACGGTGCTTCCATGGCAACTTAGCAGACAAACTCTATCTGCTGAAAACATGTGAAGTGATGCCATGATATGCCTGGGCACCACAGTAACTGCTTCTTGAGCTGTGTGAGGCACAGTATGTAAAAGCTGATTAATTTTGTCTCACTTTCTAAAACTATTAGAAGTTCTACCATTTTAATGTACTAACTTGCAGGTTGTTATTTCATCAAAGAAATACTGAAATGAGTAAGAATAATATTAGAAATTCTTATGCCTTAAGCACCACATCTTCCCCCCATTGTACCTTGATGGAGAAAAAGGTCTGTGGCTGTGATTAACTCTTACACGACAAGCAAGAAGTTGGTTGTTCTTGTGGGCTTGTTTTGTGAACTCCTATGAATATGAAGTACAAATTGGCCCTGAGGAAGGAGTCAATAATTTTGTTTATAGCTTTCTGCTCTTACTATTTTTCTGTGAAAAGTCAAACAAGTTTTCAAGGAATATACCTCTGTATAAGCAATAAGACATTGTAGATGTTTTTAAAATGTAATTTATTTCTGATTTTTGAGTAGAATGTATGACAACATTTCTTTAGTGATTATACTGGTATAAAAGACAGATAACAATACCAGAGGTAGAGTGGTAACCCTACTATACGGTAAAATCCAGCACATGGAAGTGGAAACAAGAAAAATTCAGAAAATATGCTTAGCTGAGAAGTTGATTAACTGTTGTAAAAACTCATATACATTTTTGTTGTGTTCTGCTACTGGAAATTAAAAAAAAAAAGGATCAAATCACAGCAATTAAATTTGGCACAAGGAGAAATTCAGGGAAAGTCCAAGTGTTAGGTAGAAGACCAGAGTTCAGTGATAAGGTTGCTCCTGCCTGGCTTTTGAATCTACTAATCTTCATGAAGAATGCAAGTGTAAGCCATTTGTACTTGTCTGGTGAGCTCTGTTAACAGCTGCTTGAAGAGGCGATTATATGTTTTTCTTTCTATATCCTGGACCTCTTCCATGTGGGAGCATGGAAGTTATGAATTACTGAGCCAGATCTTGTGACTGTCCTAACAAAAAAACCCACCAAAAACCCAAATAAAGCTGCCAAGTTTACAATGACTAGAGTTATTACTAAGATACCATTCTCTGGTTGAGTGCTCTAGCTCCATCTGTAGTTTCCACCGGGGAAACTACAGGGTCCCTGTTAGATCATCAGCAACAAGGCAAAATTTTTTTTTATTTGTGAAAGAAATGAACCAGGGATCCTATCAACCACTGTAGAAATAGTTTCAAATTGGCAGAGGCCAGATATGTGGAAGAATATATGAAATTTCGAAATGTTACATATGTATTTGCATTTCAACTCTTATAAAGCTTTTCTTTGTTAGTGTTTCATTTAATCCGTAGATTTAATTCACTACATTTCATTCAGAAGCTAAGAAATAACAAAGGTATTGTTCTCATTTAGCTGATCTTTATTCGTTGTAATCATTTATTAATGCTACTTAGCAGAGTAAGACAGTATGTCCTCCACAAAACAGGCCATTTAATAATTCATATTTATTTCTTTCCCCTTTTCTTAATTTTTTCAAATAATTTCATTTCCTATAGCAAATTTTTTTCTTTGAGCTGTATGTATAAAGCCGTGATGGGCAATGCCATATAAACATTTGCAATTAAAATTTCAGTTTCTAAGCTGAAAATATTTTGCCAGCTGTACATGCACAGATGGGTGCCTGCATAGATGCAGGCATACTGGTGCTGCAGAAAGCAAGACGGAGAAAATATAAATTTTTCTCCTAATAAAAGTAGTGAACAGTCAGTACAGCACAGCCCTAGCTCTGCATAAACTTAGGGAATCTTTTAAAACCCCTGGATTAGAAATCCAGGAGCTGCCTTTTGGAAATAGGCTTTTTTTTTTTTCTCTTAAGGATTTGATTTTTAAAAGTCCAGGGATTAAACTTGAGGTAAATTACAGGTGCTAGGTTCAGCACAAGGTTCAGGAGAGACACATGAATCAATATAATGAGTGAATGAGACTTTGATGGTGGAAACAGATACCCTGTCAGGTCATCCATGCAATCTCCTGAGGAAGCAAGTTTATCCTGTGATGTATAACTTCCAGTTTTTCTCCTAGTACATGGGGCAGATAGCCCATTTTATAGTGACATGTAACTCTGAATCCTGATCCTACAGTAACTTTTCTGTAGAAAATATTTACTGAACACTTTTAATTCCCTGAGTGTTAGCAGTTTGGGCTTATGTGATGAAGGCAATACAGTCTGACAGATGTCAGCTACTATTTTTATAATTTCTGTATGCATTGCAGTGAGTACTGCTATAATACCAGAGCTGACAGCAGAAATGAATGTGGCTAAAGAGTTCTCTGGTTTTGTTGCTTAGTAAAAGTTACTATAAAGATGACTTTATGAATTCAGGCAGATGAATTAAGAAAAAGTAGATGTTGTTTGTGACTGTTCAGAACAACTTTGTATTTTATTTCCTTATATTTTGTATTCCTTCTAAGCTAGATGGTTTATTCAGACTGATGAAAAGCTTCATGCTTTCAAGTCTTCAGACAAAAAAAGAATCATTGGTCATCATTATCCCCAAGAAATAAATCACATATTTTCTGTAAGTATGCAAATATCCCCCTTGTATTGCCCTTAGACTTAAGCTCAGCACTCTTATGGGTGCTTAATTGGGTAGCAGCCAGACTGCTATGAGAGCAAAAAAAAGGGTAGTAGACATGATATTCATTGTTTTTGGAACATGGAGTTCTATGGACTGTAGACATCTGGGCAAGTAAAACTTGTTTGCAAACAGGATCATACCCAAACTGTAAGCGCACATTGCGGTTTTTTCTTGACTAACACACAAAGTGAGGGGCTGAGATAAAGACACTGCTGTGCAGACAATCCCAGTGCAAACTCCTGCTGGGAAGGCACTCGTCAGCCAGGTAGAGAAGTGTCAGCCTTGGCTGCTCCTTAGCACACTTTGAAGCTTGATGTGCTCTCTTCTGACTTACCTCTGCCTAAGGACTTTTTACAGTCATGTTGGTTTACTACTTGAGTTTCTAATACCTATTCAGAAATTTTCATCTTGTTTAAGTAAGAAAATATTTAATTCCCTGACTGCATGAATTGTCATTCTATAGAGACCCAAAATTCCTTCTAAAAGTCCCATAGGCATATGGTAGGGTTTCACATTTCTCATTCTTTCTTTTCATCCTTTGTTGAATATGAGAACCATTTTAAAGCTAACTGAAAGACAAGTTAATTTCACAGCTTTGAACCTTTTCTCAGTGAAATGCTTGTTTAGATTCATTCTGCATGAGTAGTCAACAGAATTCACAGTGAGTTGATTATCCTTTGGGGACTTCCGTGAAATTAGTCTGATTTTTGTGGCTAGTCCTGTGGGTAATTATTCCTGACAAAACTCCTGCTGTGGCTGATTTAGAGCAGGAGCATGTCCAATATGGCCATGATGAACTACTCCTTTTATGGTGCAAATCACATCTTTCCCTTACGGAATGAGTCATTGATTAATAATTTTGTAAGTATTTTCTTTGCAGAAACCCTCAGTCAATACATATTGGGTATAGCCTCTGTTCCTTTCCCTTGCACCTCTTAAATCAGTGTGAAAATCGCTATGAAGTATTTACAAAAAAATCCATGAAAAATATAAAAGCTATAGATGAGTCTTATTACTATCAAATCTGTAAGGGTCAGAGCACACAGAAACAAGTGTATGTAAATAAGAGAAAAACAATTGCTGATGATAGTCTATGAATAATATAGGTCAGTTTTCCACTGTAGATTATCCTGTGGGTTAAATAATATTTTGCCCTTTCCAGTCCTTTTGGAATTCCTTTGATGTATGTACTCTGACATACTAGACTGCAGTCTCAAGAGAGGAAGTGTTAAGTTCATATTTGACACTCCACTGTGTACATTCAGAGACCCCATTTATGATTCTGGCTGACCATTTCACACTGTGTTTCTGACAGCTTGGCAGTGGCACAGGCTATGTGTCACAAACATCTGAGGCAGCTCTGTGAAAGTGACAACCATCTGGAGCTTTCTGCTTTTTTTCAAAGTGGCTGCCTTGCTATCCTCCTTCTTTGAGTATTTTATTCAATTCTCCTTCTCTATTGCCAGTGGAGATGAGAAACAATAGCAACGTTTTGTTCTCCACCCACCTTGCAATAGTTTCTCTGGATAATCGTTTGACATTTCTGTGCTTATGTGAGCTCTTGATGCCAAGTGGGCAGAGAGCATTCAAGAGCAAAGCTGTTGTTCTTCTTTCTGCTGTTAACCAACAGAGACAGGATAAATGATTAACTTGGCACAGTCATGTCAGAAGAGTGAAGTGGTGGCAGGCTTCTTGGGTCAGAGTTTAAATCATCTTGTATAACTGACACAATGCCACACAAGCTTTATGCCATGCTTGCCTTGTGCTGGCAATAGCAGCACTGTGGACCACAAAGCAATTGAGATGCAGGCCCGTAAATGAGGCAGCTCCACTGGTGCCCCATAAATGGCTTCAGCACCAATCTTCTGACATAATTCAGTGGAGCATGATTCTCTCGATGTTGTGTATTATTTTTATTGTCACTCATTGTACCATTGGCTTCCTTTGCTAGGCATTTCGTTACATGTTCACATACACATCTGTTGCTGAGCAGAAATATCTACTGGGAGCTGCTCTAGGTGCTATGCCCATATTTTGGTAATAGTAATAATCTCAGGCAAAACCAGGCATATTTTATCTGTTTTGTTAAAGCTGAGGTTCAAAGCTGTAGCACAAATCCTCTCCTGCTTAAAAAAAAAAAAAGGTAATTAAAATAACTAGCTTTTTAATGGGGATTTAAATATCCTTTTGTTGCTCCATAGTGCATTAGAATCAAATGTTAGAAACATTTTTTGGCAAGGTTCATAGGTGTGCTGTGGCATTGTGCAAAAGAAGTTATGTCTGCAATGCCAGCTAGTAACAGTGAAGTTTTCTGTGCTGGAACTGTTGGAGTTATCAAGGACCTTATGCAGAGCTCAAAGTCTGAAATTTACTCAGATTTCAGTGGATGTGAAATAATTTATTTTATCTTTGGCTCTGCTTGTTTTCGGGATGTATTTCAGAATGTGTTTCAGGCAGCTGTGCTAAAATAGCTGAGGATCTTCATCTGTTGGGGGTACTGGAAAGTGTTAGAGACATTAAAGCAGTGACAGCTCTGTGAGTTGGCTGCACATGAACCTCACACAGTTGTAAGGCTGGCATCCCTGGTAAGGCCTGAACTGAGACCTTGAGTTCAAAAGGAGTAAACCTCACAGCATCAAAGAAATCATAGTTACATATTCATTGTTTTGCCTCTAGATAGTCTGGCAGGTTTTTGTGTGCTGATGGACATGAAGTGTTACTTTTAAGACATTTTTTCAGAAAATAAAGGTTAAGCATTGCTTCTGATGAAAGATCAGTAGTCAAATTTGAGCAGATAACCTTCTCCTGGCTTCTGGCATGCCTATGGAGGTGTGATAGCTCTGTACACTGCTGAGGGAGGAAAGCCTGCTGAGAACGGAGGCTTCTTTTCACTTCTGCTGTCAAGTCTTTGCAGACTGAGGGGAAAGTTCAGTATGAGAGGAGACTGCTGTTGTGTCATTCTCTTTTATGTCACAGTGTAAAGCTGCTTCATTTGGTTATGAAGTCTTTTTAAGTCCCAGCTTCCCATTCAGATGAGATTCTTCTCAGCTGTTATAGCTGTTTCTGTTATCAAGCATCCCTCAGAGAGCTGTATTAATATGACCTTCAAAACCTCTATTAAAAATGTTTTTGTCAAGTTTTTGTGACATCGGGTATAGATATTTTTATTTGAAAGTCAGTTTAAAAGTGTGCTATTTTTTAAAATGTATATCCAAATCATGGAGGAAGGGCCAACGCAAGATGGTTTGCAAATCTCTCACAGAAACTCACATAGGTGCTGATATGACCATAATTACTTACAAGAGGGTTGCAATTACTTTAAGCTTTCTGGACAGAGGGACATATTTCAGGGATTTTCTGGAAGGATGAGAGTAAGTCTTTGTTTGGATGAAGAAAGGTACCCTAGCAGGGATATAGAGGGTGTGATGAGAGGCAGAGCCAGAGAGGGCAGAATGAAGCTTGGCCAAACTAGTCTTTGTGCTTTGGATACCACTAATTCAGAAAGAGGTATCTAGAGGTTCACCAGAAATCAGTGGAAACAAGATCCCTAGCTGTCTCTTAAATATGGAACTCAAACTCTCAAGTTGCTCGTGCACTTTTGAAAATATTTAGCATTTGCAAATCATTTGGTATCTAGGGTTGTGTTTATCTGTGGTAGGAACCTATCAGATGGATATTCCTTTATACTTGTTTGTTATTATTTATTTTTGATTGAATTGGGAAAAAGATTTTTTTATTGCCAGACCCCTTACTCAATTAAAAGTCTTAAGGAAACTCAGAAATCTGGGGGAAGAAGCTGGTTGAAGAGAAACAAAAAAAAAAAGCCATTGTGCTACATTTATCAGAGGCCTTTCTAGTATTTCTGTATTTCTTGGCTGTGCAGTCCCAAAGCATAAAGTCTGTGAAAATAAATTCAAGTGTGGAAACAATCACACTTTCTTTCCTTCTTTACCCTTTCATTAGAAATAGAGAATGAAGCGAACAAGGAAAAAAAAACCAGAAAAACGAAAACCCCAAACCCACACTACATTTATTTGTGAAGTCATGGAAAAATGAATCAAAACATAAATGCTGTATACAGAGGTAGGCTTGCAGACAGTTTTTGATGGCCAGGATAAACAAATAAGATAAAACCTATCTAAATCTCTGTAGCACCTAAAGAGCAAGGAAATCTGGTCTTTGCCATTTAGGTAATTGCTATTTCTTGCTTTTTTGGGTATACCATGACACTCGTGTGTTGAACACTGGAATGGTGATTTTGTGGGAATCTGAGTAATATTTTTTTTTTCAAAAGATGTTTCTCATTGTAGAAAGTAAGTGGAAAGCTTGACTTCTAAGAGCTCAGAAGAAAATAAAAGAGAGACCACAACTTTGCTGGTTTGAGAATGAGATTTCAGTATACATGGATTTGATATGTTTTGAAGAACATCTGACTCAAATTTCTAAACTCAGTAGGCCCCCTTTCCTCTGTTCCAAAGTGCATCTTCAAATGTTTGAAAGAACTTTTGGAATGACAGCTCTCCATGAAGAAATAGCGAATGATACTGAAAATGTCAAGGTTGTGGGTTCAATCCCCAAATGTGCCAGTCTCTTAAGAACTGGACTTGATGATCCCTGTGGGTCTCTTCCAGCTCAGTATATCCTGTGATCTGAAAATGGTCTGCTAAGGTTGGCTGGAGAGGGATACAGAGTCTAGTTTGAATGACTCCAACCATTTGGAACCACCATCCTGCAGCTTCATTGTTCTGTGACAATTCTATAATACCACAGTAATACTGAAATTACTTGGGAGGGTGCTGGTTTAGCCTGCACTAAAACTCCTACTGTATATTTAATCTAGATCAAGTATTGTTGGGAAAATGGGCTGGTTCCTTTTTTCCTTTTTTTTTTTTTTTAACTACTCTTTGAAGTTTCTGGATGTTGTTCATGTCCTTCCCGCAGTGTGAGGTGATACAGTTTTTGTTAGCAGGAATAAGAGGCTATATATATATATAATCAGAGGAACAAAAAGGACAACATAATTTTTTTAAGTACGTCCCAGGCAGCCAAATTATTAATAGTGAAAAATGAAATACAGATTTTATTTTCAGCTCTTTTGCATTTTTACCACTTCCAGGACTCTCTTTCTGGGGAAAGATTAGTAGGGGTTTGGAAGACATTGTTGCAAGCTGAAATGTGTCTGAGTGAAAGTGAACATATTTTTATCGCAAAAGAGTCTTTATTGGGGGAAATGATACAGCATAATCTCTTCCACCATCATGCATTCCACAAAATTAAAACAGAAGGATGAGGCTACATTAATTAGTAATTTTCCTTCTTGAGGCTTCCTGTCAAGTTCTCCATGATCCTGGAAAGTTGGGGTTTTTCTTTTTTTTTTTCTTATGTTGCACTGCCATTTAAAATTGTAAAATAGCAAGTTATCTAATTCAGGCTATATTAGCGAATTTGTGCCCAATATGGTGTTTGAAAAGCACTGGTAGAATGATTGTGTTGCTGCCATTAGTTTGAATCTATTTTGTTTGAATCTGGAAGTTTCTCCCATTACCCATGGATGACTGGCGTTATAGGCAGTACCTGCTACATTCTCTCACATTGCAAACTATTAAACTAGTGTTTAGTCCACAGATTTTGTATACAGGATGCTGTTACAACTCTGCTGAGGCCCTTTGGGTGTATCTTGACAATGCCTGCTTAGGGAGACATTAGATGTTGATGTGGTACACTGCAATAGTTCCTTGGGTGCAGTCAGTGTGTTATGTGAATTTAGGAATTCTTTGTTGACTGATTCAGAAGAATTATTACTTAGCATGGTAGATGCAGTTGTTGATTATGCACAGTGCCACCATCATTTAGCACGTTATTTTTCCAGCATTCTGAAAGAAATGAACTGATGCAAAGGTTTTTGCTTTCTAAATGTGCCTATGCCTGCTTCCACTTAACACCTCACCCACAGGATCCTGCCAATCTTGTGCTGACTCTGGTTCCTTTCTGACAGTGTCCTCACACACACCTAGAGCTCTGTCTGCCCAGTTCTCTTGAGATAGTGCTACTCTGCACCACCTATAGGACTCCTTGGCTCTAAGACTTTTTCTGTTCTTTGACCTAATGTGTATTTTTTTTCCCTGCTAGAAGCATCTCACGTGTCTGGTCCTTTTGCTTCTTTTCCTGATTCAGTCTAATTCCTTTCTGTCCTTCTCTGACTTTGGTCTTCCTTAATTCCTCCCTATTATCTTCCAGCTGCTTGTCTGGGACCCCAGGGAAAGACATCCTCTCTACTGTGTCACTCTTTCTGCTTTCATGAAGTGTGTTGAAGTCACTCCCCTGACAATCCAGATCCCTTAAGCATCTGATTATGATTATGCATTTGTCCTGGCCTACTCTAAGTTTCATTCATTTCCTACACTGATGAATTTCTTACAGCCCTTGAAAAAGTCTGCATAGCTGTATGGGAATGGAAAGGATTCTTTCCTTTTCACACCTGTAATATTAAGGACAAAAGAACCGTGTGCTGCATCTTCACAACAAAACCTGAAAATGAGACACATTTCACATCAGTTTTATTTTTCCTGCTACTCTCTTTTAAAACTCACCCTTCCTGAAAGCCTTGCAGTGAAAACATTTTAAAAGAAATTTGTTACTATTTTTAATAACTTGGCCACTTCCCTCCTTTATTCCTCATTTCTTCATACATCTTATCCTCCTCCAGATCTGGCTACTCTGTTTGAACCTTGCCACGCATCATGTTAGGTGGTGGCTGCTGGAGCTCTGAGGGACTCTTGGCAGATCGAGAGCTCTCAGAGTCCTGCCTGCAGAAAGAAAAAGATCTGCCCTTTTATTCTTCAAAAGCTGAACTTTTAATGTCTTTCCTGGTTAGTATCTTCTTTTTAGTACCTTACCTAGGTCACATTCAGGGAAATTACTGCAGCTTTCTTCAAGTTTTTGCTACTGTTGCTGGGACATTTCATCTAAGCCCCAGTGATAAGTCTTTTCACAATATGTTCTTGATTATCTTTATGACATTTTCTCACCTCCTTCTCAAATACTCATGGTGAAGACCATTCTCTCTTATTTGACCTTTGTCTTCCAGTCTGACTTACAATTGGTGTTCCACAAAATTGAGTCTAGTCTGGGTTGAAATATTATCTTACAGACCTTTGTTGCAATTAATTCCAGATTAGTTAGGGTTGGAAGGGAGTTCTGGAGACCATTGAGTTCAACCTTGTTGCCAAGGCAGGGTCACCTCGAGCAGGTGACACACATCACCACATGTCCAAGTGGGTTTTGAATGTCTCCAAAGAGGGAGAAGACTCCACAACCTTCCTGGGCAGCTAGTTCCAGTGCTCTGCTACCCTCAGCATAAAGAAGTTCTCCCTCACGTTGAGTTGGAACTTCTTGTGTTTTAGTTTATGGTCATTAAAACTTCCTGTGTTTTAGGGAATTCTATTTTATTACCTTTCTTATTCTAAAATACAGAAATTTCAAAACTACCTATTTTTCTGTTTTCAAAAGTGGCAATAGTTTTGAATTCTTTCACAGTGTTTTGGGGAAGCAAGTGTTATTGTTAGGATTGTTAATCTCTTAAGGTCACTGAGGCAGTAAATTTTTATTATGCATGAGTGGAATTTATGGGCATGTTGTAGTGTTCTGCATGGTCAAGGAAAATGGTTTAGCCAGCATCAGATGGCATTTCAGTCTAACAAGAACCAGCTGTTAATCTCTCACCAACTAGCTTTCCAATGAAAACCTTCCCTTTCTGTACAGGATAGAAGCAAGAGTTGACATATCAGAGTTTTTCTCAGGACTGAGAAAATTTCGTGTTAAACTTTCCTATAATTCAAATTTTGTCTCAGTTTAGTGATCTGTCTGTGAGCATACTCCAGCCCAGCTGGCTTCAAAATAAGCCTGCCATGGATATTGGCCCTTGGACTAATTCCCTGGAAAATGAGAGTCAAAAGACTTTCACTTCACTTTTACTTGTGATCAAATATCTTCTCCCCTCTACCTTCCTGCTCTTATACCTTCTTACTCTAGCTTCTTATTTTCATAAGAGATTCAAACTCAATTCCTAATAAAATCAGGGCAAAAATCACAGGTAAGTGAAACCACTTAGTATTATCAGAGAAAACAATCTCAGTGAGAAATCCAACATATGCTTAAAATATTTATTAATTTTCATCATTGAGACTGTTCACTATTTCTTGGCATTCTGTTTTATGCACTCACTAAAGAAAATCTTGTTTTACTCATTACATAAGTTTCAAAGCTGCTAATTTGATTTAATTTCTGCTCTTAATTTAGGTACCAGTTTGTGAAAATTAGTAGCTGGAAAGCTACTACAGAGTAGATTCAAAACAATCATCCAGCTTCCTTTTACAAGCAAAACCAATAAATTGTCAGTAGCCCTACCGACAAAAGGTGAGATACAGGGAAAAGAAAAGTGAGGCTCAGGGCAGTGTTAGCCTTTTCCTTGAGGCTAGGAAACGAGAATTAGTTCATATCTCTAGAAGAGCATTCGTGTAGGAAACAGCTTGTGTAGGAGTTGCAAGTCATGCTGCTTTCCCTCTTGCCTCTAATGTGCGTGCCCTGGGGTTATGGCCACTTGGGGGATTTTTACTGCAGCACAGACTCTTCCAGAACAGCAAGCAGTCCAAAGGACTGCAGTTTTCTCTCATTGAAAATATCCTCCACATCCAAAATCAAGTTCATTCATCTTTTTGAAAACAAATGAGAATTAGTGTCTCAGTGCTTAGCTGATGTGAGTTAGCAGCCAACTGGTGATACTGGTGCCTGGGACCTGTCTGTATGCAATAGTGCAAATAAAGGATGGGAAGGTATGTTCCTCTATGGATAGCTTGGCAAATCTATCCTGCAAACAAATCCATGCATGCCACAAGAAATGTGGATGAAAGAGCACTGGGAAGATTTGTACCAGTCAGATAATTTAAATAATTTAGAAAGGAAAGGATTTGTAGTGAGTCTGTGTATTAGGGTGCTGACTCCTTCATGGTCTACAGAACATGCACACAAAAACCACAAAGGCAAAGAGTTTTGGTACAAAAAATGTTTTTAGTGCTACTGAAAATATAACCTGAGTTGCTCTAAAGTGCTTAAATAACTTTTATGGCTATCTTGGAGTACAGAGTCATGAATTTGCCTTCAGTTTAACCAGAGTATGACTTTGCTATCCGCCTTAAAAGCTGTTCAAGTTGCTGACAGAAGCTAATATATATGTCAATGGGAAAAGTCTGTGCCTTAATCTTTTCCAAGGCTTTCAGTGCATTTTCTTTTCTTTAGTTCATTCTGCAACAACATTTAATGTCAGTTGTTCGGGAAACCTTAGCCCAAATTTGTTAGCTTGAATTAAATTTGTAGTGAAAGTACAGAGTGCAAAAGGACTCTAAGACCAAAATAAATGCTTTTTAAATGGTTAGGAATGGCTAGTGTATAAGGACACACTATGAATAAGTTATATGGCCAAGGCACAACACTTCACCTCTCTTTGCCTACCATTTTTTCTTCAGTTTATACACATACACATATATTCACACTCAAAAACTTTGAGTAATTTCAATCAGAATGAAATCTATATACAATTGAGACCTTCATGTATTAAAGTAATGGTAATGCACAAGAAAATTAGAAATAAATACTTCCTGGAAATATAAGCAAACACTTGAAACAAGAAAAAATATTTCCTCTTCAAAATATTATTTAAATTTTTTTGGGTGTAACTAATTTTATATTGATGCTCTCTTCTTTACTGTATCAAAACAATGTGGGGTTTTTGGCTTTGAGAATTCATACAGGTAAATATTAACACAGTAATTTAAGACTTTTTAGTAAATTTATACTTCCTAAGTGTCAGAATAAAACTGTTTCCTTTTAAGGCAGAGCCATTTCAATGACAGCCATGAAGATTTCAAAAGTATGTGATGCTGTCAGTTGTGATAGGAAAGAAATCTGTACAAAGATAGACCAGAAATGAGTGATATTCCTGATATGTCATAATTCCCAAAGAGAGGATTGTTAACTTTAAAACAACACAGCTTTAAGTGATTAAGAGAACCAGAGAGTAGTATTTACACTATTGAACAGAAGGTTAATAAAATGTGTGTATCTCTTGGGTCTGGTAGAGTTTATGTAGAGTTAAACCTTGATACTTCAGATTAAAAAACAAAAATAAGATTGCTTCTAAATTCCTTGGGTTTTTTTGTGTTTTTTTTTTTTAATTTTTTTTTTTTTTTTTGCTGGAGTTTGTTTTTGTGATAACACCTTTTCCATGACACTTCAAGTTTAACATTTACACTTATAACTGCTTCCACTCTTTCCCTTCATACACACACAGAGGACACTGGATGTGGAAGAAGTGGTTGAAGTCATCCAAAGAGAGAAAAGAAGTCAATTCATAAGGAGGCTGAAGAAGACACTAGAGCATTACTGAAGGTAAATTGTTGAATTTATTTTTTTATCACTCTTCTTAAGAGAGACATAAGTGATCCCAGTTGAAAGTATTCAAAGACTTTTAATCTAAAAGAAGGCATCCAACTTGAATATTAAATGTGGCAAAGATAAACACCTGAAAGCCAAGTTTTACAACAGACACAGACAGGTAATTGTAAATTGTGAATGACAAACACTAGAGTAATTAAACTGTGAATCCATAATTTCACTAAGAATAAACCAGCTGTCACAACTAGTATATGTATTACTCTCAATCTCAAACTGAATAAACTATATCAATATTTCAATGAATCACAGAAAAAAATGAGGTTGTAGTACGCCCATTGTTCTCATAGCACCACTTAGGAATATTTTGTATGCAGAGATGTACATGGTGTTTGACACATTTTTAATTGCAGTCATAAAGAGATTAATGTTCTACAGATAGGAATATTTTTGGAGACCTCAAAAGAAATCCTATATTTGCTTACAACACAGGTTTTTGCTAGGGATGACAGCTAGGAAAGAAAAATTAAATTTTCTGGTAACATTCATAATAGATGAAAATACAGAGGGAAAGTAAAGTGATGGTATATTGAAGAGTGACTCACACTAAAAGGCAACAAAACCTTGTCCTACCATTCACATTTATTGTCTGTGCTGCATGAAAAATCCTTATGTCTGCTTCATGCTGTGGGACTTAAGAGTTTTCAAGCTGCCTTATTCAACAGTGAGGGTCTCTCATCAAACAGCAAAAACCTAGTGGTGTAGGTATTCCAGAGTGCTCCTGCACTGGCAGGGTGAGGAGGGAAAACTACACTAAAAAATATTTTCTGCATCGATCTAGCAGGATCTGAGAGGATCTGAGATATGCTGCGATTATGTGGAGGGACAGGATGGGACAGGATGACCTGCAGCAATCTCTATGCTATTCCTAGGAGATGTGCTGGCAGCATCTTTGTTGTACTTGGGCATCTAATCCAGTAATTATAACCCAAATCCCACTTGAAAGCACTGTAAATCTTAGCAGCAGAAACAGCAGGATGTACAGAGAATGAAAAGTTAAGTGGATACCCAAAGCAGAGAGTTAAAATGTGGCTGAGAGTATAAGGCAGTGTTTCTTCCAGAAAGATGAGAAAAATGGGCAATCTTTCCACCAGCCAATTTTGTAGCAATGCAGAGGAACTCTTTAAGACAGAACAGTGGTTTACAGAGCCTATAAAGAAATTAAATGCTGCTTCAAGAAAAATATTTCTTTAAAAATTGAAATGTAATACTCCAAAAGCATTTTTTTCGCATTGACTCGGGGATTCAATCCAGATGCATAAGCATTGCTGACAATAAAGAAGAAACATTGAATATTTTGCTGTCAGATTTTTGAAAATGAGAGCTTGATACTGAAAACAATATGGGGATTACTGTAGAAATGAAACAAAAGCAGAGATTCCCCTTAAATTAAGTAATGAGGCCCAGTGGTAGCTTGGATCTGCTGGATGTTCTGCACTGTGAGGAAGCAGATTGAGCAAGTTGCTTCTTCACATAGCTGCTCCAAGTTTTAATGACAAGAAGGATTTACGTGGATAACCTGTTGCTGGTGGATTTTTCGGTCCTCACTTCTCCTTCCCTAAAAAAGTAAAAGTTTGATTATTTTAAAGAAAGAGAAGGTTGTAGATGTCATAGATTGTTTTTCAGCAGAAAAGCTGTGAGTGTTGCTGCTTCTGAGCAATAGGAAAAGAAGGCCAGGAGTTCTCAGTTAGTTTTGAGGGAATTACCTTCTTTCAGCATTTCTGTTTTACTGAAGTTCTGAGTCAGACAAAATTCAATTTGGCTGTAGGGAAGGAATGAGAACAAGCTGTAATTGCAATTAAGGTACAAATATTTATCCTTTGAGTTACAGTATTTTGACTTTTTTCCATTAGAAATTGCATCTTTCATGTAAAATTTGATTGAAGTCAGCTCCCTTAAAAGATAAGGGTGGGGAAATAAATCATATAACAGAGAAATGAAAGCAACCTTTTTCTTTCATGTCTAAATGAAATATTTCAAGTTTACCCAAAATACAATTTTCTAGAGGTTTTTTTTCCCTGTGTTTCTTCCTCTCTACATAGTGTTGGTTTTACTTGAACAATTACCTTCTCATCAACCATTTAAAATTTTAATTTGGCCTCAAAAACAAACCACATAATGTTATGACAGCCTTAAAATAAAAGTTCAATTTTTATTTCTTAGTCCACTTACGAAGTTCATTATTTTTCCTATCGTGGTGCACTTCAAAAGCTGCAGAGATGGATCCACCTGCACAGACAGTTTAATAGATACATTTGAATGAAGATGAGCTCTATTTCAAATAGCATACAAAATGCTCTTTGCATTTTACTGTTAAATCAGAGAGGGACAGCTGTTAGTCAGAATTAAGGGTTTTAGATTAACCTCAACTACATTTTTCTTCTGACCCTTGCAAATCTATTGAAATTACAAGAGTGTTCTGAAAGGCTGAAATTCAGTGTGTTGTTTTCAGCATGCTGAAAGAAAATGTTTTGATGCTGTCAAAGTGTTTTCCCCTCATTATTTTTCTTAAAAACAACATTTGTGGAATTTGACCTTAACTATAACAAGTGTTAATGTTCCCACATATGTAAAGCCTTAATATTTGAGTCACTGAACTGTCACTGTAGTCTAGTTCATAACATCAGCAGTAGCAGAATAAGAATAGAAAGAAAGAACATCACATATAAGGGGAAAAGTGAGAGATAATATGTGAGCTGGACAGAGCAAAGGCATGAAGAGGTATGTTCATGGATATGACTGAAGTTGTCCCCCAATTTCTTAGTGCCTGTTGGAGAGCTGGCAAGTGTTACCAACAGCCTCTACAGGATTTTTCTTAGCCTCCTGCCTCTGATACTGCTTTCTGCTAGATCTGGGCAGTTCAGATGCATCACCTTCAGGGGATCTTGGCTGTGCTGGGAAGACCAGGCATGGTGTCCCAGTTATCTGTTTGTAATTTGGCTACACTCCTGTGTGAGGAGTGCCTTGTTTCCATTCAGTTAACCTACATGTAGGTCAAGTTAAGGAAAACAGATTAAAATTTGTTCAGAATACCTAGAATAGATAATGTGTTACAGTACATGTTTTCTTTCATGCTTTCATTAAAGTTTATTTGTGGATATCTGTGACTGTCCTAGAATAGATAATATGGATAACCAAAACTGTAAAAGATTAGATTTTTTCCCTTTCTCCTTAACTGTCTGCTGTCTTGCTCCTGAATGGGGCATATAATTTTATGGTTTTCCTCTCTTTTCCTCTGAAGCTAGATTGGTGAGGCTCTTGTGAACCATAAGAGTTTGAGACAATGCTACAAGCCAGTGAATGGCAGAAACTTTCTGCTTAGCTGTTAGAGCTGACCACAAGTTACTTGTTTGCAAGGGACAGGTGTCCAATGCATTTTGAATGACAGGTAGTACCCCTGGCCAAAGGCAGGAACTCTGCCCTGTAAAGCTCTCCAACCTGTTGCTTACCCAGTTATTCCCCATTTGGTTTTTCATATCTCTTGCAAAACACTTCTTTTTTTGTGTCAGAAGTCAGTGCAATGCTTTCTTATTTTGAACATGGCTGTCATGAGCTTAATAGGGCAGAAAGATAAGAGTGAATGAAGAATAAATCTTCAGAGCCTGCTGAATAGGGAATTTTCCTGAGAGTGATGCTACAGGGGAACACAGAAGTCAATGGTGACAGAATATACTGGACAAGTTGGATGACAATGAAGAGAAAAGTTAGGGGAAGGTGACCATTTCTCTCTTTCCAGTAATAAATAAAGCAAGAAATCACCAAACATTCTCAATTTTAAAAAGTGCTAATAAATTTCCAAATCAAGTAGTCCATTTAGACTGAGTATTGACAAAGCTATGTTCTACCTTTGTACCACTTGTAATCAACCATTCTTTGGATTAAATCAAGCATTGTTGTATACCCATTAAATAATCAGTGAAAAGAGAGTAGACTGACTTTAACTGCATGGGGTAAATACTTTTGCCACTATGTCCTCAGATTAAAACTAAAAAAAAAAAAAAAAAACAACAAAAAACTAAATGCAGAAAAATTATATTCTTTATACCTTGATGTACAATCAATGCAGTATGGATAAATTCTAGTCATTAAAACTCAAGCAGTAAATTATTTTCTCAAAATATAAATTGGCATTCAAAAATCTATCATAAGGTTTTTCTTTTTCTATCTGTTTTTTAGGTAGCAGTTTAAATATGTTGAAATAACATTTTTTACTCATAATAAGGGCAAAGTGATAATATGGGAGCTGCTAAACAGCAGATTTTATTAATAGGGAAAGCCTGATAAAGCACTGGACTACTTTGTCTTTTCTTCTTTGACTGCTTGTTTCCACTGAAGACTCAGCATGGAATTCTATTCTTACTCTTTTCCCAAAAAAAATTCATGCAGCCATGCTTGTTATATCTGTGTCACACATGCTGACACCAAGTCCTTTGTGATCTGCTAAGTGCTCTTCCACCTAGACAGGAGATAACACCTAATAAATAGCTTGCCAGAGATTTTCAGACTACTCAGAGCCCAACTGCAGCTGAGGAAAGGATATTACCAGAAAAAAGGCAGTTAAAGTGCTTATAAAGCTCCCAGTGAGTGTCTGTGATGTTATACATGGTTAACTTTCACATGAACCTATTAAGCTACAGCTTTCACCCTAATTGAACATTGTAGGAAGCAACTCATCCCCAGGCCATTATGCTGTGAGAAAACAGATTCAGAAGGAACAGTTTTGCTAGCAGTGGTGCACTTTGTGGAGATTTGTGGGGGGTTTTCTGTTTGTTTTGTGGGTTTTTTTTTGTTTGGTTGGTTTTTGTTTTTTTTTTTTTTGTTTGGGGATTTTTGTTTGTTTTCTGTAGAAGAATGTAGCAATGCTCAATGGCATTTCTGTGAAGAACACTTCAAGATATGTTAACTGAAAACTGAAATTAAGGAGAGAGCACCGTGAGTTCACAGGAAAGAGTCTGAGGCCAAGGCTTAGTAATGAAAAAGGCTCCTCCTGGGTCCATAAGGTGACAGATTTTCACTCTGGAGACCTGTGCTTTTTTACATGCAGCAGCTGAAACAGATGTTTGGTAGAACATTAAAGGAAAGAAGCAAAGATCTTTCACCTGGAAAGTTCTTTATGGCTTTGTAATGATTTTGTAAATGTACCCATTAAGCTACTGTGCTCCATATCAACAAGCTTCTGTCAATCTGCAGCTTAATAAGGCATACTATTACACAATTTATTTACTGCATTGTGGGGTAAGTGGGCTCAACTGTAGGTAAATAACATGCTCTGATTTAGAGGGGTTAATGTTAACAAACATAGCCATATTTGAGATGTAAAATACTCTATTTTACCTATAGAAATGCTGATGCTTATTGCACTTTAAAGAATTTTGTTGTGTCATTTGAGTGGACATGAAAATTTTGGAGCCTAATTAAAATCTTGCAGATATTATTTTGGCCTTATATAAAATTTGTGTTGGGCAGAGAAAAAAACAGCTTGCGTGGAATTAATGAACAAGAGATACTAATGGAAGGGATATTTTCTTTATACTTTATAAAACTGAACAAAAAACCTACTTACTAGGAAAATGTTCTATTCAAAAATGTTTTTAATATTATTTACTTTTCATAACTCGATATTGTTGTAGTGCTATTACATGACTTTGTGGGACAGAATTTTATTCTGAAAATTCCTTTAGAAATATTTTCTAGCATATTAATTTTAATGTCACCCACTTTTAACTTGAATTTTGATTATCTATCTAGCAATAGACAGAAAACTCAGGTTTTGGAACTGATTAAAGCTTCAACTTGCTTTCAGGCCAATCATGACAGCTGTTTCTTCCACGGCTTTCCTTAACCCCATCATGATTAGCACTTAATTCCAAAGTGATATGGCTGTCATACAGCACACTCCTTTTGAAACACATAAGTACTGAAACCAAGACAACCTTAAGTATTTAAATTTTTTACTAGCCTTTCTTTTTTTTTTTTTCCTTTTAAGTATAATTTCATTCATACGAAATTCATTAGAATGGCAGCATCTAGTCATCGTAAGTTAAGTACTGCATATAAAATGGGAAAGATTTATGCCTTAATTTCAAAGGCTTGAGGTTCTTTCTTTCTTAGCCTCCTTGGAGAAATGTGGACTACTTCTCTTCACAGGGAATCTTTTAGCTTGCTGATGGCTTTGTTGAAGAAACTTTACAACATATACTTCTGAAGACCAGTCAAAGTGTATCACTAGATTTTTGAGGGGTAACATGCTGACTATGTGGAAAGAAAGCTGGAGTGAAGAAAACTCCGAAGATAAATGAGTAAACAGAAAGAAGTGATGGTAATTTTGGTAGAGCTGTCTAGTAAAAAGTAGCCAATTCATTGAATAATTTTCTCATGCAAAAAAATGTGAGGCAGACGCCATCTCATTTTTCCTAAGCACTTTTATGTTTGAATGAAAGTAATCCGTGGTGCTACAGGAGCTCTCAAATCAACATTTTCTTAGCCAGGTTTATTTCTATGAAATAAGCCCTCTTAAAGATGGTCCAAGTCTTCTGCTCCAGCTTTCTACATCTTAAATGCAAAGGAATGAATTCTCTGCAAGGCAAGCTTCTGCTGATGAACTATTGCTTACTTTTCTGACAAGCACAGTGTCATCATTGTCCAGTGACTCAATTGAGGCCAGGTAAGGGCTGCTCTTCTGAAACCTGTGTTCTCTACTACCTAATCACTGCGGGTGCTTGAACCACTTTCTTGCACATTAGATTTTCCTCTTATAGAACGTCCTGCAAACCACAAAGATAAGAGTTAATTCATTCATTTTATGTGAGAAATCTATGGGTCTATCTATTGCCACCTCAGTCAGACCCTTGTTCCTGAAGTAAAGAGAAATTTGTTTAGTCTGTACCCCTGAAACTCTCTATAGGCATTGCCTATGTCTCTATAGCAGTGTGGACAAGCAGGAGCAGATTAGAAAGGTGATACCTTTGATAATGAGCTTGAAATGTTCACAGTAGTTTCAAAGATTCTAGTTTTTGAACTAGCATAAAAGAAGACTATATTTATTATTTTCTTAAAGAGAAATTACTCCATGTTTCTTCAGGATACCATCTCCCTCATTTTCTCCTCAAACATCTGTTTTTGCCTCTGGTAAGTGGATCACAGGAATGTTTATGCACAGCCAATAAATTATTCCTGCAGTCCTAAAGATACAGAAGACAGACAGTAAGCAAGGTGTTATACTTAATGTGATTTGTTTGTGATGTGGCTTTCTGTGAGTTGTTTTTATGAACATTCAGCTACCCAGGTGATGCTTCCTTTTCACTATGTTCTCTTAAAAGCATTGTACTTAAACCATTTTCAGGCATGTGCATCAAGTGGCTTACAGTTCTTCTAGGATTTTTGAGTTGAGATTTTAAGAAACACAAAATGAAAATCATTTGTCAAATCAATAACTTCAAAATTAGATCAAGACACAGTTGTACTAATCTAGTCCTAATATAAGGTGAAATGATTTATGAGACTCCTTGCTTAATCTATATTTTTCAACTTTTAAGAATAGATAATATTTGCAGGTAATTTGCACCAGAAGAAAAAGACCAGGGAAATATTATGGCATGTATCTTTTTCTTTGCCTTGCTTTTATAATTTTTTTTTTTTTTTTTTTTTTGTGTGAAAAAATGTTTTTTCACAGTTTCTGGTAATTTACAGGTTTTTCTGTATCTCTGTTCATATATGGAACATTTGATGACTTTTCCTGTATAAAAAAAATTCAAATTATATAGGGAGATAGAGGCAGATAGCAATCTGCTGTTTTGCTTTTCTTATTATACCTGTGAATGCCAGAAATGGACAAGAGGAAGTAGTTGCTCTTTCCAGTCTTGATTCTTATACAGAGATGTGTGACAATATCCAAATTTGGCCTAGTTTTGTTCATGAATATGAGTAACTGAAGTTTTATCATCTAATCTGGTAATTGTGGGTTTTTTTACTCTCTACATTCATGCCTGCAAACCTCTTCTCTGAAAAGCTGTTCAGATGTTACTCATAAGAGAATATGTTGCTCCTCACAACAAAGACAACTGGCTATATCCAGCCAAATAATCTAAGAAGCAACATCAGGATATAGCCATATGGCCCAGCTGAGTGACTTTTGAGAGACAGACTCAATGCCTTTTCAGGTCAATAAAAACTCACTGTTTCCTTTTCAAAGGACTTTTAATATCCTTTATTGTTTTCTGGAAAACACAAAAAAGATGCCTTTAGGCACTTTGAAACCCCTCTTCCCACTGAAGTCCACTAGGTTCTTGGGCAGGCCTGTGCTTTAGCCAAATGCTTCCAGTTATTTCCAAACAGACCTTACATTTCAGGGATTGAGTTATGCTCTCCCTGCCTGAACTATTACCATTGCTTTGAGAGAAGGATGTTTTTTTACTTATGAAGGGAAAAACAAGCAAGAAAATAAAGAGTGCTCTACCTTTGTGTATACAACTAGCTTAAATTCAATTTATCCTCCCATAGAAATACTTTTTTTGTTACCTGAAGACATGCTTGGAATAATTTGCAATTACAGCAGAACATATGGTCCTGCAAATACATGCTGCATGACAGTTTACTGGACTTAGACAGCTCTTATTCTGATTTTGCTGAGACTTCATTTAAATCTAAACCCATGAATAACAATTCTTTCCAAACACAATGTCAACCTTTGAATTCTAATAACTTGGCACTCTGCTTGGCTGTAATTGAGAAGATTACCATGAGCAGTAAAATTTAAATATTCCTTCTGATATGACTAGGACCAAGTACTGCTGTTTTAATGTAAAAAAAGTGTGATGATTTGTGGCTGATTCTTTGACGTGCTGATGGCTGCCAACGCTTGCAGTCAATGGAAGGCTTTAGACCCTGACAGAAAATGATCTGTGCCTTTCAGCACTGAGCCCTGGGTTGCATGTGCATCTTGCATGCCTGTGACCATTCTGTAGGGAGGCAGACTCACAGTTGGTCCTGTCAAGAGAAACCAAGTTTCCAAATCAATTTTGAACTCTCAGGTGTGAAATAAACAACTTAAAATGATGTAGGTATTTTTTGGTACCTCTTTATCCTGGCTCTGCTCTCAGCTGGGTAGACTGCCATCAATTCAGTGCAGCAATGGAGGTTTGAGATTTGTGTCTGTAGTGAAGAAGACCAATGAACAGAAGTGAGGAAAGGATTGAAGCTAGACAAGTGTTTAGCTTTATTTTAATGATGAGTTTGGAACTAGTCTGCCTCCTTTCTAGTCTGTCTGGTCTAGTCCTGAGTTATGAATTTATTGAAGTACATTTGAAAATGGAGGTCTGAGAGTACAGTTTATAAAACATGGTGCATCAGGCATAATTGTGGGGACAAGCAGGCTTAACTTGTTGAGCTGTAACTCTTTCTCTTCTTCCCCAATGGTATCTCTATTTTTTTTTCCTCTGTACTTCATAAACAGAGGTGCAGTAACAAAAGAGATTTTTGTTTTGTGCCTTTGCTTTTTAATTCTTTTTGCCTTCTAGGCAAGGAGAGAGCTGTCTTTATTTTCTGGAAGAAAGTAAAGCTTCCTCATGAACCCAAGAGACAAGATTCAGCTGGGTTACAGAATAAAAACTTCCCTGGTTAAAATAGCTGCCAGAGCAGTGTGGAATAATGTTGTTTTTATTTTCCTGCCATATTTGAGCAGATGTGTAGAGTTTGACAGCATTGTGTTTTTGGGATTTTGTTAGCCTTTTTTGAAGCCCAAATTTAATGAAAAAAACACTTTCACTGTTCTTTCTTGGCTGTTTCCTGGAAAAAATCCAACAGAAATCTGGAAGGAAGTGCATAAGAATTCTTGTAATAAGGTACTGTGAAATCTGCCTTTAGTTATACATAACTCTTGCTATTGGCTATGATGAGGAGATAAACTCACTTTGTTTTAAAGTGCTGACTGAATTGAATAATTATAATTGCCTGATCTCACTTAGGAGAAAAATATAAAAGTATACTTTACTTTTAATTTACTTCTACTTTTTATTATTATTATTATTTGTAAAGATTCTGCTTTCATGGTAATGAGGCTCTACCTTCTGAGTTTCCAGTTCTCCTACTCTCATTGTGCCCTGTAAGACCCTACTCTGTTGGTGAAGCAGCAAAACCACTAGGAGCAATGGGGCACAAGGAGCTGGGAAATGGTCTTATTCTGATCCCTTAGCTGTCACCTATATTTTCTTGATGGCAGAGAGAAGCCAGAGAATTATTAACTGATATACCACAGGAGTTCCCCTCTCACCTAAAGGGGTTCCCCAGAGCCTATAAATCTCTAAGAGTCAGCACCTTCCTGGAAGTGAAACAGGTAAGTGTGGCTTTGAGCACCACTGGCTGCTGAAAAGTCTCAGGGCAGGGAGACAGGCAGAAGTCAGAAGGCTGCTTTATCCACAGAGCTTTGCCTTAAAGCAGATGTTCAGGCCAGTAAGGCTTTAAAGGCCTTATTGAGATGGTGGCCAGAAATCTAGGGGTGGCAGGAATATTACATAAAGTTGTTCTCTTTTCCCTTCTGACCGAAATAAGCAGTGGTGCAAAATAAAGATGTGTTGCACTTCCACAACACACCCTAAAACCTGGGAGAATGACTGGTGTCTTTACTATATTTTTGTAATTGTTTTGCTCATCTTCAATTGGCAACAAAATAAAAAAGAAATAATTTTTCTAATATAAATATATATGTGACTGAATTGCAGTGGTTGGTATTTTGGTAAAAAGTATAATTCAAAATTCTAAACACTCCTGCCCCAATGTTGACTGACACTTGAATTCCATTAGTGAAAACATATTCAATCTCTATATTTTAAATTTTATATCTTATCCAACAGGCAGCAGAGAGTGATTGTTACTATTTAATTTCAGTATTGACAATATTTTCTATTTCTTGGGTCATATTCATGTGGACTTCAAAACAAAGAGAGTTGTGAGAAGGTATGAAGCAGTCACTCAATGATTTTTTTATCCCATGTGTGTAACCTCAAAGCTGTCCTGCCTTAAGGAAAAATCACTCCACAGACAATAAAAATAATTAAGTACATGCCAGAGCAACTTAGCAGCTGCAGAACTGAATGCATCCAAAGAAATTTTAAATTCATCCCAAGTTGTAGTGAACAAACAGAAGAGGCTTTTTTGGGGAGGGCAGGAAATGAGATTGTAGATGAATTGGCTTTACAAACAAATTGCTCTCTCTTAACATTAGGCCTAAATTCATATGTGGTTAACAACTGTAAAATATGGCAGCCAACTGATGGACTTGAATCACTTTCCAGGGAAAGGGCAATGCAGCAGGACACAAATAATGCAGGAGGTTTCTGTGGTGCATTGTGGAAAATTTATGAACATACATGGAGAATCTGATAAAAGAAGATGCTCTGATAGACCTTGCACTTTCAGAAGAATTGCTTGGGAATGCAAAGCTTGGCAGTCAGGATCCTGGCACAAATATGCCTTACTCTTGGCAGAACAGGACCTGGTTAAGTAACATTTTTTGAAAAGTGGACATGAACAAGAGTGTGCAACATTAAAAAAGACTTATGAAGCATGGACTAGAGAAGTGGACAGTGAGGTAGATTGCAAACTGGAGGAATGGATGAATGGTGAAGCTCAAAGTTGTGTGATCCAGCAGCACAAAGATGAGTTGGAGGCCAGTCCCTGGCAGTGCTCCCCAGGTGTCAATGCTGGAACAGTACTGTTCAACATCTTCATGAATGATGTGGACAGTGGGGCAAAATGTGCTCTCAAGTTCACAAGTGATGCAAAAGACGGATGGGTGGCTTATACACCAGGTAGTTTTTCTGCCATTGAGGGAGATCTCATCAGACTGGAGAACAGGACTAAGAGCAACTTCATGCAGCTCAACATAGTTTTGCATCTGGGGAGCATAATCCCTATGCAGCATACACTGTTGTAATGGAAAAATAGCTCTGCAGAAAAAATTACAGGGGTCTGACCTGATGGTCAGCAAGGTGAACTCAAGCAGCAGTGTGCCCTTGGAGCAATGGTGTCCAACTGCATCAGGGGCTGCATTAATGCATGGTGCTGCTAACAGGTTAAGGGAAGTGGTCCTTCACCTCTACTCAGCACTGAGTGCTGGGTCCAGTCCTAGGCTCCTCAGTAGAAGACAAATAAGCACTTTAGGGGACTGAGTCCAGTGAAAAATCATAAAGTATCTGATTTAGGTAGAAAAAGAGACCTGGGTCTAAAACTTGTGTGTGTGTGTCTTTGTTCTTCTGCCCCTCAGGAAGCTGCAGCCTGCTGCATGCTGCACCACAGTGCTTGTTACCCCTCCATTTGTGTCACAGAGTCCTGAATAGCACACAAGTGAAAGCTCACTCCTTGACCTTGTTTGTCCACTCTCATTTGATCTGCTACCTTCCTTATTGCTTACCTTGCCCTAAGGCTCCCTGCAGACTTTACAGAAGTCTGGCTTTGGCACTCAGGAGAGTCAAAACTTTTTTTATGCCTCTTTGTAGCTGTGGCCAAAAAAGGAGCTAGAAGTAAACAACTAAACCATCTGAGAACTGGTATGGCCCAGGGGAGGTCAGGTCATGTCTTGGAGACTGGAAAAACTGTGCTCTGGCAATATTTCTCCCAAAACTGTGTTGAAAACATCACAGTTTAAGAGGCAGAAATTGCCTTATCATCTTTGTAATTGTTTTCGTTAGACTTTGTGTGTAGATGTGACATCAGTAACAAGATTAAGTGGAGCTTAATATACTACAGCAGATATCACACTTGCCTCCCACAAATATCATCCATTTTACCATTGGAAGAGGAGAAGGAAAGTCCTTTCTCCTGTTCTCTGTCAGGTCTCAGCTTCTGCATTCATAGATAATTACAATGTACAGTTAAAATTCAAAGCAGATTTAATACTTCAGTGAAATCTTTAGTTTTCCTTTCATGGAAGCTTAATATAAGAATAATAGACACTGTTCTGTTTTTCTACTGACAAAGGAGATCAAGAGCTTGTATTCACAATCTTAACCAAGATTTAAATGCCTGGGCCTGTTTCATGAGACCATTAAGAATATAAGAATAGTCACAATTTGATACTTAACAGGTCAAGAGTAAGATAGGTGTATTTCTCTCATGCTAACTTGCTGAAAGCTCTTGAGATGGATGATGTTGCTATGTATTTCTATATATCACACTCTTCCACTTATTTGTGTAGTGTCACTATCAGGCTGTAGAATCCTTTATTATCCTTGACAGATTTGACAAGGAGTTTAAGATTTGTGCCTATTTTTTTCCATCAGAATTAGTATAGTAGCACCAGGCAAAGGGATGCGGGGTTTAAGGCAGAAAGGGCAACATAAGGGACAGATCACAGTGCCTGTGGCAATGTAGAGATGTAGGGATGCTGAATGAAAAACTGCTTTTTTCTCTTATCATAGATCACAGTAATTTTCACTGAAGTTTATTAATAATTTATTTAATACCACCATTCCTGTTTTGGGAGATTGTACCTTTTTTTTTTTTTAATGTGCTTTTGTTTTGTTATTAAATTACTGTCTTAAGTGAGACTTCTCCAAGCTGCAAATGACTGAGGCAGGTGTAGGTTCCCAGGCAGGTGAGTACAAATTGATCACATGCTTCTCTGTTGTTGTGTCAGAGCTGGACTCATTCCTGGCTAGAAAATATCTAATTTGAAATGCACTGGCTCAAATCTACATCAAGGTTATGGGTAGGGGGAAAGTGGGGAAACCTACTGAGCAGAATATGTAGGGATTTCTCTCTTTTTAGCATGCTAGTTCAGAACAGGAGTATCCCATCCGTGATGATTTTGGATGAGGATGCTGCTTGAGAGATCATTCATTTTTTTTTAAGAGTTTGAAAGTAGTTGAATAAGTTATTCACTGGAGTGTTATAGCTTAACGGCTTGAGGCACTTGAAGCTGTGATCCTTAATTTTTGGTAAGTAAGAGTTACAAAACATGTTCATCAAGGACCTTCAGAGTGAGGATTATATCACTAGAAGGCTGAGGCAGAGGCAAGAAGAGGTTATTTACTGTGTGAGGATTAAACCCTACATAGGAAACATTGCAATGGGTACCCAGGTCATGGTCTAAACATCACATAATACATTTGATCTCACTGCTACGCTGTTAGTAAAATCCTTTATTTCTCAATATTTATATAACTTCAAGGGTAATGTGAGTTTTTATTAAGCCTTTTATTTTCTATTGATTTGAGAGTAAAATTGCACTGCATTTATCTGAATATCATATCTTTATAAAAAGTTGAGAGTAGCTTGACTTTTACATAAAAGGAAAATAAAAAATCTTGGTCAGGGAACAGCTCGGAGTTTGAAAAATAACAATAGAGCAGAAACGGCAAAAAATAATTTTTAAGCTGGATCAGTTCCCTCATGGTTCTCAGTGTAGTGCCACAATTAATGGTTGTTGGCATTGCAAAAAAGTGATGATATAAAGGAAAGGAGATGAAGGAAAAGGAGAAGGCTTTAAAATCTGCTTCAAATCATGATTGAATGAACAGAGGTCTTCTTGCCCCTACATAGCACATAAGGGTGAAGGGTGTGTTTTTAAACAGAGGTGGATATCATTTCTAAAGTATGTTGTGACCTAAAAGGAACATTGCATGCTCTTTGTTGCATTTGATTGATGCTCCACAAAAGGTGTCTAAGAATACCTGTCTCAGGAAAATTCCTTGGGATTCTCAGTGAGATGAATGATGATAGCCTGAGTCTCTGTTAGAATTACAACGAAGATACCTTCTTAAGACTTTCCAAACTATATAGCAAAGATGAAAGGATTTATTGCATCATTACCTTGGCTAGAGATATTCCCTGCTAAAAGCATATATTGCACATTGATCAATTTTTCTTTCAGTTCTATCAAAGCACTACTGAAACTGTACCAGGGGTGAGGATCTGGACCCCAATTTGAAATTTTACTGCTGTTATAATTTGCCATACATTACACTGTTATCTGTTGGCCAAATGTATTCATGATACTTGAGAGATTCATTTAAATCATTTCTCCCTAGCCTGTCCTTTCCTATTCCATTGCATTAAAAATAGCAGCAACAGCTTGACAGCTAGTTGGCTGCCAGTTGTTGCTGGAGAGTGAATCACTTATGGTGACACTGGGGAGATTCCTAGCTATCATCTCTGAGATTTACTCATGTCATTAACAGTGGTGATACATGGCCACCCGGGAGAAGCAGTTTGAAAAGGTGAGTGCACAGGTGGGTAGGTGGAGAGATTAGAGGACTAGAATTAATTTCAAAGCTGATCTACATTTATTCTATATGAATTTGTACTTGATGATCTGATCTGAGCTCTGTGCTGCTTGAAATTCTCCTACTTTTGATTTCTGTGTTTTATATCTTTAAACATCTACAACTGTACCTGCTTGCAGTAATGATAACCATATCTTTTCTTCTTAGCAACCTGTCAAAGGCTTACTAATTTTGGGGCCTGGTTATAAAGTCCACCTAAAAATAAAGTCATTTATTTAAATACCACTCCATTAGGTGAAAAGTATGGTACAGAGAGAGTTTCAGCAAATCCATATATCCACCGTGACTTTTTTTGAAGGCAGTCTGTATTCTGAAAATACAGTGAAAATATGGGTCTCATAGCATTACAACTGACTTCACATGAGCATATGGATCATATCCATGAGTTTGCTTGAACAAACAAAAAAAAAAACCCTTATTTCTTTCTTTCTTTTCCTTAGAATTTCAAATAATTTGGTGATTTTCAATATGACATTCATTATAGTAGCTATAATGAATATTAATACAAATAGCAACAAGGGTTATATGCATGCTGTAAATGTATATATTTTTATAGTGTAAGTTAAGGCATTTAAATGGTCTTCCAAAGGCTAGATGTCCCTATTATTAAGTTCCTGATTTGTTACAAATACAAAGTGCATTGAAAAAAAAAGTCCTTCATCAGCCATATGAGTGACTTTGAAACGAAAAAGAAAATAAAGTCTCAAAGCCCAGGGTTTTTTAATAAACAGATTTTTCCTTTTTAGAAATAGGCTTTTCAGCTACTGCATTTTCTCCTATTTTGAAAACAATCCATGATTGAAAGCCTCATATCTTATTCCCCAAAATACTTGCAACAATTCCAGTGTTTATTGATCACAGCAGGGTTCCATAATTGGACTCACTTACTTGGGCTGCAGAAAAGGACCAATAACAGCATATGCAAATTGAGAAAAAAACCTCCTGCAGAAGAAGATTGTGCCAAACTCCTGACCTCCCAAAGTTAGCATCTGCTTATGCTCTGTAGCTCATACAGAGAAAACACAGAGTTGCATGGAGAGAAAAGAAATAGCATTGCTTGGTACTATAAAGCAGAAACAGTCATCATAAAATAACGCTATTTAACACTTTTTGTCTCTAGGGCAGAAAAATAGTTTTCTGAATAAGGTGATCGTCAGCCACTGGAAGAGTAACCTTGCACTGAGATTAGATTAAATTTTCTTCTAAACCTCTTTGTTGGTGACCATGTATATCTGCATAAAGTCTGCTTTCTCAATGCTAGGTAAATGAATAGCGATAATTATGATCTGATATTAGGTTTCTAGCATATGAAAAATTTCACATCAGTATATTTATCTTCATTAGCATACAAATTCAAGAATCTTTTTCATGTATTAGTGAATGGCTGCATATTTTCTGCAATAATCAGTGGCATTTTAATGGATTTTCTTAGATTTGAATGTGTTTTTATCTACGATGGGAAATTGTATGCTGATTCTTTTCTTTATCTTTACAGGTTTCCTAAATTGAACATTCACTAATTTTTCTAAATTAATGTTCCTAGGAGTAAGCCTGATGAATCCCACTTGCATTTGCATTGATATAATTACTATAGCAAGTCTGACATGTCCAGTTTGGACTTGATTGTATATTACTGAGAGAACTGTATTCCATTTCTCTCTCCTCCCAAGGCTTGATGGGAGTGCCTGGCTACAGGAAAGGCTTCAGATGTATCCTGGTAATATTTTCCTCCTGTCCAGAGATGAAAGACTTCAGGAGTGCAGGATATTGATAGAGGAAGGCAGCACAAGTGTAAGTTGTCTTTGCTTTCAGGGTTGCAAAATAAAAGAGGAAATTATTTGATAGACAGTTCTGACTTTCTTTTCCTTTCTCTCCCTCTGTCTTCTCCAGGGAATCTGAAAACTGATGTTCCTGCCAATTTGAAAATCAGACTCCAAGTAAGCCCTGTTCAGCTTGCCTCATGCTCTAAGATACTCGAGGGGTAGTACACGAGTGCCCTGCCCAGTCCTCTCTTTGTCAATTATGTCACAAAATGAATGTGATAAGGAACAATTTTTTTTTTCATTTGGAGACTGACTGTTAAGTCACTGAAATTAGACTCTCTGCCATTCTATTTAAAGCTTTATAAGAAAACCACAGTCCACATTGACCTTTTTTTCCTGCTCAGCCTGCACATTTTCCTTACCTCAGCGCAACTGGGAAATACCAATCTCACAAAATCCAAAGTGCTTCATGATAATTTATTGATTCTATACAAACCTTCATTTGAAATAATTTGGGAAGATAGGCCAACTGACCCTGTCCCCTGCCTCATGTTTTTCCAGTCTTCCCTGGTTTCCAGGAGATTCTCCCCTCCCTCACCTAGCCAGGGAAATTTTGGTACTTTCTGGCCAGATGAGCTGATGTGAAGGGAGGAGGGAGGCACCAGCCAAACCCCTGCCTGAGCCCCTATGCCCTGCTGACCCCCAGAATGTGTCCAGAGAGCAGCTCATATATGGTCTGGATCAGCTATCCCCTGGGCTGCTTAGATTTTTGCTCTTTTTTCTCAGTGATCTGGATTTTAAAAAATGAAAAATGTTGGCTCACTATGCTGGATGCCTTCTTCCTGGTTCTGAAACACAATGCAGTGAAATTCGGTAATCTTTTTGGCTGCTTTTTTCTTTTCAAATTTTGCTGCAAGATGATATTGCTCTTTAAGACTGTGTGTTCCTTGGATAATTTTAGTTTTATTTCCAAATCAGCTGAGAATAGATCAAGAAAATGGTATTTCAATTCTTTCTAGGTAAAGAGGGATGCATATTAAGCTATCTCCCCACTGCTTCAAGAAGATCAAAAGAAGTAATGAGTTGTCTTAGCAAGAATAATTAGCTGCAGGAAAGTTAGTTGTGAAAATTGGAGATGATCTTTGTCTTTGATGTGCATCTTCTTCTCCTTGAAACTGAGAAAGGATTTAGCAAATAACCTTTTTTTTTTGTATTTGCTTCACAAAGTTCAGAAAAGACTGTGTTGAATTGAAAGAATTGCAATTTGTACTTTATTCCTCTGTTGACTTTCATTAGGTGACAGTTGCTCAACTTACTCCTTACTTCCTGAAGGATTTAGAGGGTAAGCCCTATGAGGAGTGGCTGAGGGAGCTGGGGGTGTTTAGCCTGGAGACGAGATGAGACCTTATTGCTCCCTGCAACTCCCTGAAAGGAGTGTATAGCCAGGTGAGGGTTGGCCTCTTCTTCCGAGGACCCAGTGACAGGAGAAAAGGACATAACCTCAAGCTCTGGCAGGAGAGATGCAGACTGGACATTAGGATGGATTTCTTGATGGAAGAAGTTGTCAGGCATTAGAATAGGCTGCCCAGGAAGGTTGTGGAGCCATTAAATAGGAGAAGGGTTTAATGCTAGGCAGCAATTTTCCATCATTTTGATTATTTAACTTCCACCATGAGACCCTCTCCTGAATTCAAGGCCCCATCCAAAGAGACTGGCCAAACTCAGCTGTAATCAGAGGGAATCAGGAGGGGAATTATAAATTCCCACAAGCTAGGTGGGTGATCCTTGTCCTTCCACACAGCTTTAGGACCTGAGGCGTGACACCATCTTTGGCTTCTCTGCAGTCAAGGGACTGGTAAAGGCAATCAGATGTTTCCAAAGGGCAAGCCTGTGGGGTGTACTGTAGTGGGATTTTAATTCATCCCAGTCTCCATGGTCAATTTTCTTAGCTCCCACTGAAAGGGCTCAGTAGGCATTTTCCTAATGTTCAACTTTTATATTCTTCCTTATGTTTACTTCCTACAAATGCCCACTGTGATTAGAAAATATAACCCAACAGTGTAACAATCTTCACAATCACTGCTCTTATGACAAATCCTGAAAAAAGGTAATTCCCAGAAGAATAAAAAAAGAGAAATCGTATACTGCCTTTTCTTCTATGTTCAGTTTGCCTCATTAACATTGGCACAGCTCTTGGGATAATTAATATGTTGTCACTTTTGCACATCATTAATTTGGTAATTTGCAGTAGGAGATGTATTCTATAATGGCTTAAAGTATAATTCATTAATTGAGGTCAATCCCTCCCTATAAGCACGGAGGTGGGTCCATCACTATCTTAGCTAGCTGCCTAAATAGCAATATGTCGCTCATTTCTAAGCTTGTCATAAAACATGAGTTATAGCAGGTAAGAAATACCTTCTATTTATCTTACAGTCCATTGCAGAATGTCTCCCAGCAGAGAAGAGAAAGGCCCCTGATCCTCACATGCTCATGTGAAATTCAAAGCCCAGACTGTGCCATGCTTGGTGTAATGCATCTGGAAAACCAGGCCCTTCAAAGAGGTGACCTAAAGTTATATGCTGAGCGAGGAGCTTGTTTGACGCTGTGAACTACCAGGGTCATCATGCACACTGATGTGATACATCTAATCCCTGCTCTGAAAGTGTTTTTTATCTCCTTAGTGTGTGCATGGGGATACCTAGGAGCCCAGTGATGTTGTGAAAACTGTACATGCTAATCAGCAAATTTCTTGAATCTTTCAGTTGGAAATAAGCTAGCCACTGTAATGGCTGGACTGCCCTCAGCAGAGGGATAGCAGTGGTTCAAGTACTTGAGCCCTGAGACACTGAAACTTCTTTGTTAGAAGTACTCAACCTTTGGGCAATAAAGCAAGAGATGAAGCAGCAGGGTACTTTCATGCTGTCTAGTTTAAGGTAGAATATAGTCCATCCAAAACTGCCAGATAATGAAACTACTTGGAAATTAACAAAATGGAGTGTGATTCTGTGACCATGTGAGCAGCTTAGTTTCTGGAAACCTTGTGTTTTGGCCTCTGTCCTAAAGGGAAAATATATAAACTGCCAGAAATCCTAGAGTTAAAAAGAAAATTTAAATATGAATGAAAGAGGGAAAAAACCCCAGCATGACACACTGATTCTTATCATCCACTCTACAGGTAGGGAAATATTTACAGAGTTCGCTCTTGCTGTTATAGAGCTCCTTGCTTTGCAAGGGTGAAATGATTATGTTTCAACAAAAAAAGCATAGATGACTCAACCATTATCTTGGAAGGATTTCATGCCTACGATATGTCTTTTCAGATGCCGTTGTCAGTAACCCTGTATAATTTGATGGTACTCTTGATGGGGAGTAGTGTTTTGTCTGTAATGAAGTGTATTATTCATTAGTATTTTATTCCTGATTGTTTGGTTCTGGAAACCAAGTTCCCACTGTGTATAATTTTCCTTTATTGCTGGTATTATCATGAGATAATCCAGTGTGATTCATGGATTAAATTTGACTTTATTGTTGTAGGTATTAGAGTGATAATTAACTGCAAAAGACATGAAGATCAAACTAATTTAAATTTTAATTAGTTGAACTAGTGTTACCAGTTCTACTTGGCTGTGTTCACAGCTCTAGTGACTATAACTGCAAAGAAAAAACTAGCAATTAAAAATATTACAGAAGTATTGCAGTGATCAATAAATATTCCTCTTAAATTTTATCTGTAAAATCTCCATGCCTTAGTGAAGCATGAGTTAGATTAATGATTAAATATTGAGTCTCCTGAGCATGAGACTCCACATCATTAATATCTTCAATTATTTACAAGAACTTCTTATGAGCACAGGCTGAGTCTTACAAGCCCGCTGTGATTGCACTTGTAGGACTCCTCTGCATGCCAGAGCCTTCCTTATCTGACTGATGTGCAGAACAAAGGGAACAAAGGGGGCAGAGAAGGGAGAGGACTTCAGGCTGATTTACAAAGATGTGGAGCTGAGTCATTGCCACCCACTTTACATGTGCTTTGGGAGGTATGGGAGGTGGGTGGGGAAATCTGTTGCACAATTTCGTGACTACAAATTTCAGTCATCCAGACCAAACTGCCTGAATCCAAGCTAAGAACCTTTAACAAGAAATGATTATTTTTATTTTGGTTTTGTTTTCACAAATTCCAATTAAACACTATAACAAAACATAAGTGATTTGGAAATGCCTCAATATTTTCAGTGCAATTTTAAAGCCACTATCCATCTATTCATTTTATAACACTAGTTTTCTGCTTGAGGTTCCTCTTTCCTGTATGTATTTGAAATGGGCTCTGGAACTGATCATTCCAAGCATGTATCACACCAAAGATTTTTTTTTTTTTTTGCCTGACAGCTACACAGAGATACTTTTCCTCTTTCGTTGTTTCCAATTGCTAAGGCTGAAGCTCACAGCAGAAGTTCTGTCTCTGTTTCTAATGTTTAGACATTTGGTTCTTACACAATTTATGTCAGCCCTCAGGTTTTGTTAGTTCTTCCTGTAACAGTGTTGGTCTTCTGAACTTTTAATACTGGTGCACTGCAATTTTGCAGCATCATTTTAAGCATTCTGGTTCTTACAAGAAGAAATGGCTGTATGCCCTTCTTTTCACCTGTCTGGGAAAGAATGGAGTAGGTGAAGGGGATTTAGTTCACTGTTGAGTTTACTACAAATTTACCTACTCTATTATGTTCAGCTCTGTAATTGCTGATCCCTCTCTGCCTCTTTTGACAATTTTGCATTTGTCATAAAGCAGAATTTTACACTTTGTTGGCAGGAGTGATTTGTTGATACAGAAGGTTTCACTAGTGCCATGGGATTGCATTCACAGTCTCAGCTTTGAGCTGAGAATGATAAACATTCACACTAGCAAGAGGGATAGTACATGTGAGAACTCACATGTTCTCTCCTTGCAAATTATGCCACAAGAAAGAGCAGCTGACCTCTGTCACCGGCCAAATGCAGCTTGTACCAACAGTTCAGTGGTCTGATGGCTGGTTCCTTTCCATCCTCTTTCCTTGGTGGCCCATGGCAGCATGTCCCAATGCACCAGCCTCCCTCTGATCACACTGCAGATGAACCATTTAGAGATGAACTTCCAGCTCATTAGATAACTGCACATCATGAATGGCTGTCAGGAGTGCCTGTTGGCTGTGGGACAAGCACACATCTGGTCACAAATTGAACATTTACAGTCCTGTGTGCTTTTTGAATGCTCCTATGTGAGGATGTGAGGCTGTGAGGCATAACCTGGACATAAGTTTCAGCACCTCTATGCTACTACCTAAGAACTTTGAAGAAAGATGACTAAAAGGGAAAAATAAAGATTTCATCAGTCTTAGTATTTCAAGTTTGTCAAATTTAAAGGGGAAATATCCATCTCATGTGGGATTATAACAGCCTGGCTTTTCTGTTCTGTGGATTGCTATTAGGACAAGTAAGATTTACAGCAAATCTTTTCTAATAATGTTTCTTTAACAGCAGGATTTTTAATGGAAGAACTGCAATGGCAGCAGGCTAACAAACAAGGCAAATATTGATTGCAAATGTCAAAAGGCAGAAGAATAGAGTGGGGGTAGGTGTCAAGTTCTGCTGGGGATGCTATGACAAGTCTGAAGCCCTTGTTGTCAGATCAATGCTATAAATGAAAATACAATGCTATAGGCAGTACTCTTCATCCTATCACAACACGCCCTGCTGAAAACCCTGTCCCCATTTTCCATAGCTCCTTTTAAGTACTGAAAACCATCAATAAGGCTTTCCTGGAGCCTCTTCTCCTCCTGGCTGAAAAACCCCAACTCTTTCAGACTTCAATCACCAGAGAGGTGTTCTGTCCAGCTGTTACTTTTTGTGCCTCTCCTCTGGGCCTGTTCCAACAGGTCCATGCCTTCCTTCTGCTCTGGACCCCAAAGCTGGACACAGTTCTCCAGGTAGGGAGTATCTATGTAAACAACAAAGACTGTAACTTACAGGCATGAGCATGATATGCAGGTTAGGGCTTTCAAACACAGTGGAAAAACAGCTTTTTCTAGCAGAGACTGAGACTTTTTAAGTTTGGTCCTCTCTGGGTACTTGGGAAGCCATTACTCAGGACTCAGAGGGATGTTAGATTCACAGCAGTTGTACAACATAGACAGACAATGCAGACAACAGAGGTTGCATTTGTGGTTTATTGTCCCTGCAATCCTGGAGCTCCAGATTTAGATCCTCTGCGACTGAAATATTGCACAACAAAGGAAAACAATGTTTTTAACAAAAAAAAAAAAAAAAAAAAGCGAAATCATCATTAGGACATGTACAGGTCCTAATCAACAGAGAGATAGTCTCATCTCTGCTAATATGAACTGAACAATTTTTACTGGTGCAAATGAAATCAGAATCCAGTAGAGCATTTCTGTGAGAGATCTTCAGCGTTCATTACTTTGGATATTAATTATTTTTCCCTTTTATGGACCAAATTGCCAAGCCCTCTTAATGCAAGTAATTTACCTGTCTATACTGATTGCAAAGGAATTGCTTGTGCCCCCCTTATGGGCTGCTAATGTCTGTACAGGTGCCTACATGACCAGCAATTTTCTTCTAAAGTATACTGCCAGGGAGACAGCCCAGTCATTTTTTAGCAATATAGATTAATTACCAAACATAACAGGTCAAAAGATGTTTCATCCTCTTTGATTTTTTAATATCTTTGTTAACTTTCGTTCTCTCTTGTTATTTCACCTTCTGGGTAGGGAAGTGGAGGAACTCATGCACAGAAGCACAGATGGCACCTATCAAGATTGGTGCAATCTGCAAAATCTCCAGTTAGAAGTTAGTTCTTGGTATTGCTAGCAGCCACTATTAGAGATGCCTGCTGGTACACCACTTAGTTTTCTCTTGGGAAAGGTGCATCTGCATTCCCTCCCACAGGATTTAATAATGAAGACTTGAGGCTCTGGGAACTTCACATAGATGGGTACTGCTAGCAAAAGCACTCAGTCTGTAGTGGTATTGAGGTAGTTTATTTACTGTAAAATGGTAAAAGTGCTGCCACAAATCAAAACTGCTGGAAGACCCAACAGTAATCATGTAGTCTTCTCCTCTGTATCTTTCTGTGGGCCTACTCCTGGGGCACTTGATACATGAACGTTTTATTCTGTGTACTATAGATTTATTGCCAACAATTCTCAAACAAAACAACTGTAAACAGAGACTAGTTTTGTGCTGGCATTTTTAAGAACACATCGTATTTTGATAGCAGCTATTAGTGTTCTGTAGGAGGGGTGCAAAAAATTGACTCTTCATAGATCTATGAAATGATTCCCCACTGGATTGCCACTCATTTGTAACAGGAATTATATAGATGTTTAATGTTGTTCAGTACCATTCTGGGAAATAGGTGGGCTCCTTGGAAAACATCCTCAGTTATTGTTGGACAAGCTTCTTATCTGGCCTTGGTTCAGTGAAGCAATATCAGTTTAGAGTTGCTGTATCTCCTACCTTCTTAAGGCCTTTAAAAATTAATTTTTTTGTAGGAAACTAATTAAATTATTACTAAGAAATAGCCATCAGGTTGAAAGAGAGCTAATCAGGTACTACTATCCTGCTGTGACACCACTATAGTTCAGAAAGATTCCTTACCAGTGAAGCAGGAAAGGGTTGAAATTTGACAATTATTTTTTGTCATAAGGCAAGATAACAGTGGTGATGTAAGAAGAAACTGAGGCTGATTCACAATCGTTTTTCACAATCATTTATCAGCAGACCTCAGAAAATTTTCCATAGTTCTCCATAAGCATTTTAAGCATTGAACTAAAAATGCATTTCAGATATAATTCTATGTTTCTCCCCATTTTTGGTATTGGTCTCACATCAAAGAATGGTTTCACAGTTTGAAAGTTAGATTTCTTTTAATTAAACTAAACTAGAAGTGTCCCAATAATGAGTTTCAGCCAGTAGAGACAGATTAAAACTAATCACAAGTAATTCCCTTGCCTCAGAAATGTGTGAAGAATAGACAACAGGATCTTAGAGATTTGACACTGACTTCTTTCTGCCTTTAGATCTTCTCTTAGTGGGCTGTGAAATTGGTTAACATGATTTGTCATCTTAGTGCTTACAGAGGTTCATTTGGTTTCTCCTTTCTTTCAAATCTGCCAATATCTAAAAACTTTCAGACAAGATACACATGATTTTTTTCCAGTCTTCTGCTTTCCAGACAGATGCCAACTCTATCCATTTTTCTCACTGCAAGCAAGGACCTATGAAAATACCAGACATAAAAACACACAGTGGGGTGATTTTAGTGTTAAATCAACTCATTCCACCTGTCTGACTCCCTGTCACTGAAAAATGTCTAATTGAACACAGGCATTAGTTGAGCAGCAACGACCTCTGAACCTCTTCAGCACTGGCTTTGCATGGTGAGGTGTACAAAATCCAGGCACCACCACCCTCCCTTTAGTGACATTCACCACGGCTGCTACATAACAGTGCATACACCCCTTGCTTCAGAATTAGTATTTCCTAGTTTTCACAGCTGATCACCTCCTTGGAACATTAAAATCTTGTGGGAATCTTATACCCTTTCTATATGACTTATAGAAATCCCTTAGAACTGGGAAAGAAATATCAGGGGTGGAGTTTGGTATGAAAATGCTGAGCTTGTATGACATCCAGATGTCATTTGAGTGCTTAATAAAGGTGTTAAATGAATAGCTTAAAAAGCAGCCAACTAGTTAACAGTGGAATAATAAGCATAAAAGGTTTCCTCCAAAAACAGCTAAATGCTGTTTTGAATAACTGTTTACAAAAAGAAACTTCAGTAATTTTGTTGAGTTTTGTTCCTCCTCTCAGTTAAGTGGTCTCCATATTTGTGAATGAGTGATGCAGGATTGCCATCAATGGTATCAGCAAAAGTATTTTAACATGAACTTATAAAAGTGAGACTTGACAAAGTTCCATGGCAAGGTTCTACAATTTACTCCATGGGTGAAACATGCAAAGGAAAATTCGGTAATAACTAATTCAGAGTGAATTACACAGAGAATGAAGATGCAAAAGGGTAAGGCCCACCCTCCTGTTGAGTCATGAGGCCAAGGGTAGACTCCCTTACTTTCTAAACTCCTGATAGAGCTTAGGTCAAGATAGGTCTAATCTTAGTCTCAGATTTGGAAAATGGTTTATATCTGATAGAAGAAATGTGTGAATTTCATTAGCTTTAGCATGTTTTCAGCAACCTACCAAGGATCTGTTGTGAATAATGGGACTCTGCCTTGGGGAAGGAAGGATCTCAGCCTCAGATAAGGAATCTCAAAACTGGAGAAGTGTCCCAGCAGTGAGGGAGACCATTGCCACGTATCCACACTACTGTGCAGAGAGGGGTCAAAGAAGGCTCACTTATTGACACCTTGACAGTGATAAAGTGCTTGGCTAATAAATTGCATGGGAAGAGTATGCATTAGACTCTGTTTACTGAAAATATTCTTTGTGAGTCATAGAAAATGAACCTGCTATTCATGTGCTGGTCAGACAATGTTCCAAGCTCATACGCACTGATGTTCACTGGGTCAATTTGTGGGATTTCTGGAGGAGTTTTTGGCCTGACTATGTCTCAGGCCTTTCCCTCCTTTGGAGTCTGTACCAAATTATGGCTATTTGCATTAAGGGGATCAAGCATATCCACTACACTCACTAGTTGTTTAAATCAATTCGTTCTGTTCACATATTCTCTCAGAATCTGTCCTACTGTTTTTATTGATAAATGTAAAATAGAGTCAACTATTCCCCCCCCTACTTTTAAGCTCCTCCAAGCACAATGGATTTGAATATTCAAATCAGCCCAGAAGTTCTCAATAGTGCCTCCTTTTTTCTTGACAGGCTGAATGAGAAAAAAACCCCATGTACAGAAACGTGGCTGGCAGGTAATGCTGAAGCTGATCTAAACGTTCTACTAATAAGGCTCAAGAGAGGTAGAGGCAGGGAACCAGGAGGTTTGGTTAAAGCAGGCATATGATACACAGACACATTTTCTTCTGTGCACATTTTCTTTCTCATCAAGATTTTTAAGGCATGAACATCGGTAATGAAGACTGTGTATGTGGGGGAAGATTCTCAGCTGCTCAGCCCACACCATGAAGCTCAGCATTCATCAACTCCTTATATAATGTTTAAACTAGATTTTCAAGGAAGTTGGCAGTGGCAGCGAGTGAGGGTGTCACTTTCCTAATAAAGAAACACAAACTTGCATTTGGTGAGCTGGGGTTCATTTCATCAAGGTTTTAGGGTAGGCAAAGGGGAAGAAAACTAGCAGTAATATTTCAAATTTTAAGTTAATAAGGTTTGAAATGTTTGATTTGAAATCTTTGAAAATTAATTTAATTATTTTTAAAGGTCAAAACAAGCCCAAAAAGCTTGGGTTTTTTACATGTAGCTGAAAAAAATGTTAAAATTCTCATTGATTAAAAACATATTGAAATATAGTCACAATGTTCTTTGATATCCAGCACTGTGCTCTTTGGAAAGCCTGATAAGAGCAAGGCAAGTTGTCCTTGACTGCCTATTTCAGAATATTCTTCTGTCTTTCATAGAGTGTAGAGAAAACTTTTTATAAACTAAAAAAAAAGAGCAAAACCCCACACAAAAATCCCACCAAAAACATGGTAAGAAAAATAGAACTGTATTTGCAAAGAAAGCCTGGAATGGAGAATGACCTTATGCCGAATGCCCCTGTGCAGCAGGACTTGTGCAGATTGAGAGATAAGGATATGGCAGTGATAGATGCTGAATTTGGGTCTATATTCCAAAAGGAGAGTGAATTTTCTGGTAAACCTTGTTCTACTTGGAATTGAAACCTTTATTTCCTTCCCTGTACATCTAGGAAATCTTGCCTGGGTCTCTGCTGATTCCTGACCGAGGCATAGGTCCTTTTAGACCTGCGTGCCTGGGAACAGTCTTGTGCTGGATTCTGTGATCTCTGAAATAGCTACCAGTATGTTTCTATGTTGGTGTGCTTTATGTTCCCATTTTTTAATGCTCAAAGTTTACTTGTGCCAAGGAAACCAGAAGCAATTAATTAAGTTGTCTGTTTTGTTTATATAAAACAAATCCTGAGTGAAAGCCAGAATTGCATCAAATTGATCATAATGGACATTTTTGGATGTGGCATTTGTATTTCAATATTTTTAAAACTTTGCATGTTGGGGAAACTCTCTTTTGTTTAAACTTGTGATCTTATTTATAGATAATCCGTCCTTAACAAGCCTCTGCTCAGAAAATTAATTCTAGCTAGACCAGAGATGGCAATCTGGAAATCCTTGCAGTGTTTGGGTTAATTAATGCATCATTTAATTTGTTCACATGTTAATAAGCTCTTGAGGATCAATAAATTCTCATTCAGTATAAATAAATTGGACTGGTGAAGCAGTTAATGCTGTAAAAATCATGGTGCCCATATGGGCTGGTTGGTGTACATATTTCACTAGTTAATCACCAGTCAATTTGAAATGAAATGTGCTGCAGGGTCTGAATTAGTTTATTTTCTTTCTACTGGCTGAGAAACAGAATGATCTGGTTTGAAAGACTTGGGACATTGCCTAGCAAAAAAAAAAAAAAACAACTCAGTCTGACTTACCACAGAACCTTTTAGTTTGACCTTAAAATGCAGACTAATGATCAGGTAATTTTCATTTTCAATCCTCACATAATTTAAATGCCTGTCATTTAAGCTTCTGAAATTTATTCCAATGGTTTGGATTGAGAATATTTAATCCTCATCATGGATGCCCTGTACACATCTTCTTTCTCATCAAGATTTTTAAGGCATGCACATTGGTAATGAAGACTGGTGGAACACAGAAGACATTTCCATAAGGTGTTACAAATCCTTGAAGACAAATGTCTCCTGTGTTTTTCTCTCAAAAATATTCTCTTATTATTTGAGTGCACTTGAAAGCTGCTGTAATGATAAATTTTTAGAGCAAGGGGTTATCAAATAACATCCCGTGTTTGTGACATCTCTCACATAAACAGAATCTCCCCTATAAGAAATGTCTCAGAAACCTTATCACAGGATAAATATAATATAGGATGGTTTGTATTGCAATTATCCTAGAAATCAGAAGTAAAAATTAGTCCTAAAATTATAAAAATAATGACAAAACCTAAATGCTATCAACCCACTTACCCAGAATTTTCTAAATATTGTAAGATTTGAATTATAAAATTAATGTTATGGAGATAATTAAAGGTACTGAAAATCTTCTGAAGTCACATTCCTGAGTCAGCTGCGAAGATGCTTATCTGTCTTTGTAAATCTTAATAGAATCCAGTGAGAACTTAGCTTCCTTTTTATTACTTTATTTGCATTCTTTTCTTTCTATGTACTTCACATAGCTCCCTCATTCTACAGTCTTTTTGCTCTAAAAATGCTGCTGCTTCTATGGCATTTCTCTTCAAAAGCCTGTGTACAATGACATTGACACCAAATCACCAGTGTACCTATAATTAGTATTTTTTTATTTTATCCTATTTGACTGCTAACATCTCTGGTGTTAGGATTGGCAGATTTTAGATGGACACATTGCACAGTGATCTTTGATTCATTAAGACCTGGAAACAGATCTAAGGTCAGATGACAGAATGAGCACCTTGGCTTCTGCATTTCTTTGTACTTGCAAATTGCATGAAAATCAATCCCCCTTCAAGACATTAAGAGGTGTTAATGATATTGACAGTTTATGAAGCTGATGTAAATGGCTGCAGCTAAACAAAAGAGATTACAGAGATCAATGCAAGTATGCTCTTTTACTAGTGAAGAATCTGAGGCACTGAGCTTTTTTCCCCCTGTGTGTCATTAGCATGTGTTCCCTCTCTTACAGGGGTGTCTTTGCTCTTCACAATGCAATTGTTACTTTTTCAAGATTTGCACTCTTGAAAATCCAGGCAGATAAACCTCAAGCTCATAACAGGAAGTCACAGTTAAACAGGCATCACAGAATGAACATTTTGCCCTCACATTCAAACAAAAGTGCCTTCAGTCAATTATATACCATTACACTAAATTATTAGCTTTGTGCCAGTATAATGGTTATCTTAAAACATTAAACATAGCTGCAAATCATGGCATTACTATAAAAAACCCCAATATGCTGTTAAATAATGCTTTTATTCCACTGTAGCATGACAAGGACAGAGGAATTGTACTGGTTTCACTGCCAGGCAGACAGGATCATTTTTTCACCTTTTATTCACCTTTGCTGTTTGCATCCCCAGAATTTCCACATCTATGCTTCTTTCCCTGTTTTTGGAACTGGAAGGTGATCAGGGTTGTCTGTGGGAGCTGTGCAGTCCCCCTTTATGGTGCAGGATCTGATGCAGCTGCAGCAAAGGGTGAGAAGGATCCCTCATTTTGAGGGAGCAAAGGTGCAGGTGTGGGTGGCAGACACCTGCAGGGTCTCTGGGGGTGCGTGGGACATGTAGCCTTTAGCCAAGCCTGCTGAGCTGCTGGCAGGTAAAATCATCAGGTGTGATGTGCTACACAGCTGGCAGCTGCCATGATTTGTGTTTGTGGTTACATGCTTTGGAAACTGTAGGGTGCAATAAAGCAGAATGTCAAGGGTATTCAGGAGGGAATTTCTGAGCTTTGATTTCGAGTCAGGTTGGTTTTTTTTGTTTGTTTAGTTTTTTTGGTTTTTTTAATGCTGTGTTGTCTGGTTTTAACTCAAGCTAATAGGACAAATCCTGGCTGTCACGGATTGAATGATGGGTGAGTGTGACCTTTGCTGGAAGAGGAGACCTTGAGGTTTTCCTTCACAATAAGTGGGTTTGTATTTTAAAGCTTTCCTGTTTGTAGGTTGTTTTTTTTTTTTCCCCATAAAGATTATTGTTAAGGAAGAATGCAACTGCATTCTGTCTGCTATTTTACTTACCAATTTCTATGTGAATCTTTCCTTGCTAATCTCTCTTGCAAATTACAGAAAGAGGGAGAAGAAAGCTTACATTGATCTCAAGTGTTGGTCAATGAGTTTGTGTTAGGAGTCATGTCATGTAGCGGATAAACTAACACTAATCTTTGTATTTCATTGCTCCTTGATTGCTCTCAGGAGATATATGTTTTGATATGAAAAAGGGACTTGTCTTCAATTCCATTATGGTATGCAAACAAAGTTCAGGATTTATCTGAAGGAGATTGAAAAGGTGATGGAGAAAGTTCATGGTTTATGTACATTTCAGAAAAAGTTGATTTTATTTGAAATTACCTACCGCCTATCAATGCAAACACTTTCCAATATGCTGTAATGTTAAGAGCATTGTGCTTTTTCATGTCAGCAAACTGCCTATCAATAAAAAAACCCCCAATTTTAACAATTAGCTAAGTGCTTCAGCCTAACCATACTTGCTCTTCTTGATGTGGATAACCAGCAGCTCAAAAATGATGACTTATGTACCTGGAGTGAAGGCTTAAATTGTGAAGTTTGGGGCTGGATGGGTCACACTATTCAACTGCATTTCTTGGAACTGCTTGATTTATAAATTATTTTAGTTTGAGATTTCTGTAATACAATATTGGAATTAGCTGGAAATAAGTTTCTGGTTCCAGATGATCACTGTGTTCAAAATGGTTGTTTAATGCAATCCTACTTTACAGATCCTGACAGGTTACCCAAACCAACAGATGTAAAAAAAGCAAATTTTAGTTAATGACTATTTGAGTTAGAAAACCTCTGGTGCCTGCAAAGAAGAAAAAGAAGAAAAGAGGAAAAAGAAGAAAAATAATTCTTGCATACAAGGTTAAGAATTTATATAACTGGGACCCAAATATTCTAATGAAATAACTATTGTAAATGCAGATCTAAGCAGAAAAAAAATGTTACTGCACAGAAAATGTCTCAACAATAAAAAGTAAGTGAAAGTAGTTATGCATATTTTGTGGTATTTAACCCTTTCCCAGATGTAGTGTTCCTCATAGCACTGTCCTTTGTGTTCTAAGGTTGATGGTGGAGTCTCTTTGAAGGAGTACAGCGGGAAATCAGCATCCTGAGCCCTTTGCAAGAGGAAGATGGTGTTAAAGTAAATGCTTTCCTCATCTTCATTCTAGGATCTGCTGGGGTAATTTTTATATTTTTATCTTACAGGTTTTTACATCCTATTATTTCTTCATTGCTCTGAAAGTCCAGGTAACTCAGTATTCTGTATGTTGAGTTTGCTAGGTGCTATTCTCATATAAAAAATGGCTTTTACAGCTAAGCTAAGCAGCAGTGAAGCCACAGAACTTGGTAGGCTCAGAGCTGGACAAGCAGCAAACCTCAGGGATGAGCCCCTGGCAAGCCCCAGCACAGCCTGAGACATGAACTGCATTATATAGCTTAGTGACATAGTGACTTTCAGTGACAATAAGGACATGGCTTAATATTTGACTTCACAGTGCTGGGTTAATGGTTGGACTTGATGATCTTGGAGGTCTTTTAACCTTAACAATTCTATGATTCTATGATTACTGGGCTGAAGGGCTGCTGTGCCTCCTGTGGGGGATGGATCAGCTAGAAAAAACAATAGCACCTACATTGATGAGTGCAGTCAATGACTGATCCAGGATAAATATCCTAGATTGGACTATATCTTTCTGTTTTCAACTGTGAAATAGAAGGTTTTTTTTTCTTGAATAATTGTGGCTTTGATGCTGTCAATATTTTGTGTAAATAATAGTGTATTTTGTCCTCAAAGAATGTGACACACTGGCATCAACAGAATGATACATCTTCCCTTTGTTGTAAATATAAGGAATTCCATAGGGACATGTTGTACAATATTTCTGCTATAGTACACTAATTTAACTATTAGCCTTAATATTTGCAAATAGGTAAATCCACTTATTATCAAGAAATAATTTACCAAATATTAAAAATTAAGTCGAAGTAATGTACAGATGAACAAACTTAAGAGTTTAGGGGTCTGTGAGAATAATACAGGTACTTTAAACACTTGGAATGGTAGAACATTCTATTTTAAACTCAGCTGATTTTCACGGGATTTGGTGGGATCAGAAAGAAACACGCTTTCTGATATACCCAAGATGATGGTGACAAGAAGGTAACCCCTGGATTATTTCACATGGTACTGTACCATAATTCCCAGGGAAGCATTTAGGAACAGCCCTTGGACTAGAGTAGCTGCCCACTGGAGCAGGTCATCTGTACTGGAAGCTATGGAAAAATAGTGAAGGATAGGCTGATATATTGCATAGATTTTGCTGACACTTCACAGACTCTGGCAATATTCTGTTTAGCTCCTTTGTTTTTCTTTTGCACTGTACTTTTCTGCATTCCCCTTGAAGAAGCTGGCATGTGTCCTGTTCTCTCTATTGATAAATGTATGCATGTATCACAAGATTCCTTACCATTCTTGTTTAATGAAGTTTGGCCATTTTGTAGATTCTTTACATATTACATCACGGATGGTTGGTTTTCAAGGGATATCAGAAAGAGGCATTTTTGACACGGGCCAGATGTGCCATGTAACACTGACATTGCAAATATAAAACATATGCTAGCAGGAAATTTTCTGTTATTTGTGCACTTGGCAGCTGTTAAATTCTAGATAATCCTTGGGGCAAATGGCAAGTGTCCCTTACTTCCCAAAAGACCTCAAATAAAATAAATGCAAACACTGGTTTTGGCATTGTTACAAAGGTAATTGTTACTATTTTGGATCAAACCGTGTTTGGTTTCTGTTGCTCAAATAGCCTTCTTTATTTAAAATACAATTAGTATTTCCTGCATGAACATCTGGAAATACAATTTCTACTACTGTATGCTTCTCTAAACAAACAAAGTATTTTTTGGTAAAGGATGCTGGCAATTGGACTTTTTTCAAAATTTCTGATAGACAGAATGTCTTTTTTTTTTTTTTCCCTGCTGGAAGCTCTCATGTGCAATACTCCTTTGACTCTTTTCTGTTTCCTTAGGTTTTTGAAGATGTCTTTTTGTTTTTTCCTTCATATTCCATGTGTTTCCTGAAGGAAAAGGAAGAGGGTGTTAGGGATATAGAATAATCTGGCATGCTAATAAAAAGTAGGAGAAGGCACTGAGGTCAAATGCCACAGACTTGGAAAAGGCAGTAGAGAGTTTGCTTGAGGAATGAGAGTTTTAAAATATATGACAAGGATTTCTTTGTTTAGGAAAGAACTGCTCATGTAAGAGTGCCTCTATTGCTTACAGCCTCACTTGAGGAGTTGTACAATACCAGATACTTACAGCATAGATGCTCTTAACCACATGGATTAATTGTGGCTGTAGTGGTTGGGATTTCCAATAAAAGAAGAACAGGTGGTAATACTTTTCAAAACTTTCATCAGCATAAAAGAGGACTGAATGAGAAGAAAGAATAGTTTATCTGGGAAAAACATAGTTGAACAGATACATCATACAACTTTTTTCTTTTTTTTTTTCTTTTTTGACTGAAATCCAGAAATTCCTTCTGTATGCAAGTCTGAATTCCTCCTTTACCCACTAGTGTTTGCTGTGTTTGATGGGAAACAGTCAAGCAAATTGTGTGAAAGTTACTAATACTTGTTAGCAGAAAGGTTTTCCTTTACATACTGCACAGTCCAAATCTCTCCATTTTTTACCTTTACGTATAATAATACTACTTGTATTGCATTAAACTCTCTCCTAGAAAGATATTATCTTGTAATTAGGTTTTTTTACAAAAATCTCGCTATGTTTAACTAAATATGGGCGAGCTGTATCATATTTAAGCTTTTTAGGTATTTCAAATAAATATGAATTTATCAACTTGAACAAAGTATGTGAATATTTTATCTGTCTACTTTCTTTTAAATTAGCTAACTTTGTTTAGAATTGACTGTATTAAGCAAAATAAGTTATTTCAAAGCCAAGATTAACTTAAGCAAAAATCTACCACTGAATATATTTATGATCTGTGAATTAAGTCATTGTTAAAAAAGCTGGTTCAGTTCAATTTAGAGGTTTACTACATGTGGGAATAAAAATGTTAAATAAAACCAAAAGATCACTGGACTTCAGAAAATCTTCAGAGGACAATAAGAAAAAAGTGCATGATATATGAGACTTAAAGTATGGCACTGTGAGAAGTAAGATCAAAGTTAAAATTCTTTCTCCCTCTCTTTTTGAGCCTTGTTCTTAAGCCAGGAAAAATAAAATGAAAACCAAAAATAAAATAAAACCAAAACTTGAACATAATAAAAGCGATTACTTATAATCAATATGAGATTTGAGTGCACTGGTTAAGAATATAAAGAAAACAAAATATTTATGTTATTTTCAGAGTTTTCTTCCTAAATTTATTAGTATTACTACCTAATACATTTTTATTCTGCTGTCAGGTTTTGACTGTACTGAAATAAGTAAAGCTACACTGATCTCAGTACTGGAAGATTCTGAGCACAGTTCTCTTTGACTTGGAACGTGAAAGGTACAGCCATTGTATGCTCCTTTCTGAGCATTTTTTACAATGTAAGATAAAATAACTATTAAAGTATGAATTTCTCACCAAAATGTGTATACTGTTGGTTTGAAAATATTGAAGATAATTTAAACCCTTAAACAACAAGATATAAATAGATTTTCCAGAGGTCATTCATTTTGAGTGCTGACAGTGACACTGTTTCTCTTTTCTTTTTGCATGCCTTCCCTTTCTCTCTTCTTTCTGTTTTCTTTTTAGAGGCAATATTTCTTCTGACATTTTTCATCTTCAGTGTGCACCATGCAAAATAGGAGAAAATCTAATTAACCAAGTATTGAAACACATTGCTCAAGGGAGAAAGAAAATAACTCATTAACACTAAGAAATCATCAAATCCAAAGGTTTGGTAAAGAAAAAGCAAATACTGCAAAGAAGGCATTCAAAACAATGCAACACTGTTCCTCAGTATTCTAATGCCAGTCACCTGCATTGCCAATCACATTTCTCTTTATAGTAGTGTTTCATTTTATTTTTCATCAATAGTACTTTTTGATAAATACTATTCCTTTAGATCATCTTATATATTCTATAAAAGTTACATTTTTATATATATTTGAATTTATAGTCTCATTTTTACAGATTTGAAGAACACAGAAAGTAGGTCTGATGTCTGGCTTGGCAGATTAGACAACTTGGGACCTGTTGGTCTTATTTTCTTAGTTCCTCTGATATACGTGTCAACTTTGTTGGTGAATGTTTAGTAAAACATTTTGCCATAGCAATGCAAGGAAGGCTGTTGGTTTCATCTTTCAGATCTATAGCAACAGCAAATATGGCAGAACTGTCACATTTCTTCCTAATTTCTTGTAAACAAAGTTTCATAAGTTAGATCTGTGAAAGATTTTTTTTTTTTAAATTTTAGGTCTTAATTCAGATATTTCTTAAAAAATCCCAGCAGCCAGAAGAGACTTTTTGGAAATTTATAAAAAGCAGCTCTGTGATTTTCCAACTTTCTGTTTTGTTTGTTGTCATACAGGTTTTTTTTATAACAAGTTAGAAGAAATATTATTTTTATAAAACCCAACACTTGTAACAAAAGTCACTGGTAAGGGAAAGAGATCTGTAGAGTTTTGCAGCCTCTTACCCATCATTGACACAAGCAGATGTCACAGAAACCAGTGCTAAAGTTTCTCCCAGTCCAAAATGGTCTTAAGAATCTGGAATAAACATTCTAAGTCAGGTCCAAAGTGTACAAACTTCTTTCTATCATAATTCTTCACCTGTCAAGAGTTCATTGTGTAACATGATATTTAAGTTTTGGACCTTCAAGGTCACAGCAAAGCCTGCATAAAAGTGCAGCAGTGCCTGCTGCTAGTATTATGGTATGTCTTCACAACATTTGCAAAGGCCGGGTGATCAAATAAGTCTAAACATGAGTAAAATAGGTCAAGAAGTAGAAAAAAGCCTCCAATAATTTCTACAGAATTTAAAGTGTGTCTTTTCTAGGTGTGCATGTTTAAGAATAAACTGAATTAGTGGCAAAAGTCCTTGGGAAGTGTATCATAAAACTCATGGTTGAAAGACTTCTACTAAGCGTTACAGGCTTTAGATGCATATATTGTGAAAGATGGGGATGAAATTGGTAATTAAGATTTACTGAGCCTCACTGCCTTCCATCCTTATCCCAGTTTTAGGTGGATTTCTGCCTGGGAGGAAGAAGGGGAAGTTGGTTATTTGGGAGTGATTCAGCTCCTTTTGGAGCTGAGTTTGGTTATCTGCTGGTGGCAGAGGCACTATCAGATGCCTGCCGAGGGCAACTGAATTGTCAGGGCAGACAGGCTTAGCTGGGCAGGGGCAGGCAGGACAAGTCCAGTGCTCTCTGGGAATCTGGCATTTACCACCACCATCTTTTCCAGGATGTACGGGCTCACATTTCTGCACAGGAGATCACACTTAAATGGGAACCTGGATACAGTTTATCACTTAGTCAGAATAAAAGAGTCCTATCCCTAGGTTCTGTGTGCTCTCCGCTTTATCTTGCTTTGGATCTGTCCTTGAAGCATTCCCAATTTCCCAAAAAGCCCTTGGGAAAGCCTGGTGAAAACAGATCCTCTTGGCTTTGCCTCAAGACAGAAACAGTATGCTGCAGTCTTAGCTGGTGAAAACAACGTATTTTATTTTTTTAAACCCAGGGCTTTATTATTAGAAAAGACCTTTGCTGAGTCTTCTCTGTCCTCTGAGTCTGCTAAGGGTCTCTTTAATTTTTTTCCTCTTTTCTGAACTGGGCAAATTTCTGTTCAAGCAAATTATAACCCAGCTGAGTTGAAAGAAAAAGCAATTTATAGGCTTGAAAGTGTGATTCTCTCCAATCTCTCAGGTGCTTGCAAAACAGCCAGGAGGTATACAGGGACATGTGGTGAAATAGAAAATGCTCTCATAAATTTAGTTGTGATTACTAAGAAGAAATCCTGTGCTTATGCCTGCAGAGGCATTTTGTTTTCAGAGATAGTTCTTTATTTAAAAAAAAAAAATGAGACATTTTCTTTGTCTGAAAGGATTTGCCCAAGTAAGAGGATTTGCCAAAGACTATGTTAATTTATTTGTTTTCACTCAGTGGTGTAATTGTATTGCCTGCCATATTTGCATATTTCTCTTGCATGCCTTGCAGGGGATTTTGCACAAATTAAAGGGAAGCTATGTGTATGTTTTTATTTTGGAAGTTCTGGGAATGGGAACACTGTATAAATGGGAATTCATTTGGATACGAGTGGATATTGTTATTACATCCTGCAGTATGAACTCTATAAAATGGTGCTACCCACCTGTAATCCTTCTCAGATAAGGTTGGAACTGCAAAATGAACAAGAACTGGATTTAATAGATCATTAAAAATGATCTAGTTTATGGAATTGTTGGCCCTGTTTCATTCCACTCATTCAAAACCAAACTACTTCCCCCCCTCAAAATCTTTATGCAGAAACCCATGAAATATAGAAATAAAAGCAAGGTTCTAACTCTTAATCTTTTGTGTAATTTATGCTGCAAATGTATCTCTAACTCTGCAGGACTCTGCCCCTGGAGTAATTTTTGAATTCAGGGAAATATAGGAGTTTCCCAGCAGTAAGGTGAGGCACTCCAGCCATTTGGGGCTGGGGTATACTCAGAGATATTCAGGCTTGAGTGTTTTACTTCTGATTTTTTTTGGTTTTTGATTAAGGAGAAAATGTGCTTTCTGGCATGGTTGTTCTCTCCAAGGATATTGAGTAGAAATTCATGGTAGGAGCTCTGAATACTTACAATGTACCCCTGGAGTTACCTAAAGCTCTCCAGCAACTGTAGGAAAAGCCAGGAGACACCAGAGAGGTAGTGAGAAGTTCATGGCTTTTCTTTGTTCTCCCATCTTGTACTGTATCCCCCAGGGGATCCCCATGTCTGAATATCATCTTTAAATTTCTATTTACCTGTTGTAATAAGCTATAGGTTCCAACCTGTTCCTAGTCTGAAAAGATATTTGGCTTCTGATCATTACCTCAGATTTCTGCAAAACAAGATGCCCTATAAACTACAGCAAAAAAAAGAAAGGAGTAAAGGAATCCCACAGCACTGAGAAATACCTGTGAAATACCTGGAATTTTTCAAGGTTTGTTATTTTGAGGTTTTTTTTTTGGAGGGGGGGTGTTGTATTTTTTGGGGTTTTTTTGTGGGTTGGTTTGTGGGGGTTTTTTGTTTGTGTTTTTGGTGGTGGGTTTTTGTCATTATTTTGTTTGTTTTATTTTTTTTTTTTAACTTTGCCTCTGTAACTTGTGCTTTTCTTAGACCAAAATATATCATATAAATGAGTGCTTTGATCCAAGTCCCCTTATTTTCCTGAAGGGTAATGAGTGATAAATTATTTATTGTAAGACTTGGGTTAATCCTAGTTTTTCCCAGTTTCTGAAGAGAAGTTTAGGTCAATCTCCAATTTTTTAGCTGCAGATGTTTATAAGCACAAAGAAATACTGGTGCAATCAATGACAGAATGTGTGTTAGGTTTTTTAAATCAATTTATTTTTTTTTCAGAAGGTAAGTAGAGACTGTGAAACACTTCAAAGCAGAACAGAGTTGTCCGTGAAAGGACAGGATGTCTGATCCTCTCTAGCAGAATGATTGATACTGAACAGTGTGGAAAACAGGTACCAGAGAGCAAAGCCCTTCAAGGCTTAAAGCTTTGATAAGCAGGAGCAAAATTGTAACTCTTATATGTACATATACACTACAGCACACTCCAGCCTCAGAAACATTATCACCATCAAGATTTTTATCAATATTTATTAAAATACCTCTCAATATATTCATTTAGATGTGACAGCATCATCACTGTAGTTGCGTCAACAATTGTATAAAAGGGTGCATGTATTAGAGCAAGTATTAGAGTGACCTGGTGGGCATTTCTAGTTCAGTAGAGCAAGAGGGCTTGTGATCTGACTGGTGGGAGGTGCCTCTGCATCATCTTCCCCCATCTTTGTTAACCTCCTCCGAGCCCTGAGGTAACCTCTGGACAATAGTACCACCTTTACCGTTATCTGAAGTTCCTATTGTGGTAACTATAGGTAACTGTGTAACTTATAGCCCAAATTCCAAGTCATATTTTGGGGAGTGAGCTTCAGTGGTGGTCACAGGTGCCCTCTGTCCCATAATTTGGGGTGATCTTTGTTTCACTGGTGATATGCACAAAAGCAGTTGTTTTAGCTTCTTTACAGTTTGCCACTGGGGAATTTTTGTAAGGATGCATTACACAGTTTGTACTAACCAGATCTCTGCCAGGCCTACAGTTAGTGCCATCCTGTTGCTCCATTCTGTGCTTGTCTTATAGCAAAGTTCTTCTGGCCTTAAGAGTGTTTGAGATGGGCAGCTGTGCTCTTTAAGTCCTTGCAGAACTTTGTCTCCATATTGAGAGAAAAGATAACAGCAAACTTTGAGTCATACGCTGGCTGCCAGAACAAACACTTTCAGGATTCAGTTTTCAGATCTCCTGTTTTCTTTTGGCACCTCAGTGCATGAAAAGCTTCCAGGAGTTTCTCAGTCCATAAGATCATTTTCCCTAGGAACATTCTTGACAAATGAAATCCCCAGCATGGTGCCTTTCCATATGACTGTCAGTCAGCACAGGGAAACAGAGTAAAACACACACTGAATTGCACCATAATTTTCCAGGCAAAACTAAATGTTATAATGTATTTTATTCCCCAAAATATTTATGTATGCATTACAGTATCCACAGAACTGCAAAGCATCAGCTGTTGGCCAACTGAATGTATCATATTACTACCCACATCACACTTCAAAATGACAGCTTTAGCCACCAGTATGAAGTTTGCCAACTTTAGACTTCTGTTAAGAAACAGCAAAATTGATAGTAGCAAAAATCTTATTAATCTCAGAATGGACTCATCTGGAATAGAACACTGAACAGTACCAGAACCCATTATTTGCCCTTGAAACCTACCAGAATGTTTTGACTGTGCCTATATCTTTGAAACATTCAAAACAGAGGGGCTGTATCCAGATAGCCTAGTGGAAATGGTCCCTGTCTCTTCAGAAACCCCATATTGTCTTCCACTGGTTATGCAGTGATTATGTACCAAGATTCTGACATTAATGAACTTTCTCATTTAGATGTAAGAGATGTATGCCTCTGAAAACTCAGTTTTCTAGATGAATTCAGCATGAGAATCATATCTGAGTATAAAAGCACTTCTGTGCTGTTTTGTGAAAGCCTGACATTGCTGTGGTCTATAAGTTTTTTCTGGTTTGACTGCTCCCATAAAGGACAGAATAGTTTCCCAGGCTCTTTTCTGGTTGGCAGATCCTGCTGGCTAGGCTACTATGAAAGGCATTGTGGCCTTCCTCTACAGTCCTTTAGACAATGATTGGGTAGAGGGACTCAACCCATTTCTCAGAGACTTTTTGGGGTTCTTGGTAGCTTCTGTGATCCTGGTCTTGCAGGATTGCAGCACTTCAAACCACAAATTCTTGGCCAAGATGGCATCTTGAATGAATTTAGCACCCATTATTGACATCTGAGCTCAGAAGCATTGAAGCTGTGTCTTGCCAGCACATCAGTAGGACAGGGATGATCAGTTTATTGTGTGTTACTGAGGTGGTTCTCAATCCAGACACCTTTAGACAGCTTCTCTTTCAACCTCTGTGGCTCTTTTCTGACTGTTGGATGTTCATCCTGGATGATCTGGAAAATAAACTGCAGGCTTTCTTCCCAGCTGGCAACATCTGTGAGACTCTCTGTCCTGAATAACCAGGTGTTCAGGTATCTAAGTCTAGACAGATGAATTTCAGGACATGTGCTTGCTTCTACTTTCTGGGGAGCCAGCTTAGTGATGTATAACCATAATGCAGAGTACCTGGTCTCAGCCCTCCCTTCTACTTCCTTTCTGCTCACCACATTTCTTGGATCTCAGAATTGTCCTCAACTGAGCCCCTGCCCAGGGCTGACCTGAACTTCAGTTTCCTCTTGCCTAGTAGCTATCTCCCTGCTTTCTCAGGTAAGAACTTTGGCCCTATCTTCCTTCTCCATGTGCTTTTTTTTTCTTTGTTCGTCCTTTGTCCATTCTTTGTTTGTCTGTCTCACCTGACAAGAATCTTGTTTCTGCTAGGAACTCATTATTGGCTTTGTTTTATCTGCTAAATAAACAGTGCCAGGGTAAAGGTAGAGGGACAGAATTAGGCTGCCGGCACTATTAAACTGTTCAAAAGCCCCGGGCACAGCCATGGTGCATAAGCAATCTTCCAGGTAATTCCTGGAATAGTTTGGGAATTAATATAGGAAAAACTATTAATTTTGGGCAGTTTGGATATGGTGATTCTATTTCCAGGGCAAGTTTACCGTTCCTGGGTGGATATGATTATACTGTGTCACCTGGTCTCAGGACCACAGAAGAGGCTCAGGACATCTGTGGAGTGCTTCAGGCTTCTGAAGATCTGCAATAGTGGTAGATTTCTAATGCAGAAAGCTAAAGTGAATAGTAAGAAGTAATTGAGAAGTGTAATAAAAATTGTCATTGTAACATGTTTTCTCTTGGGACTCCCACTCCCACTGTGTTACTTAATTACTGCTGCTTAATATCCCCACTCTAAACAAGCTCTTGGTTCCCCTGAGATTATTTCAGTCACCTTTGTCAAAGTTTAATGGTCCAGGCAGTGATTATACTTTTGTTATCTAGTAATTACTCTGTAAAGAAAATGAGTCTCCAGACTTTAAAAATGCATAGACATCTGCCTACAAGTTACCTTTTCATAAACGAAGGAAGGATACTTTTCCAAAAGTTTCATCAGTGCTATATTCGAAATCATACTGCTGTTATAATCTCTTCTCAGAGAGCCTTAGGTTTGCCTTTTCCATGTGCAATTTAATTTATATATTTCACATAGATGCTTCACATGTCAAATCTATTTCTGCATGTAAAGTATTATTGAATTAAAATTTTGCCTATGAAAGAGTGGCTAGATAACTAAGCCTCATGAGAGCAAGCCTCCAGAGTGAAAATTTCAGAACCATATTAATATGTAGGAAAGTATCTGAGTGGCAAATTTTGTTACAATGAAATGTGAAGGCCAGATATTTCTCTCTTGGTCATCACTAATTTGCATTAAAAATGTCTTTACAAACCCTTGAAGTGTCAGACAACACAGAGACCACAGAGCTGTAAATACTTAGTGTTTTCCAGAGGGGCTTTGGTTTCAGAGACAAGTGAATAATTGGGTGAAGTTGTCCTTTGGTGGCTAAGATATCCAGTCATTTACTGCTAAGGACAGAACACTGGGCTGGGATTCAGGAAACTTGGATTTATTTCCAAATCTGTGTCGGCCTGATGGATCACTCTGGGCAGTCACTCCACCTTTTGTGCCTTATTTTCTCTTCTGGAAAAGCAAGGCTGACCCTGATGAAAAGTGAAAAATAGTAAGTGGCCATTTTTATTACTACTCAGAATATGTTACATAATCTTTTTTTTTTTTAATTTGTTTTTGGTATAGATAAGGAATTTTGTGTCTCTTTCACAAAGTAAATGTGATGCCATAATGAGAACAGCCAGTTTTCTTCTGTTCCTTATTCTGCTTCAAAGGCTGTGCCTTTGAAGACTAGCATTTGGAACCAATCCTTCATTAGTATGGGTAAGTTTATGCATGAAAAATTGTAAGCATTACTATTTTATTATAAATTTCAGTTACTTGCTAGTACTTTTCCACTCTCTTTAGTCATCTACTTAAAAGTAGTACTTATATCTAAAGACTGCTCACTGTATTTAAAAAGAAAGTACTTATACTATCTATAGTAGTAATTAAGCTACAGAAGTAAAGTTAGAAGGTTATTGATCACTGAAAATGATTTACACTTCTATGGAGAGGAAGGCTGAGATGAATCTGGGAAGTTTGTTGCAATCTGGGCTCTCTGTATGGTCCATGTTCATCTTCCTTCTGAGGCTACAGCAGTGGAAGACAAATGGAACTCTGAATTGTGACTGCTGAAGTGAGTTATGCAAGCAGATATCGTCACCTTCTCATCTCCTCACAGTATAATAGGGCTGTTTCACTTGGAAAAGACCCTTAAGATCATCACTTACAACCACTGACCCAGCAATGACAAGTCCAGCACTGAACCATGTCCCCAAGTGACACACCTACGCATCTTTTAAATACCTCCAGAGATGATGATTCAACCACTTCCCTGAGCAGCCTGTTTCAGTGCTTGAAAACTCTTTTGGTGAAGAAAATTTTCCTAATATCCAATTTAAACCTCCTTCAGTGCAACTTGGGGGCAAGGAACTCTGTCAACCAGTTTCCTACACAAGCCAAATTGTACCCTACAGAAGTCCAAGTGAACAGTTTTGCTGACTCTTCTTACTTTTCCAAGAATCTCTTATCATTTCATAGTAACTGTGCCCAAGACATCTTCCAACTGTCCTGTCACCTCCAGTGCTTCTCTCTTCACAAGCAACAGATCCAGTGGGACACCTTGCCTAATTGTCTCCCTCACTGGCTGTGTCAGGAAGTTATCTCTCACACACTCCAGGAATGCCATGTGCTATTTCCAGCACACATCTGGTAAGTCCCCCATGAGAAAAAGGACTGGCAATTGTGAGAATTATTGCAGCTTCTTAGAGAGCATTTCATCTGCCTATTCACCTGGTTGGGTGGTCTGTAACAGACTCTTAGCATGACATCTGCCTTATTAGGCTTCCTCCTCTTATATTCGTAAACACTGAACTTCATCATCCTCATCATAAAACTCTGGCTTTCTAACATACAGGGGTAACCCACAACTTCTCCTTCTTTGCATATTGCTTTTGAGGTGTTTATAGTCATTCATTGCAGAACCCTTAGGGTCTAGATCCTTCAGGGGATCTGTGCCAAAACCTGAAGGGAATTTTTTTAAGTGGAATTGATATTCAGATCTCTTGTGATTACTCACAGATGGGAACTGGAAGAGAGGAGAGAATATATTTTTCATGTCCTGGCTCCAACCCATAAAAACTTTGACGCTCAGGAGAGGAATGTCTCTCATCCAAAAGGCACAAGTTGAAAGCTGTTTGTAGTTTTGAAATGCATTTTTTTCTCTCCCACATAGGATCTTTTCCCTCTATCGTCATCACCTTACCCTAGAACATTTTCTTTCTTAGCCAGCAGCAAGTCCTTAAGGCTTAGGCAGTGGAATGATTGATGGAATTTTTCAGAGAAATGTGAGAAGTGCAGGCACTTCTGTGTTTCCTATGTTTTTCTGTTTTCCAGATTAGTGTAGGTTCTGTACTGCTCTGAGAGATACAGCTGACTTTGCCCTGGGAAAATCCACAGCCACGTTTTGGCTTTGTGTGCTGAGATACAAGTTGCTGGAATGCAGATTTTGGTGTGTGTTACAGTGGTGTCTAGGGGCCCTTGTTACTGACCCAGGTGCTGCAGAGACTCAGCTCTTGTTGTCACCTGGGTCTTCTCTGAAGGCTGTGCAACATCATACAAAACCTTTCCTTCCCTGTGCTAGCCTGACTGCGTAGGTGAGTGAAGCTTGTTTGGTACCATGCAGGGCTACAGAGGGATCAGCAGAGCCTTGGATCTTCAATGCTGTTTCCCCTGCTTGTGATATCTGATTTTGAGTCAAGACCCTTCTGAGAGAGAGGGATAGGAGTTCAAATATATGTCCTTGTATCTTCTGTTTCCTCCTGGCTGTGTCTAAGCAGTTGTGGATTCATCCTTGCCAGCTGAGAAGGCAATATCTGTGTACTTCCAGGCACGAACTCACAACTCCTGAATCCTCAGGGCACTTACATAAGTATTTATATCTTCCAGTATTTCCTTTAGACCCAGGAAATGGCTTAAAGTTATGCTTATGCTTAAATTATCTGCTATCCAGTATTGAACTATAAAGTCCCATAAGAATAGTAAGTTGCAATTACTCAGGAAAACAAACAAGCAAAAAGGACTTCTGAACTCCTTAATAATTTGTGGAAGTTATGTGGTGAGTTGGAAAGTTATGTTGTAGTTTTTGAAAGAACTACTGATCCAAGAGTGACTGCCTGGGTCCTGCCTCATTGTGAAGGCACAGATATAAGTTGCAGCAGTGACAGAAGAGAGAGCATTCATCTCAGGTGCTGGCTTCAGTACATTGACTATTTCCCATAACAGATTGATCCAGATTTTTCTCAAAACCTCCACATTAAGTATTCATGTGAGAGAGCTCCATTTCAGTTAGAATAAGCACCACAGGAAATCCAACAAAGTACTGCAAGTGACTAGTTAAGAAAAACCAAACCAAAGCCAAGTGAAAAACCAACCTTGTATGAAAAGATGTATTTGAAACTTTATTTAACAATATTTGTTGTGATATCTAGCTACCTGCTGTCTTTGTGTCTTTAACCTTGTGAATACATCTATCAAAAGACACTGAAGACCCTATTGATTGATCCTTTTAACACGGTTGTCCAAGAAAACAAAACAATCAAATAGCCTTTAACACAAACTGCTCAAGTTTAAATGAGATGTCTCTTGCAGCATATGAGAAAAAATAAAAAAATGAAGACTGAAGTCTACTTTGACTAATATTTTTACTCTAATAGCTCTGGAAAATTCTGCAGGGATGTATATGTTTTCATAGCATAACAAAGTCATCAGGCAGTACATATTAAAGCAGATGAAGCATGTTTCAGTGAGTCAGAAGCCAGTTGACATGAAATAGATTCAGACTGAGGCTAAAGAAAAGTTTTGGTTCTGTTATTGGAAAGTGAAGGTTATTATTATTATCATTTTATCTAAGACCTTTTAAAGACTCAATATATTGTGAGTCACTTTCCCTATTTTGTGTTATTTTCCATTTTTATAGTACCTCCCTTCCTGATCTTAGCAAAGCAAGTTCCTAAGTACTGTGAGAAAGGCTGTGCTCCTAATGATAACACTGATGATGTTTTCAGAGCTGGAAGCTTAATGAGGAAAGTTGTTATGCAGATTCAGAAGGATCAGATAAGCTTCTACTTCAATGGGATCAAAAGTGGAGTCACATTTTAAGAAAGCATTCAGTATGTGTTTTCAGATTTTTGAGTCTATTTTAGGCACAAATGAAGAGAGGTTCAGCTGAGATGAATCATGCTAGGGAGATTTGCCAGTCTACATCTGCTTAATACCTGCTGCTGCAAAGTTCTCCCAGTGCTCTTTAGATAATAATTCAGCATACAAAAAAACTTGGGACTAACTCAGGGGAATGGCCTAAATGATAATATATATAAAGGTGACTTGTCATGTCTGCAGACCAGGGGATCTGTTTCTTACTCGGTGTGAAGTACTTACAGTGTATAAAGGCAAACAAGAAAGGTAAAAAGCATTAATTGCCTAGAAACATATTTAAGAAATAAAATTAATGGAATTTTATAGAACTCACAATTCAGGACTTATTTAATCAAGAATGACATGCTTAATCATTGAATCAAGTAGTGATGGGTATACCTAATCAAGAGGGATTTCAAAATTATCTAATAATTTTGGTGTAGCTTCTAGTTTGTAGTAGACAACATGGCATGAACAATTCACCGCATTCTACTTCCTTTTTTTTTTTTCTGTTGTTTTTTTTTTTTTCCATGACATATAAGTGACTGTTTTAGCAGTTTTAAAATCAGAACAGGTAGCATTTGCCTACAACAAAGATTATAGATTTTCCCCTTTAGTGCTTTAGACTGAATACTTCTAATTCTTCTAGCCATTAATTTCCTCTGTAAATAGGCTTTGCAGCAGATGCACAAGTCTATTATTTAGTGCATATGTTTGATTAACAGCTAAGTAATTTCTGTCATTTTTTAACACTCATGATATCTGTTTTCAATGCAATATGCATACCCTTAAGTCATCTTTTAGTCTATATGCCAGACTTCCTGCTTTTTGTGGTAGCCTATTTGTTTGCATAGTAATCTAGTTTATGATGGATACACAGGAATCCTGGGCTGATAACAAGATGGGTGCTCTGATTTACAGGAGTGTTCTGACTATTTCCATCTGTGTAGGCTTTTCACGGGCAGCAAATCCAAAACTTCACATAGTCCATGAAGTTTGGCTGCATACCTCTGAGCCAAAGAAGGTCTCTCTAATTCTGGCAGTCTGTGATACTGTGTAATTCCATGTATCAATAATAACATTTGCTTATATAACAAGCTCTACTTCATGAGCTGTTATTTATGACTACGTAGAGTTGTGATAATCTACGGGGCTTTCACTGTAATTTTTATCAATTGCAACTTCCTGAGGCTAGAAGATGTTTTGATGCTGAAGTGAACACACTTTGTGTTAGTTCCTGCTTTCATTCTGGTCTTCATATTCCAGTGCTTTTACTGAAGCAAAGTTCGTGCATACTACTACAACACAACATGTTGTGTTGCAGTTGTACCCCATAAATTTTCACCTTGCTGACACACCAGAAGAAAACACACAGGAAGGAAATTGAATCTGTTCTCCTTTTAACAGTGACTATAGAATTCTTCCTCCTTTCCGAAAGTACTTGTGGCCATTTCATGAAAGGTATTATCTGTGTGACAACAATAGGCAGTAAGGTATATAAGGAGCATTTGATACAACTTTTGAAATTCTTGAGCCATTTTTACAAGCAGATGTGCACCCAGTTTTTTAAAAGTGTTGAAGACAGAGGGAAGTATAATAAGCCTTTGTAATTCTTTCGCAACAAATGCAGTGTTCTGCATATTATCAAATATATACTGAAGACTAAGTACAGAATAAATCTAAAGGCAGGGATCAGAGAGGGGATAGGGGCATATGCCTTAAGAGGCTTTTAAAGTTCTTTGTTTGGGGCTCTGGGACAGGAAGGGGTTGCAGGTGCTTGGAAAAGGTGGAAGCCCTTGGCTCTGTCTGTCCCTTTGCTGTCAGAAGGTGGAAAATGTGGTGACTATTGACAATAAGGAGGAACCTGCAGTTTGCATGGCTGCCTTCACATGCTGCTTTCTGTCACACTCATGCCCTTTCCAGCCATAACAAATCCACCCTTTGGCCATCCCAGAACGTCCTACTGTGTCTTCCCCCATTATATTTTATAGTATTGTAATTTTTCCTATCTACCAATGGACTCTGATCTGCTGGTTTTATATTGGACAGAACCTAAAGTGAGACGCAGGGTGATTTAAATCAAAGCAAGCTTTCCTGATGATCAGAAAGGTATCCTTGGAGCCCACAGCCAATGGAGCTGGTTTTACTTATCTTTTTGAAATAATTGAGAAGTTAATCACACGGAAAAGCACATCTGATGCTGCCTTACTGCCAAAGATATTCAGGAGTTTGAGAAGACATTTAATATAGGAATGTATCTTTTCTTGTGGAACTAACAGAGTTATTTCCATAAATATATTAATTTCCCACAATGGTAACACAGCACCTTGGGGAAATGACAGTATACATTAGTCCTGCTAACTTGACTGGGCATGTCTAAGGGGAGTGGCTGAGGAATACAACCCAATCAGTGGAAGATCAGAGGTATTGGTATGAATCAATATTTTTTAATAATGTAAAGCCATCAGATTTAATTTTACTCTTAATGAAACATGTGCAGATATGTTCAATAGAGTAATAGAAACCAAAATTTTAATTCAGGGACATTTAAAAAATTGCCCTATACTTCTTGTGTTGTCTTCATTTTATTGCTGTGCCCTACTTTTGTCTTTCTATCACTTTGAGTTATTAATATTCTACACCCACTGCAATCTAAATAGAGGCAAAAATACTGAATCTGTGCAAAAATTCTCTTTTATTTTTCTACAAGAGAAGCTGGCAATAACTGCAAGAATGTTCATCAAATTTCTAACTTCTTTTGTAATTTAAAATGTCATGCAAAATTGTTTATTTTCAGAAGCATGAGGGATTTGGAGAAAACTTCTGTTATTTTCTTCTCTCAAATGTAAGAAATTGAAAAGTGAAACAGAGAAAAAGTTATTTTTGTTCAGTATAAACATTAACTGTTTTAAGAGTCTTAACAACCTGGCAACGCATGTTGCTATGAGCTAGAAAAAATTAAATTGTAGAAGTACTTCTAGAAATTTCATAAAAATAACATTTGTTAAACAAATAAGTTCTTTAAAGTAACACATTTGTATTACTGTAGGCAGGAAATGACAGGGAGTAAGAATTTGTACCAGAAGAAGTTAAAAGACCCGGGCCACAAATGTAGTTCTGTTGTTGGCAGGTGAAGTTTACGTTTTATTGCGATGTCTCCAGCTGAGAAAACAGGACTATCAAATCCACACATAATTTGAAGAGCTTCAAGATCACAAATAGCAGTGCCTAAATGATTAAAGGATGTTGGTATTACTATGCATTTCACAATGTGTGTTCTAGGGTGGGAGCAAACAGTGAAATTCTCCTTCCAAATTTCATCTGTTAAAGCTAGATCTAGCAGAAGAGCAGTATTGTGAAAAGACAGGTCTGATCTAGAAACCAAATTTTTTAGTTAATGTGTTATTAAGTTGCATAAGGTGTTTTGAAATATCTACTTTCCTTCTGACTGAGTATGAAAACTGGAACATAATCCTAACTTTTCATTCTCACAGAAAGCTAAATTTGTAAGGTGAATCACCTGATTCAGGAGAAAGTAATTGTTTATTAGAGACTATGAATATTTTTTGAGTTAGAGCTGGATGCTTCATATTAATTTAAATGCATTTATCCATGAAAGTATCTACAATGCTTCTGCCTGTCAGAATGGACTGGAAAATAACTTTCCCTCTTCAAACTCAATAATGTTCCATGGGAAGTGTTAGAAACTTCCTATAATTTCAGTTTTCTCCAGTGAGAAGGATTTGCTGAACCTGGTGAAAAGGGAGACTCTGAAACCACAATAGCAACATGTTATGATGATGAATAAACATGACACCAAGTTGTCTGTATCTAAACAGAAATGAGGTAGTACAGATCCATGCACCAAAAATGCAAATGGACAATACAGGAGAAATTAAAATGGGGGAAAAAAATCCAGTTGCTTTTTACATAGTTGAAAAACACTACCTACAGCAGTCAAAGTCTTCAAGTGCAGCATGGAGTTTGGGGACTAACTGGTTGTTTTGTAGACCTCTTGCTGACTGGAGTAGGTGCCCTCAGATTTAAGTATTCCCTTTGTTTTTGCTCACAACACAGGAAATGACTGGTATGTTCAGAGGGAAATTAACAATAGTCATTAAAATGGTGAAAAAATAGAACTGTGCTCTAAAAATATGGTTAATGGAAGTGCATGAGCTCTTTATCACAGAGGCCAAATTTTTCTAGCACATTGTTTGTACAAACACTGTATGAAGTTGAATGCCTGACTTGCATTGCTTTTTCATTGCATTTTTTAAGATGTCAAATGGGAAAAATAAAAGGAAATTTTGAAATATGTTATTCTATAAATGTATAGCACGGTTCTACTGCCCATAACAAAATTGAATGTCCAAATATGGGTAGAAAGAAAATAAAGATTGTTACTCTATCTCTTAAAGACATAAAATTAAACTGCTGTTTTGCTAAAGTTTAAGCCTTTACACTGAGAAAACAAAAAGACCTGTTTTGTTTCAACCCAGTTCCAAAAAGTTTGAATTGGTTAGCTAATTGGAAATGCTTAAATTAAATGGTATTTGCTAGCAATTCCCAAAGTGTTGTTTGGGAGTGCATTCTTCCCTGTGAGCTGAACTGCTCAGGGGACTATACAGCCTAGAACATAATGAAGAATTCCCCCCTGAACAATGTTGTGCTATATGCTCTCAGATGAGCATAAAAATGGAGTGAGTTTGATGAAGTGGGTTGCACTTCATCTCCTGAAAACCATTGCAATTTAACATACTCAAAATTAAATCCTGTGCATCTGCCCTAGACTGAATTGGAAGCTTTCATTTGCTCAGCACATTTGAAATGAAAATTTTCAATATATTTGAAACAAAAGTATTGGAAGTTTTATTGTGTGCAAACATTTGATTCTAGATCTTGTCTGTGCAAAGAGCAAGTACTGAAATACAGATCTCCTGGACTGGAAATCTGAAATTTGATTGATGTTAGGTTGGCATGTAGTCTGATATATAGTGATCCTAAATGTAAATGTAAGATCCTAAGTGTACAATGTCTGCTGAAATATGTGTTTATTTATACTTCTCACTGTTGTACAGGGCAAAGGAGACTGTATTGCTCTGGAAAAGGTATTGCTAGCTAAATGATGGGGCTAAATGAACATTTCTTTAGGCCCATCCACAGATGGGCAAAAAGTCAAGTTTTCAGCATCAACAATTAGACTAGTAATGAATATTCTCTGCAATATGCAGGACTTCCCTCAGACCTCTCCTTTGGGTCAAGCCTGAGAGGACAAAATAATTTCAGAAATGAAAAATCTGAGCCAGCATCTGAATTAAGAACTCACCCCTTGGATATCAGACTCCTGTTGGCTACAATCACAGCTACACTGTGCACTTGCCTTGTTAGAAGACTACAGGAAGTGCTTTTCAGTATGTTCTGTGTAACCATACACAGTACAATAGAAATGAACTCTACTTAAACACTGACTAAATGTTGAAACAAGCAAAGCCAACAAATGCTGGCTATTGACAGTCACGGCACAACAAAAACCAACATTATGGCAAACATTTTCTTGCCTCTATAAACTGGAACAATTATATTTAAACTGTCAAGAAAATTAATCTTGTTTAAATTGTTCTCAATAGCACCACTGTATGTTTCAGTAACTTGATTTGTGCTCCATATAACCAAGAAGGAGAGTTCTGATTCGTGTGTTGAAAACATATTAATAAAATTATGCCTTTTCTGCAAATTTAGCTGCTTCTAATGCATTTCCAACTTCTTCAGTCTCAAATTATGCACTGAGCATAAGACCATAATTTCAATGAAGTTATGATAATTTATATCAGTTTAGTTCTTCGATCCCTTATATTCCATAATGAGAGAAAAAACCCACAGATTTGTGGAATTATTTTCTTTCACATCTCCTCAATTTCTGGATTTGTGAGTAATTGACTCATAAACCAGTCTGCCTTAAATTAAATTAAATGCAATTACTGAGTCCTACCTCTACATCTGCAGTTCGGAGATTGCTTTAAGGGAACATTCTGAGTATTTTCAGTGTAAATCTATCAGGTGCATCATCATCTGTAAATCCCCCTGTTTCTTCACACACATGAGCAAAAGGAATTTGGAGCACTTTGTTGTTTTATGTGGCCCTTAAGCCCGCCCCCCCGGCCAGATCTCCACTGTGAGACATATGCAACCAGCTACACTGTTCACCAGGAAAAGGACTGAACCTTTCTGTAACTGACTTAGAAAGAACTGCCCAAAATGAGCAGAAGGAATCATCCTGTTTTGGTAAATACAAACCTCAAATGCAGTAACTATTATTTATTTGGGATAATTACTTTCTTTTTTTCCTTCTGTGAAGATAAAAAAATGCTGTAACTAGAAGCTGAATCTTGGATACAGGCTGTAGTATATTTTTTTTAATGATATGTTCATTAAAAAGTCCATAAAGAAGATTAGGCAACATAAATCTCTGCAAAGAACTTTTTCATGAGCTATATATTCAGTCATTCACTATTTGGTAAGTTTCAGAATAGACTTGATGCTATCATATTTAGTTAAAATATGCCATAAGGCAGACCTGAATTCATTTTACACTGGAAAAATATTCCATAGATTGTGAGAATTTGCACAGATTCAGAGACCTCACCATCAGGTAGACTTAGCCAAGTATTCAACCGATATGAACCTCCTCCAAGCTTCATCCTAATTATTTGTTTTGTAATTATCAATATTGAAAGTTTAAATATTTGATTCCAACTCAAATTTTAAAACAAAAATGAAAATAAGATGAATAACTATATTTTAAAAAATGAGGTACTGAAAATGCACTTACCTGTGTTTTTTGTGATTGGATCTTAGATATTCAAGGACTCAAATCAGTTTTTTACAGGTTTTTGCCCTGTGTTACCATGGTAGCTTGTCATACTCTATGCTGTAGAGTTTTATGTACACCTCTTTGTGACTTGGGCTGCACTTGTGAGCCTTTACAGAATTTGTATCCTCGTATAAAAACTAGGCTACATTTAAATTATAGTATCATTTGGACTGGCCAAGAGTACCCTATCAAATAAGAGAGGGTACCATCAGCAGAACCATTTATTTGGGTAAAGAGTCTGGCCCTAATGAGCTTCCGAGCTTCAGAACTTCATAACTGCATTATTTACTATGATACAGCAGTGGGCAAAGCAAGTGAAAAACAGAATTGCATAAAAGGAGAACATTTAAACTAGAAGGCAGCCTTTGTATTAAAGTTACTTTCATTTATTTTTGCTTAATAATTCTTTTGTGATAGTTATTTACAGAGACAGCCCAATGCACTAAACTATGAACTGTAGAAGCTGCGCAAATGTTATCACTAGACAAAAACTAATTCCCAGAGAATATCCCATGACAAGATAATTCCCATTTCTACTGTTTTGAACCGTTTTGCTAAAAGGGTGTTTCATATTAAAAATTCACTTTAGTCTTACTAATTTTCAAAAAGCATTTTTGCAAAGCTAGACAGATAAAGGTTTTATAAACACTGGAAGGAAAATAGTGACAGAATAAGAAAAATAAATTTGCTACTTATATATCTGTCAATGAAGACAGATTATGTTCAGATTTTTGTTGATTCTTTTCTTTTTTCTGCTAGTCTCAGAACTGTTTTCTATCTGATGCAAAGGCTATCACAAAGTGTTAAAACAAACATGCCAGAAACAAGCAGCAAAAAGTGAATCTACCCTAATTCTACTATCCCTAACCTGCCAAAAACATTGAAAGATACTGCAAAAAAAAAAAAAAAAGTAGGAATGTTTGTTTTGTTTTCCTTTTTTTTATAACTTTTACAATTGTGTTTTTTGTTAGAAATGCAAGCCAGATTTTGGAAAAGCTTAGAAGGTATGTGCTAGAATATAGTTTGGAATAAATACAGAACATTCAGGGACTGTGTTCACACACACAGGTATGAAAATGTTTCGTCATTTTTCAGAAAGGTTAAACAACTAAATTTTACTGAATGCTAATGCCTAATTGTTTAAATGAGAAAGAACAGCCCAGATTGATTTTATTCTTAGGGCAATATGGCAAAGTTTTCTTTGGACACATGACTATGAAAACACATCATGGGCAAAATAACTTCAGATTAAATAGATGCCAATGTATTTCTTGAAGATTTTATTGTGTCTGTTTTTTTTTTTTTCTGACAGATGCACATTGAAAATTTGCACTGGTGTCAGTAGCTCAGGGAAGCAGCTATCTCTGGAGGCAGTCAGCCATCTATCAGCTCATACTTGAGCTGTCCCTATTAAAGGCTGGGTTTTTGCAGTGTTTAATGGCAAAAGAAAGGTCACACAAAACATAAATATGAATAAAAATAATATGAATAGGTTTTGTAGGTATAGGTTTTTTGTACTGAATAACATTTACACAAAGACTGCACCACCTCATTTAGTACCTTTGGTGAATGGTTATGAAGAACTGTTTCCCCTTTTCTGGGTTGCATTTTCTTCACAGACATTTGAAATTTTGAATTTATCTGTAACATTTTAGGAGAAGTAAATTTGTCTGAACAGCTTGTTTTCTGGGAAACCTGTACTACAGAACTAGATGCCACTATAACAACCTCCTCTTTCTAATACATGATCACACAGAAGCTGTGTTGAAAGGCTCAATAAGAGGTTTATTAATTTGTCTTTATCAAAATAATGACTGAGATATAATCCATCACTAAATTTCACTATTGAATGCTAGATGCAAAAGGTTTTTAACTGGAGAACAGTCTAAAGCACCCACAAGTAAGGTCTGTCTGGTCTGGTCTTAATCTGGTGAAGTGTGTCCATTAATTTACCTGGCCAGGGATTCAATCTCTGTGAGCAGAATGAGTACTGCAACACTGTGATTATTTGCAAGTAGTTGGGGTGATCATAATGTTTGCATAAGATTTTTGCTTGCTCTCTGAACATTAAACTTCTTGCACAGGTTTTATTTTATCCTCTTCATAAGAATCACACTCCACCTGGCACTTCTAGCCTGTCTGAGGAAAACAAATACTTAAAGATTTTTGAAGATGACCTGGGCTCTGAATTGCATTTCTTGTGCATCCACAAAGGGTCTTTTACATGATGAAAAGAGGAAAGGTGATCAAATACAACTTTACCAATATCAAATCTGGGCACATTTGAGCAAACTGAGACTCCCAGCAATTCTCCTTCTGATAGCAGAGACACCATGAAAGCCCAAGCATGATGTGTATCTTTCTAAGATGTATAAAGACTGGGATGTGAAACTTGTTAAGTTATTGAAACTCGATTAGGTGATTGGGAGAGGTGTTGTGTACATATAATTAAAGGGAAGAAACTTAAAATAATGTTGTGTTATTAAGTGATATAGAATGTATTTAATGCAACAAAATATGTTTTATCAAATGTCTGTGAGTCTGAGACCAGATCACTGGATTAAGGTTGACAGCAATAAGAAATATTCATTGTTTTGTTGAAAAATGTGTCTGATATTGGGGAAAATGTACATCAGGCAGCTTTAAAGTGAAGAAATTTGATTCTTCAGAGAAAGTAGACATATTTTCTTAGTTTTTTATTGGCAATTGATGTAATTAATATTTTAATTTTCTTTTTATTTATGTTTGATTTTCACAGTAATATTAATAGTGAAAATAATTCCTTCCTCTATAGATTTGCAGAAAGTATAACAGAAGTAGGATCTAGAAAGATTCTTGGAATGCAGAAAGTGCCACTCGCCTCCTCTTTAAATATGTTGATGTTGTCCAGAGAGGATAAATGAGAAAAAAAGGAGCCAATTGTACTTGCTGGTATAGCAGCCAGATGGCCAGATGTCTGAGGCACTGTTTGCTGTGGACAGTTAATTTGAGTCAGTGATGTGCTGTGCTAGATCTGGGTAGGATTCAAGAGTCTTATTTTCACAGGGAAAAAGGATCTATGAGCCCATCTCTTCTGTTTGTGCCAGGGTCTAGTAGAGGAAGAGCTGTGGCTGAGCATTGGTGTAGCAAAAAATGGTAAAGAAATAATTATTTTGAACAATAACTTATCAGAAACTTGGTGGAAGCATGCCCACAATATCAAGAGACACCTGAGTTAAGAAAGACTTCTTGCCTGCTAGAAAGCATGTCTGTGCTGCTTCCCATCTGGTAATATTCAAATGGTAAATGTCCCCAACCTTAGCTCCTGGGTTTAAAAGCACAGTTTATTTAATGTGGAAACAGTGCAAGCAAATCTCCCTGTTTTCAGTTATGCTTGGGCTCCTTCACAATTTATGTCTTTTCTGTTCAGTGCCAGGGCTGGATCCAGCTGCTCCATGGACAAGACACTGTATGGCTGGCAGCAAAACCACAGTGTTGGAGTGTGCTGGTTCTCCCAGCAGGCTGTGTGTTTCTTTGTTTCAGTAAGTTTAAGATCTTTAAATATTGACTTGGCTTTTGCTTTGCTAATAGAAAATGGTGAAGCAGTTTGTTTCAAAGAGGCAAAGAATGCATAAAACTCTTTGCCACATCTTTATGTTTAAGAAATAGTCAGGCTATATCCTTGACCCCACTAAATAAAAAATGCTTCAGCCATGAGTTTTTAGTCTTTGTTCATTATATTAATGTCAAGTGTGTCTTCAGTAATCACATTACTCTGTGGCAGATGGGGGATTCAGACATATGGAGTACGATTACTGTGAAGAAAATACAAGAATTTTCCTAGTGCAGATGTGATCCAAGACTAAAAAGTATCACAGCACACGCAGAATGATTATGTTCTGTATTTATGGCTGAGTTAGTCTTGGCAAATAGAAAATACCTTACTGGGAGCAGACCAAGTTCTGGGATCAGATTCATTGGTATGCTCTGGCTGCTCAGGGCTCCATCAGAGTACAGCTGGTTTATGTTGTCAGAGCAACAGGACAGTCAGGGGTTACAAGAGAAACTGGGCCAGCTTGGGGGCTTTTATCATTATTATTTTTTAAAGTAGACTAAAGATAAGCAAATATTTTTAAGCATCACAAAGCTGATATTAGCTCTGTAGTTAATTTGATATGATAGACTGACTGTTCAGAGGCTGCTACAGTTACTCAAATCTTGAATATAATTGCTGTAGCAAGTGTCCAGCCACTAGCCATGTGCAGGAATGCCCTTCACCATTTCCCTGCAAGCAACCAGAAGCCTGATGTACAGTCAGGAGTTTCATCCTGAATTTGGTAAGGTATTTTCAGGCTGCGATTCCTGCCCTTTCTGTGCTGTGTGAGCAAGTTCCCCTAGCATGGGGCAATTCAGATATCAAAGTGCTGTGCCAGACCCTGAAATTCTGATTTAATGGGTACTGAAAATGAGGCTGGAAAAGGTTAGCTGCTTTCAAAATACTGATCTCTGTGACACGTTGAGGCAAAGGTGTGACCTCAGTCACAGCACCCTTTATATCAGTGATGGAGAGAGATGAGGAGACTGATTTGGTGATCAGAATCTGATTATATTGTGGGATACAAACACTTATATGCTATTTTAGGGAGACTAGTTATGTGTACTACAATGATTAGGTTAAAATCACATACACAGACTTATGCATATAACAACATCTCTTGCTTGCAGAGTGTAATGAGATTTTCTTTTTCCGGTAAACCTGTCTGATTTAATCTTCCTGCAATCTAGATCTAATTTTCAAAGTTCTGTTTGCTTTTGCCAAGGCATCCTGTTATCAAATCTCTTATGTTAACCAGGTCCAAACGCCATCATCTCTCTTGTGTCCCCCAACATACCAACACCTTTACACTTTAAAGGTAATTTATGATTATTTGTGGTTATTTACAACTGACTGTATAAATTAAAACTTGTGGCAATATTATTGTTTTTGTTGTTGCCTTAGGTTTTCTCTTCAAAAATCTCTATTACCTCACCTGCCAGTAGCAATTATTGTGTGCTTGCTTCAGTTTACTCCAATTCAAATGACTTCACTTGCAGATATGCTGTGTTTTGACTGCTTAAAGCAATGTAAGTAATTTTGACAAAACCAAATTACGGTCTGATTGCCTCAGAGAGGCTGGTCAGCAGATGTGACTGAAAAGTGTCTTCCAACTGAGGTCAGTCAAAAGCTTTAGCATCTTTAGCCAGCATATGGGCCAGAGGACTGTGCACTGGCTCATATAGCCTTATGATCATCTGCCCTGTGCCAGCTGCTGGCCTCTGCTTGGGATTCAAAGCCCTCCTGAAACAGAAATAAAGGCAAACTATCTTGTTTCAATCATCATGCAAAAATCTGCCTGCAATTATTTTGTAAATTGTCATTCCTTTGATATTAACTTATCTCCACACAGGGAAGACCCAACGAAGACAATACTGCAAAATTATGCAGAAAAAATGCAATGGATGGTAACTGTGTTAAGTCTAGGGGAGCAGAAGAGCCTTGAACTGCTGTAAAGCAAATCCCAAGGACAGGAACTTTAGATGACAGTATTACTCAGAGAAGTATTGTCATCTTCTGTGTCAGATACCTGAGTAATAGAAGAGATTTTTTTTTCTGTTAGTTGGATCCTTTTGTTTATTTCTTAGATTTACAGTAAGGACATGCTTAAGAGCCCCACTTTCTCTACACCTGAAAAGTTCATAGCCCCAATTTTATGATGTACTCAGTACCATCGTGGTTATCTGAGTTCTATCATGGACATTTAGGAAGTAGTCACACTCTTAAACAGGCCCTGTAAAGCTGGAAAATAGAGAAAATCTGGTTGTCTCATAGTTGGCATTAGGATAACAAAGATACTGATATGGCTTGCTATTCTTATAGGCATGCAGACAAGAGTATAAAAAACCTTGTTTTATTTTTTGTTTTGTTCTCTCTGATTAATGAAAACAGAGGGTGAGATGACCTAATGATGCTTGAGATTGGATCAGTAATTGAGACAAATTCCAGACATGAAAAGACTGCCTGATGCTTAGAAATCATTAAAGGCTGAAAATTACTCTCTGTGAGAGAGGGCTGCATTGAAACAGATCTTTGAAAAATAAACAAAAACTTTAGAAATTGTTTTCAGAAATTCTGCTGTAAGGTTGATTGTGCAGCTGCTGGGTTTGTAAACACTTAAGTTGTATGCCAACAGGCAGCCAACAGGGAGCAAAGGGCTTCTAATTCTGTGATGATCAGTGACTCATTAATTTGCTTTGTAAAATTAAAATCTGGTGCTTATTTTTACCAAGCAGAATGGAATTACTGCTGATATTACTATGTAATGTATTCAAATAAACAAATATTACCTTTTGCTGTATACAATTTTTGAATTATTTTTTGACATTTTATGACTCATTGTCTTGGTTTGGAAAGATAGGTGTCTGCTAAGGAAGGCAGGAGCCTCCCCTGAAATGGAAAAAATGTAGACCCGCCCCCCCCCCCCTCCCCCCGAACTGTTATAAATTTGAAATTAAGGGGGGCTCTCAGGTAAAAATATGGGAGCAGGAATAACAGTTCTTTATTAGGGAAGAAAATAAAAAGATAAAGTAAACAATGCAGTAAACCAAAACAACACTGACAGAGTCAGTATACAACCTGACACCCTGTGGGAATAGGGTGTTGGTAGCAGTCCAATTGGAATTGTGGCTGCAGTCTTCCTGCAGTGGCAGGTGTGGTTCTGTTGGAGCAGTGATACTGTAGAAAAGGGTGTAGTCTTCCTCTGAAGATGCAGCGGAAGAGGCAGCTGTTGCTCTGGGAAATCCCTGGAAAAGCCATGCTGGTGTTCCAGAATCTCAATATTACATCCAGGTAGAAATGTTTGGCTCCTCCCTCTGGGTGGAGCATCTCACAATAGGATGTTGTAGTTTTTATCAGTCATGCAGTGAAGTCAATAGCCCATTATCAGCAGATGTCTCCCCTGAGAGAGGATTGGTTGTGGAAGAGATAAGGAAAACTGCCCACTAAACAGAGGACAACTGCCCTACAGATGGCCAATAGAATACATCTTGCTTCTCCATCTGGGACACTCATTATCTAATATGCAAAAAGTCATGCCTAAGAGGGGTCCTTTCGTTTTGGGCTTTGTTTTCGGTTTTCTTTTGCTTTTCCATAGGTAAGCTGAGTGAGGGCTTTACACTAAACCCTGGTAAAAATGAGTTTTGTAGTGTGTTTGTTCTTTAACGCATTTCAGAGAAATATCAACAGGAACATTTTGTTGGGGAGAACAGCTTATGAGATCTCCCACAAAGCAAAAGTGTTGCAGTTCTCAAGAGAGCTGATTAAATGGGAGGCATCAATCTCTTGCAGAAATAGAGAGCATTTGATATACTGCAGGACCTAATATTATGGGGCATTACTTCCTCTTTCCTGCTACAGGTTTTTCCTTACTTCCCATAATAGTTCATGTAGCAAAAAAACCACTTGCCAACTTATTGAAGGTTCTACTGAACTGGGAGACCTGGGAATTAGTTTGTGTTGGCTGAACACAGAGCTGGTGACCTGTGATGGCCAAGCTGACCATCTGGTTGGTGGCCACCCAGCTTTCACACTGTCAGGCACAGTGCTGTTCCTGTCTATGGAGCATGGGATGCTGCAGCAAGCTAAACTCTTGTGCTTTGTCTCTTGATGGATGTTACCTGGGGAAGGCCTGGGGCAGCAGCTGTCACTGGCTGCCTCTCTGTTGCCACATAACAGGTGAACTTCACTGTTCATCTTATAGTGTGTTCATTTTTATTTCTCTTGAAGTAACTTTCTTCTGGAATCAGGAGAGACAGCACTAACAATAGAACATTTTTTCTTTATCTGTCCCCCTTCTCATTCACTTGTCATAGCTTCTTCTTTGAAGTGTTGCAATTTGTCTAGAGTCTCTTTGTAACTTAAGAGCATAAGCAGATCTCTACGTAATACTGTCCCTCTTTCCCTAAAAATCAGAAATCTTCAAGACTTCCTGACACTTAATCCAAGTCTCCATCATAATTACAGTGATATCCAAAACTATTAGTTCTCCTGCTGTATTATGTCAGGTTATAATGATATAAGGAGTATACAAGTCTTTTTGCACAAGAGTTTTATGACCTGTAAAAGATGCAGGAACTAAACTAAGACCTTAACTATCTGCCTCCTTTCTAGCAGGACTCTAAGAGATATTGTCAAGAGAGGATTCTTTGGGAGATATGCCATCACAAATTTTGCCACAGTGCAAATTCAGTTCATTTCTTAGCATGTTAATACTTTGGTCTGGGGCAAAGACCAACACCTTGTGTTTCAGAACAGAGGGAAGCCTAGATAAAAACCCTAAGCCACTTGGCTGAGGGGTCAGCCAGATCAGTTTTCTTGGTGCACACTCATCATCAATTTATAATTCTATCTCAATGAATAGCACTAATATCTCCCTAAAATAATTAATAATTAACCTAAAAGCTTCATCCAAGAGCAGAAAGTCATGCAAATAGGTATTTGGGATTCTTTCCTGCTATGAAACTGCAATGTTATAGAAACAAGCAAACTGCAGTGCAGCCAGCTGCTGGTAATCATGCGCAGCTTGTGCCATTGGCACCTGGAAATTGTCTAACCCAACAGCTGCCTAGCACGGCAAAATGGTCATATGTGTGGGTTCAAATACCCCAAATTGATCCTACTTAATTATATACTTCAGAAGCTAAGGATGTTTATGGATATGAATTTAATATCATACAGTAAATGGAAATACCATGTAATATTGTAATACTACCGCTGAAGCTAGTGTAGACTGTTGAACATGTTTTCCTTCTTTGGAGGTTATATAATTGGCTTGTTTTTATTCAGATGGCATAATGATTGACAGAGTCAATGTAGCCAAAATACTTGCACAGTTACTAGATTACAATGAATTCTGTTGCTCCACCTGCACTTTAATTTTGGGTTTGTTTCTCACAAACATTTAGTTTCTGCAGTTTCTAGAGAAAATATTTCCAGACAGTGGATTCCAAAGCAATTTTCCTGAAATTGCACAGCATTTTCCTCCCTGGATATCCAGACAGCACCTGCACACCTTACTCGGGGCCAGTCTGTCAGGGAGGAAGAGGAGGCCCCATGTGTGAAAAAGAGACCCAGGAGCCAGAATGGATAATCAGTCTGGCATTGCAATATAATGTCCATTTACTGTGGGAAGGAAATGCAATAAGTCTCTCTAGTCTCTAATGCAAAGAGAGGAGGGTGTAATTGTACAACAGTGACTTTACTGTCTCTAAACCTGTGCAGCTGGGTGAAGATGTTATGATCAATCCATTCTGTAAAGATCTAAAAGATAACCTAATGAAATATTTTTGAGGCTGTCACATTGTGAGTGGAGAAAAGAGCCAAACAGAGGAGTACCTTCATGCATTCATGGTGCATTATTACTCACCTCTTGTTTTGTTTGCAGTAATTCAGTCTGTTATCTTTCTCTGCTTATAAGCATATTTCCACAATTTTGAAATGAAGCCTAAAGAAATCCAAAATGATTTTCAGGATAAATAAATTTTAAAAATTTAAATGATAAATAAAAAAGTGTAATAGAGATATTACTACATATTTCAATTTACATTCTGTTTTCATCTGTGCTTTGACAAGGAGAGCTGACATTTAAAAGCAACATGGCCAATTGATTGAAAATCAATCTCCCAAGTCCTGTTGCAGTAACATGAGTTCTGGTGAGGGTTTTAATTTCTGTTAGCCTCAGAAAGGCTTCTATGTTTAATTTAAATGGATAAATGGATGGATTTAAAGTTTTTATTGCTTTTAGTACACCAAGTTCTGATTAGACATTAGAAATTTTCTGTAAAATCATGGTTAGATGTTTGCACATAAATTTAAGTATGCTTCTGTTTCCTTCTCAGAGATGTTTGTTGCTTTCTTCTCAAATTCCCTGCTGAAGTAAATTTTTACTTCATACGGAGAGATGAGTGAAAGCACATATTACATTATTTATCTATTTATTAAATATATAAAATATTTTAATAGGAAGAAAACCTAGGCAGTCTTTCACTAGCTCAAATGGTGCCACCTTTTCTTTCAAAAGTAGCTGGCAGACATCCAAGCACTAAATGGCTGAGTCCTTTGGTGACAGTCTAGGGATGTCGTGGTCCATAATTGCTTTAGGGAGAATCTGACTAAATTGACCCTTTTGCCAAAAGTGAAATAGGTGGTTGCTATTGGAAAGGTTTGTCAAATGTATAGCAGACTTCATATACAGCCCAAGTGGCAGTAGATTGAAAAACAAAAGAAGTTTAAACTGAACCAGAAAAGCACACCAGGCTAATGTTTGCAGTGAGGGTAGGAAAAGAAAGTTCTTTGATTTCAGGACATCCTTAAGCCTCATATTAACTCCTTGGGCTGTCTCTGTGAATCATGCGATCATACCTTCTAAGATAGTCTAGATATACACCTGTAAGCAGTTAGTAATTTAAGAATATGATGGAAATAATGAATTTAAAATGCCTACCAGCAAAGACTTGCATAATTTGAAAGTAAAAGCACTGCAAAATTCATATTTGTTCTTTTCCTCTAATACATCTATTTCACCTGTTTTCATAAATTCTGCTGCTTGTCCAGGGGCCAAAAAACATTAAAATTCCAGCTTACTGCATGTAGGACAATGTTCACATAGTTACAGTTGTGTATGGGAATCTAATCCCATTCTGATATTGTCTGATATCCATAAATGTTAGATTAATTAACTTCTTCTTACATCTTATCATTTTGAGACTCTTTTAAATCGATTTATGTAAGCCACCTGGAAATCAACTATGCTGAATTATTTAGCTCCATGCTTTAAATCTGTTTTAGTCTGGGTGAATTTATTAATCACTCTTAACCCCTATGAAATGCTTGACCGTTTCAGCAAATAATGATATATTGTGGAAATAATTGAAGCTGAAGTAAAAATAATATTTTATTTTCTAACAATTATACCATGGGATGACCAATTGTTGACCTCATAATTAAGGGAAGATTGTTACTGTTTTATGTCAAAATATGCTGAAGTTGTTTTGCTATAGCTGTGCTCTTCATTGCCACAGTCATAACTATCTTCTTTTCTGTCTTATCATCCAGCTAATAGGTAGTGGTTTTAATAACCAGAAAAATAGAATATCTTCCTGCCACACTACTTTTTAGCTCTTACTGAGGAAAAAATGAAATGGGGAAATATTACAGCATAGCAGTATTTTTACTCTCCCAGTAGTTCAGTGGACTGTTCTTACTTTCTTGGCTCCTGTTCTACCACAAGGCCAAGAAAACTGTTGTGTTTTTGTTTCTAATCATGAGTCTCTCCTCTACCTACCTTCTCCCTGTGATGTCCATGGAATTTTACAAGTACTCCCAAAGAAGAGCACTTTAGAGTTTATTTATTTAATAAATTCCTCCTCTCCTTTTCAACCCTGCCACCACTCTTGATACAGCTGATCTGTGCTAGGCTGGTTACCAGGGTACCAGGTTCAGCTACAGAACTGAAACACGAGTAAAAGGAGACACTCTGGGCATGTGGAGTCATTTTTACTATCTTGGTACACTTGTTGCAATGACTTTGTATCATTTTCCTCAGGCAGAGCATGAGATATCTGTGGAAGCTGTTGGCTGTTGTTTTTGTGAGGCAATTTAAATTTTTTTTGGGGGGGAGGAAATTCTTTATACAGTCTATCCTTGAATTGCAGTAACATATGGTGAGGACAAGAAATATTGCAATTCTTAGTATGCTAAGGTTAATCTTGGCTCTGCTCAGCTTGCTTTATTTCAAAATCAACTGAAAAGTGGCAGTCAGGAGAAGAAATAATGAATATGTACATATTGGAATATTTTTATATCACAGCCTGGGACATGCAGTCAGAAAAATTGCTGGTATACAAAATACTTGCTTATATATAGACACTGATACTACAACACATTAAGTGTGGGCTGTGACATGAAACTTTTCACTTGAGCCTTTTTTCAAGGCCTAAGCTCCTTCCAAAGAGCACCTTTGCTTTTTTTACAATAGAAAAGCAATCCTGTTAAAGCAAAAATTCTTTCAGCCCTGGAGTCTGTAAAACCTCTTGATTTGCAGTCTCACTGATACCTGCTTCACTTCTTCAAGTTACATGGCTTTACCTGCAGGAGAAGGGTGAGAAGAAAGGGCTACATGGTCCAACAGGAACGGTGGAGAGATGGTCTCTGGGTAGATCTTAAGGGTGGTCACTCCTCTCTTGTAACAAAGGAAGACCATGAAAGGGAATCGGCATAAATCAAAAAAGCAGGGAAGAAAACTGCAGAGGACTTCTGTTTCTCTTATAAATTCTCTTAGAGAATGAGAAAATACAAAAAAGTCAAGCTTTTGTGGCATGCATTACAGAAACCTGTCCTATTTTTGAGGTAGGATATATATTCAGGGAGCACAAGAAAAGTATTTTTCTATTACTATTCAATGTGTTCCCAGCTTCCCTACTGTATCTCACAAGTGGATTCTTGAAATTAATTCACTTAGCTTTTCCTAAAATCAAGAGAACAGCACAGTATTGATTTCATGCTAATAATTTCTCTGCCTTGCACAAGGAGATAGCTAATTTATTTGCAGAGGGAGACATGTCCTTAAAGCTGTGGATACAGACAATACAGACAATGTGGATAAAAGATTATGTTTGTGGCAAGAAAAAATTGTATAAATATTTTGGTGAAAGTATGTGGCAAGGAAGGTATTTCTTGTGTTGTTTCAAATAATTGTAAACTGTTAGTCTTCCATATAAATCTCTTGAACGAGACCATTTATATGCATGAGCATGTTAAAATACAGTGTACAGTACCGGTAAATTTGAAGACACAGGACAAAATTTTCTCTAGAGTGTACTGTCATCTAGTATAAATTGCTATCAGGATGGGGTGGTCTTTTTTTTATTGGCATAACTGTGCTTTAGTCAAAGCTGCATTTTCTCCCTCTTAATATGGGGTTGATACCTATTGAAATCAAAGTGTGGTGTGCTGCCTTGTGCCTGGGGCTTTGTGTCATATTTAGCAGTAGTTTCCTGGAGTAAAATGAGCTTTTCTCAGCTGGGCAAAGGCATTGCTACTTGGATTGATTGCAACACTGATTTTTGCACACAGAGGTAACTCACCAAAATTAGACCAGCTAGTTTAGTGTCTGTACCTTTAGCTCCATGTAAAAGCAGACCCTTAGGGTCTCAGTCTCAGCTGTAGCTTGCTTACCCATGCAGTCCACACTTCCCTGTCTCTTGGGGAGTGGGAAAATGGCACACCTTTTGTTTTTTTGGTTCTTGTTGTAGCAGTTTTTCCACTTGTGGAGTATTTGGAGCCATATTTCTGTCAAGAGATTGTAGCCATGGATGCTGTTGACTCTCTCTCTGCACACCAAGGCCTTGGCTGCCAGGCTCTGAGCCTCTGCCTCAGGCAGCACCCTCCGCCTGGTGCCTCCAAAGGGCTCCTCGCCCAGCAGTCTAAAATGTGCAAGCATAAATAACAGTTTCAGATGAAAATGTTTGCATCTGCATTAAAAATAGCATCTATTTGGCTCAAATAAGAAAGGTTTTTCCTAACTCAGAGAGGATTGTGGTTAGGTTAAGGCCATGTGACAGTCAGCAATACAGCAGAGGTACAACCAGAGTTGCTGGATCTACACTTGGAAAAATGGTGAGTCCAAAATGATTTCTTATTCTCTTAGAAAGAGGAAAAATATAAAAATATAATGACTTTTATGTTGCCTGATGATATACTAATTTTTCACAACCTGCTGACCATTTTCCTTTTGGATTTTTTGGTCTCACTATTATGTCTATCACCATATTGAAGGTGCTATGTTTGTGGGTGGGGCTGTAACTTGAATATGGCCATCTGTACTGGAGTGTTCTTAACTCCCAGTGCAATGCAGAATAAATAACTGACAGAACTAACTTTATGATATACACCAAGAAACACAGATGCTCTGGTTGATTTCTGAGCAATTACTAAAAGATCCTTCCAGGCTTTCCAAATTGTACTTTAGTCTCAGATTGCAAGCCAAACTCAGCTTTTGAAGAAGTATGTTTGTTTGTATGCTTTCCAAGTCAAACAGCCCACCCCAACTTTCATGGCTGATAGCAGATGTTGTACCTTTCAAACATGTGCTCCAATCTTTCAGAAGAAATAGAATTTATGAAATTCTGCTATGTGAGGTCAGGCATTAGGAAATCCAATGGGGATGGAAGTGAAAGGAATTATACAACTTTAATTATGGAGCCTGCTGTCTGTGGTGTCTGGCCTGCTGTGAGGCACCACTAGGGCAGCATACTCCTTTGAGAGAAAAAATTCTTCTGTTTAAGCTGGTGTCAGAAATCAGGTGAAGATGGATGCTGCTTCCATCTGCTTCGAATTTTTCAGATTGGACAGGCATAATTTCAAATGACAGCGCATATTCTAGCTGTCAAAAGAATATTTAAAAATATGAATTATGCCACATAACCTGGGTTACATAAACTAACATGAAATGATACATATCTTTAAATCAGCCGTCACTAACCACACAGACATGTGCTTCTTCATTAGATGACTTGTTCCATGAAACAAAGAGAAATGCTCCATTTCATTAACTACAACATCACTGGTGTACAATTTCTCTTTCTAATGCCTTTTGTGAAAACTCCTATTCAACTTTTTCCTCATTATATTCTGATTTTCCTAGCCCAGCTAAGTCAGATTTGGCTTTCTAGGGTATGAAGTAAGGTATTGCTCACATGCTGGTTTTATGCCTTAAAATTTAATTTTATGAGCTTTCACAGATTTATTTTGTGGTGCTACTGTATTGGTGTCAGAAATACATAGGTATTAAATTGAGGCTTCACAAAGTCTCCAGGAAGACATGCTAGATGGATTTAAAATAATTCTGTTTCCTCCTTTAGCCTCTTTATTAGTTATTTTTTATTTCCTTAATTTTGGCTTCAATTCAGGGAAGCACTCAAGCAAGTACTTAACTTTGAGAATGTGCTTAAATTCAGCTTTTTTTCTTTTTTTTTTATTTTTTCTTTTCTTTTTTTTTTTTTTTTAATTAAGTGGAAATGCAGGCTAACACTAAGTGCTTTGCAAAGCAAGAAATATTGCCATTTTTCCACAGGGTGTCCCCCATATTTAAGTCATGTGCTTGCCACTTACTATAAATTAAGATTTCTGCACTTCTACATGAAATACAGAAAATAAGCATATAAGGGGATTTGATGAATTCAAACCTGTTTTCCTGTCTTTACTCATAACTTTTAACTGGCTCTTATTCCTGTAAAGGGAATAAATTTATTTAAAATAGAGCCCAATGGAGCTTGAATATATTTCATCTACCTTTAAAAATGGTATTACTATGCAGTTCTAATACTGACATTTTCACAGGGGACACTATGTTCCTGGGGGTAATTGATCACTGAATCTCACAAGATTGGACAATTTCTGTATTATTCAAAATTTTCACATAAAATTTGCATGAGAAAGTTGGATGTAGGTTGCTTATTTTCTTCATCACAGCTAACAGGTAAGATGGGGGAAAAAAAGCCTCAAAGCCAGATGTGGCATATTTCACAGACTGAATTCTTGCTCTCTCTGGAACCCTATTTTACACATGGTTTTAAGCCTTGAGTAAGGGAAAGTTTCTATCCAAAGGATGTTCAAAGGGTTCATAATTGAGACATTTTGCTGTATAGTAAATAAGATTCTTTTTTTCCTTTATTAAGAGTCTGACTATAGAAAAAAGGGAAAGACAGCAGTCATTCAATTCTTTTCACTCAATAAGATATGGTCCTAAATAGAGTATTTATAGTTTCTGTATTTAAAAGGATCTAAAGTTCTGAATAATATTTTTATTTCTTTATCAGTTGTGACAGGACTTATTTGGAAGGCCTGAAAAGCTAGAAATCATTTTTTAGAAATTATTTTGCTGCTATATTTGATATCTTCAGTCTTAGCCTCTCTGTTCTTAAAATGCTGAAGTTATGTAGATGATTTACAGAATTGTTGTTTCATGAAATAGTATTTGGAGGTGGTTCTAGAGGTAAGATGCAAATATTGAGAAGAAACCGTACTGACAAAATAAAATTACCACATTGAAACATATAGTGAGCACCAACATTAGCACCTCAAAAATGAGTTTTTTGAACAAAGCAAGCAGTATGATTTATAAGTATTTAGTGGATGAAGGGCTGCACATGCATGGATGGTTTTCATGTAAGGACTGATTAGTTCATTACATGACCTTTAGAGATTTTCTTTAGTGGGGCATCAGAAATGGGAGTTTGGGGTGCGGTATCACTTATAGTTCTTGAAGATGATGGAAAAGCATATGCAAAGACTGATAAATGGACTGAACAGCACATTTTTGTAGATGATGAACAAGGAGAAAAAAATCCTTTCCCACATCTTCTAGAATAAATAATGATTATTTTTAAAAAAATTAAAAATACAGAATATTACAGACGTTAAAAAAAAAGTAGAAATGCAATTTACAGATGTAAAGCACAATTCCTGACTTAAGTTTTCAAACAGTCTCTTTCTTTTTCTTTTTGTTTCGTTTTAATTCATGAGCTACAATTTTATGTATATGTAGTTCCTCATTTGACTGAGTCATTATCAGAAGATTTTAAATAACAGTTAAGAACATCTTGTGAATCTGCACAGAAGCATTTTTTCTGTGCAGTTTCGAGTGGGTGACAGAGCTAAGTTCATTGTATTCTTACAGATGATTATTGAAACCAATTCTGCAGTTTGATTGCATGTGCCTGTAGGCAGGAATATGCTCACTGCTCTCCTTCTGTATAGTCAAAGCATCTCTGGATACACAGAAATGAACAAAGACATTTTTATCCAGACTCATTCTGCCCTTATTCAGACCCCAATTAACCTGCATGTAGCCACAGGAGAGGGATAATTGTTTCTACATGGCAATTCCTGCTAGATAGCCTGCTCTGGGGGCTATCTTCACATGGGTTGCTGTTTCTCTCTTCTAGCTGAAGATACTCCTGATGATTTCAGCAGATGTTGGACTAGATGACATTTAAAGGTCCTTTCCAACTCAAACTATTCTACGCTTCTATAATTAGTAAAGGTAACATTCAGTTTTCAAGCATCTATATTTTGGAAGAAAAATTCTACTGTTTAGGTACATCTACTCAGAGAAGAGAGTGAGAAAATGTGAATAAGTAATTACTGTTTTGGGGAATAACTTGCATTCTGAGTAATTTCTGTAATTAATGAGAAACACAGTTCCCAGTGAATTATTTACTTTATCACACCACTGAGGGCTGTCTTTAAAAGTCCTGCCTTCTCTTCCACTAGCCCCAGATTAGAGAATGCAGTGGTACAGTACATGGGATTTGCTTGTTTTATTTTTAGGCACTGGATAGTTTGTGTGAAGATCACTCTAGTGTAAACATTTTCAAGTAATCAATTGTGTGTAGATCTCTTACCCTCCAGGCAGAATTTGTGGAGATAATAGGATGTATGTATACATATTGTAAATATATTTCCATTGCAAACATGGATGATAACTTTAAAAGGACCATCCTTGTTTGTTCCAAATACTCATGGATATAGAACTGAAGTGCTGTGCAAGGAAAAGAAATGTCAGACTCAAAAAGAGATGTTGGGGTAAAAAAGTTATAGCTGAATAGGAGAACTGGCAGCAAATCGATTAATAGAACAATGCCTCAAGACAGCTTTAACCACTTTATCACTTGATGAAGGATAGTATTATTCCCTATAAATATTGTCTCAGACACCCTCTAACCATCATTGAGGCAAAGGAATTGGTACTAATGAACCTCAGAAACTGCTGTGAGAAATATTCCTTCAAGACTTAAAGGGTGCATGGTGCTTGACTGAAATTTTTCATGTTTACTTCAGCCATCTTGTATCATGAACAAATGCAACTAGAATAGCATCTGACAGCAAATACAGTGTTTGACTACTACTACAGAAGGTTATTTGGAGATATACTGGCATTCATATATACCTGAAGGCAGCTCCTGAAACATGTTTGTTTCTATTTTCCAGAATGCAGAATGATCGATGGTCTGGTCCAAGGAGCCAGAAGGAGGAAGTTAGATCTTAAAGACAGAAAGCAGTGTGAAAGCAAATTTCATTACACGTCTTTCTTCCAAATAAACTTGATGTCCCACTGGCATGGAAAGGTATGGTTGCTCACTGCTACAGAAAATGATTATGTGCTTTCTAAAATGTGTTCTCTGGTATATCATATTCCAGAGAACCCAGTGGTGACTTTAACTCTGAGAAACTGGAGAAAGAAATTTGGTCTCCTGAGAGTTACAGCTGTTATGCTTTTCTTTCTGAATTAAGAGTTTTCTCTAATCTCTAGTTTTTAAAATTATTACTATCATATGAAAAAAACATTATAGATTTCAGGATTAATGCTTTAGGTTCTGCAAAATAAGACAAGTGTGGCTGAATAGGTCCTGTGGGGGTGGTTAGAAACACAATGCGCTTGTTCAAAAGAATGAATCATTGGGACCACAGTCAGCAGTGACAACACTTCCACAGAGAGTGACTCCTGCTTCACTTGAGGTGGCAGAGAAAAATAAGAGGAACGAGAGAAGCATCTCTGTCTGCCTAATCAGTTCATCTACAAATCTGCTGTCCCCTGCAGGACATGAGGAGAAAGCAAATTGCAGCCAGCCAAAAATCTCTCACAGAAGAGATAAAAAAGCAAGTGAAGTGTGGAGTAGGTTTCAGGTGGGTTTTTTTTTCTTTTTGTTTTATGAGGCTCTTCATCATTCCATTGTCAATGTGCAAAGCGTTTCTACTTTGAAAGTTATCTTTATCTAAGGTTTCAGATAAGTCATAATGAAGTCATTATTAAGCAGAAATGTTTTCGAAGACTCTTAGAAGAGGAAAATAATAGGATCATGGCTGCATGGAATTTTAGGTGACAATCTAGTTTATCCTGACAGCAGGACAGGAATCTGTTTTCCTAAGAGGCAGTGCTTAAAGCTGGAAGAAGGAAAAGGAAAAGTTTTCTTGGTCAAATTGCCTAAAGCTAGGAAATTGAAATAGTGGTTTTGGAAAGAAGGAATTGCTTAGCATCCACTGCTACAAAATATTTTAAACGTGCTTACACGTCTAGAAATCTGTAGAAAAATGTTAATTTTTATTGTACAGAAATCACTACCCTACAGGAGTGTAGGGGACCAGAGAAATGATTGGTGGCTCAAAATAATTAAAAGTGTGCAGTTGAAGAGGGGCAGGGCAAGTTCAATGAAGGTGAGGCAGTGCAGTGCTCCACACCCCACCCACTGGGGCCTCTGGTCCAGCTCCAAGGTGGCTACAAAGCCACTGGTACACCAAAAACCCCACCTGCGGGGCAGGACCAGAGCAGATAAAAGGCCATGAAACAGGTTTGCACCCTTGATATGTTCTACTGCCTCAGACATTATAGGAGCTGGGATTGTGTTTGGATCCAAGATACTCCTTCTTTCATTCTTTCCTTCTTGCTTGCTTTTTTTCTTGCTTTCCAGAACTTCCCTTCCCAGAACTTCTCTTCTTGCAGCTTCCCTTCTCTTCCCAGAGCTTTCATTCCCTTCCTGGAACTTCCCTTCCTAGGACTTCTCTTCTCTCTCTCTCTCTCTCTCTCTCTCCTCTCCTAAGGATCTTTTCTCAAAATCTATGTAACTTAAAGTTGGATGACTTAGAGTTTGCTAAGTCAGTGCCTTGTGGAGTGCCTTACTGTAACTGGACGTTGATTTAAAATTTGCTAAGACCTTTGCTCTCTGAAGTTTGCAAGAAGTTTGCAATTCAACCTGATGAGAAGTTTGTTGTCTTGTCCTGCATTCTACCCAGTGGTGTCAAAGCACTTAAGCCCTTTTAAAACACTCTGGGTGTTAGGGTGTAACAAGGCAGGAGAAAAGTGTTTTGAGAACATTTAGAGTCTTGTACATCCCTTATTCTTTCTGTTGGCCAATTAACCTCCTTTAGGTCCTGCCAGAATGGAAATTGTGTCTGAGAGAGTCTCCACCATGGGAAAGGAAGTTATACAAAACTTTAATCAGGTATAACTCCTTTCTATTAATTCAGTGTTTGGTCATCTAAATGATTTTTTGCTCATCTCTTCTGCACTTCTGTGGCATACATTCATTTGCAGAAAATGGTTAGGAGCATGTTTAATTTACTAGTCATGGCTAGCAAGAGCACAGAGAAACGATTTTAAGTGGGGACGTGAGGCCCATCTCCTGACTGTACAGTAACCCATGTCATTAGGGATCTGTACTTTGCTTTACTTTGAAAAGCCTACTGGAACAGGAGGACAGAACAGCACACATACCTGCAATGTCAAATAGCTCTTCTGACAAGTTTGAATAGGCTGCTTTAAATTGTAAATAAAGCGAATCTCAGAACTGTTATATTTCAATTTTAAGATGACATGAAGCACAACATTTGCCACAGTGTTATTTTCTCTGTGGGGTTTTTCATGCTCACATGAAAGTCAAACCTATAACTAAATTATGGAGACATTATAAGCAAATTAAAACCAGACTTCCTAATATAAACTGTTGCCTATATTTAACAAGACACAGTTCTCCAATGAAAATCTGTCTAAATCATTGATGTCTTTCAGGTCTCCTTTTAGGAATAAACTACTCAGGCCTTTGTCTTTTCTATTTGAATGCTCACCTATTCAAATAACTAATTTATAATACAATCATTTGGGTTCCAGCATAGGGCTTTCTGAGGTATTATATATATATATATATATATATATATATAAACAAGAATATTAAGATTTTACTTTAAAATCTTATGAGTTATTTTTCTACTAACATCAAGACTCTTTGATGTATTGTAATTTTATTCATAATAACCTAAATTATTATTATTTTGTGGTCTGAAATAGATGTATCTGAGACTACTTGAATGAATTAGTGTAGAAGTCAAAATATGGCCAATATATGCTGCGCAAGCTTACCAGACAGTAATTAATTCGTTATGTTTTAAGGTAAAGTGAAAATTTGCAATGTTTAAGATGAATAATGAAAACTTACCAATGGCATGATTTATTACCATTTTCTGTAGCCCCTTTTAGAAAGAAATCAGTGCTGCCAGCAAATCTGAATGGAGTAGCCGATCTACTGAAAATTTAAAAGGCTTAAGCAGTTTAAGGATTACTGCAAAGTTCCTATGAATATTTAACCAACCAACCTGTCTGACTGATAGATGCCACTGACTCTTTTAGAAATTCATTTATTCAAAGAAATGCCATGTCGTTGTCAGAAGCTGATCTAATAGACATGTCCTTCTTTCAAGCTGGAACTTTGATCCATAGTTTTTAACTGGAAGCACTTTGCTGGTTGGAAGACGCCATGTTATTTACTGGATTTCTCAGCATGAAACTGCAACCAAAAGGCATGCCATATTCTTGCAAATAGTTACAACAAATTTCAGTGTGGTTTTCTTTGACCAGACAATGACTTCACTGAATTTGTGGACTGTTACATTTGCTTTAGAACATGGTATATGAAATATACAGCAGTAAGCTGTCTTTGCAAACATTCCTCTGAACAGGTTCACTCTTCAGCTGTTACATGGTAAGCTGAATGACCCTGAATAATTTTTTACCAGTCAGAAAAAGAAGAAAAAAATAGGAGATGTCTAAAAAACAAAGTGGGAAAAACAAGAAAAGTTCTCTAGGGCTGAAGTAGTTTCCATCTATGACTCTGCTCAATCTTCGGTTTTTAAATTGCAGAAGCAGGTGTACCTCTTAACTTTTGTAAAAGTTTTGATGTTTTGTCTTCCCCAATGCCCTCAAGAGTGAACTGAGGAGGTAAGGCTAAAGTGGAAAGATGATTGAGTAGGTGCAGATTTTATGAAGTAACTGCACCAGGGAATAGGAAAGAGGGACAGAACAGTTCTATTATTTATTTAATCATACACTCCTTTTTCTTTTTTTCCCCTACATTTTTAATCAAATTCACTAAAGAAAAGTTAGACTTTCTGCTTGGCATTTGGAGGGTCTCTAAAGAAGAAGACAAGAAGTACTTTCTCACTGTCTTGTATGTCTTATGTATGTTTTATGTTTTAAAGTATGGCTTATTTGAAACAAGTTCAGTTTAATGTCTGCTATTTTTAAAGATAAGTTTTCTCATTGTGACTTGCAGTAAAAGATTTAAATCTAGATCAGACCTGACCTGAAACATACCCTTGTCTCCTGAAGGCGTAACTTTGATTCCATGTTTCAAACTCAGCTGCAACAGTTCTATGCCGACATTATCCCTGAAGAGGGTAGATATTGAGACATTTTTTAATAAGTAACCCAAGAAGTAAAGGAAGACATTATAGGCAAAAATCAAACCTTAATGAAGTCATGACAGTTCAGTTTGCAGTCACCGTATGACATAGTAGTCAGGTGGACAAAACCCAAACTTTAAAATATAATAAAGCTCTATTAATATCACCCATGTGTGCTATTCCAAATAATTTTATAATATATTTCTGCTTGTGACAAGCGTCTGGGACCATGCTAGATTCTTTATTGATAAAATCAATCCAAAGAATAAAAGAATATAAAAGAAAATTTAGAACTTATTGAAAAAATTTTGATGTTAAAGCTTTTGAGGGTATCTAACTTGTTTATACTGCTTGAAAAAGTGAAAATGCATAAATGGTTCTACCAGAACAGAGTTGTGTAAAGAATGCTCTTGTCTGATGGAGAGGGTTTATGCAGAACAAGCAAGGGAAGAAAAAAGACTTTCAGTCATTTAACTAACTGCTACTCTTATAAATGTGTACTTATGCAGTAAAACACTCGTTTATGTAGCTAGAAGGTACTTTAAATTCATGTTCTAGTCAGCTGGAAGGAAACAAAAATTAGTCTCACAGTATTACAATGTTTTGTCAAGAACAAAGTAATTAATGTTTTGCATGAAAAAAATTGCTTTTCAGTCAATGAAATATTTGGTATCAATTTAAGGGAATAATAGAAATATCTCTCACAGACAAATAATATTTCTGATGGGGCATATCTGATGCTTAAAAGTATTGCTAGACTTATCATGACAGGCAGCCTGAAGGTCAGAAATCCTTAATTCTTGCTCTGTCAGCAAAATTTTCAAGTCTGTTTATGGCAATAGCCTTGTAAGAGGCTAATTCTTTGCAGATGATGATTTTTTTCTGTAAGAGGAACATGTGAGGGTTCAGAAAGCTTGGGAATATATCAGCTGTGGAGGAAAAAATCTTACCTGTTTTCCTCAACTCAAAAATGTAAAAAAAATAAGCTGATTATTCAGTTGCTTAAATTAAACAGACTTAAGCTACAGGAAAAATGGAACAAAACCAGGAAGAATATTCAAAGAACTATCGGTACTTCTTAATGTCTCTTAGATTTTTACTGTGAATTTTCTCTTCGTTAGAAATTTGTTTATCTTATGCCAAATAAGGCAATTTTTCTTCATTTGACAGCAAGTTTCTGTAAAGTTTTATGGCTTCAATCCATGTGGATACTTTTTTTATATCCTTGCCCTCTTAAAATGAATATGAAAGCAATCCATCTCTTTTATTTTTTTGTTTGAAATTCAAAGATAATTTCTCTATTTCACAAGGATTATACAAAAAGAAGAAAATGCACTAGCTAGCTTTCTTTTTCTGTTTCTTATGCAAAACTGTTTTGTCAGCAGTCAGAGCTTAAGGTTGTTCAGAACTATAGATACTATTTAGTTTTCCTGTCTTGGACTCCTTTCAGTTTGCTATCTGTAAAGCAGTGTGACAGGACAGCTGAGAGAAATAGGTGGGAGCAAAATGGGTAGCTAAAAAGGTTGTAAGAGAGAGGTGAGATGAATCAATTGTTCACTGGCTGCACTGCTTTTTGTGCTTCCTAACAAATTTAGAAAGGGACTGGCAAGGCTTAGAAGCTTCAGGGGAAAATATTCTTATCTCACTTTTAAGTTATTCCTCCTCTTACACATTTCTCAAGTGTGAGACCTCCTTCACTCCACCTTTCATTATTCCTCATTTTCATTAAGTAGAGGAAATCCTCCAACTGTTCATAAATCAGTTACTCAGACTTGTGCGCCTCAGTAACTGTCAGAGGTGGGAACAATTCTGGGAACTTATTGGACTGGATCAGCTCCTAGGATGTACTAACCTCTGCTGGTTTGGAAAGCCAACTAGCATGTCCTTTTTTGAATGCATTCTACAGTCAGAACTCTGACATTTTAAGGATGAAGTAAATTCTTGTTCAAGATCTGTGTACAAAGATGGAAGTTTAAATTCTGCAACTGAAATCTCATGGCACTACTGTACTGAGATCTGATGCTGCAGACAAGAACACTACTGAGAGTTTCTGCCAAATATGGAAATAAGTTATTACACATAAAGACAGCATTTAGATATATTGCTGGGACTACATCAGGGCATGGCATCTTAATCTGAGTTATTGATGCAAATATAAAAGGGAAGAAGAAAGTTTCATAACTCTTTCATATACCCTTCAACATTGGTATTAATGCATTTCCTTTGGGAGTTTGTTTCATTCTTGTCCAGCCTAATGTATGATTGTATAATATTTATCAAAATTTTAATGGCAGTCTTTCACCTCATGTCTGACTGTCTGTATAAGGTATCATAAAGCTGTTTTTGCATTAATTTATGGCTTTTTCATTAATTTATTTGATTTTTTTAAATGCTAAGTCATCCAGAAGGTTTGACTGTTAATGTCAGTGGAAAGAAGAATGACATGATACACGTAATTCCTCAGAATTCAGTTACTGAAGTATTTTAGTATATTTGGATGTAAATTCCTATCCTTATCTTCATTAATCTTCATTTCATTTGAAAAGAGGTGTTTCCAAAGGAAGGATTAAAAGCTAATTTCAAAACTCAGCCTCTAGAAAATACATCTTGACATAAAATATGTAACTCTGCACAGATTAACCAAGAAGTTGCAGTATTCTTGTCTGAACAATATTAGTTTTATTTCTTTAAGTAACACATCAATGCTTGTTATGTAAAAAACTGAATGATTCATATGTTGCTTCCTAAACTTAAAAAAGGCATAAAATTGCTATTCATATGTGTGAGTAAATTACCCTACTTGCCATTTAAAAAAATTTTTCTTTAGGATTATTATTTTTTTTAATACTTATCATTTATGTTAAATTCTGAAGAGTCCCATCCATAATTCAAAATTTTTGTCATCTACTAAGAAAATCCCTTAACAGTCCTGCCCCACAGAAATAGCATTATATTATTCAACAGTTTCTAGACAAAGATGACAGGAGCATTCTCAGGATGCTTTGTGGGGGAAAAAAAAGAGTTGTAATATGTCAAAACTTTTATACTTTGGTAATAGAGAAGCTTCACAAATAATTGTTACAAAGAGAATATTTGATACCTGAAAGAAGTTAAAACTCACATGCCATGTGTCATGTCTCCCAACAAGAAATGCAGTCATAGCATTTCAACTTGACTGTTGGATTATTTGATTCCTCAGTATCTTTTAACAATAATTGTGCATTTTAGGTTTCTGTCTTTTACCAGACAATTGTATAAGAAACTCCTTTCAACATTTTAAAGGCATCACACATTAGATTATTTGCAAGTAAGATGGCTGCCAAGCATTTGTTATGCAAATAGAGTTGATCAGGTTTTTCGTAAGGCTGTCTTTTAAGCATGTTCGATTTCTCTCTGAAATTCAAACACAGATGGTTTCATGCATTCCTAGTGACAATTATCTCTTTGGTGCAAACAGGACTAGACTGCAGGGGAAATGCAATAATAGCTTTAAGTAATTTATATCTTCTGTCATTTATCAAAAAGCCCTTGAACTTCAAAATGCTTTCCTTTGTATTGGCACTTAAATGCTTCATTTTCCTAGCTAGGAAAAAAATTTGAAAAACTAAAACAATTCTGTAAAGTTCTTTAAGTTCCTGCAAGTGCAGCAAACAGATTTCAATGTCAGCTTTCTGTTTTCAAATTTGTAATTTGAACTCTGTGATCTCTTTGAGGAGCTCTGCAATATGAAATTATTACCGTATGATGCAATGAAAATGAACCAAAGGGGAATGCTGAGAATAAGCAGCACACTTCAATTTCTCAAAATGACACATTTGGGGAAAGCAAATGCAAATATTGTTCAAAACCAGCACCAGCTTTAAGCTCCTCTTTTCAGCCATGTTGCTGGCCTCGCTCTCTACAGGAGTGGCTTCCTTCTTCCAGCACATCATTTATCAGTTGCCTTTGTTTACTGTTCTTGACACTTCAATTTGCCCATGCTGAGTGTTCAGTTTATTCCACTGGCTTAAATGAAGGACTAGCCAGGTTAGCAAATACCTAAACATGGTCATGTTTCATTCAGATATTTTTTTTTCCTCAGCATTTGTGATCAGTCTTCACACTCTCTTGGAAGTCCCAGCCCAAAGGCTTCCAAGGGATCAATCCCTGTGTCTTGTAGGAGATGTAGGATCTGAAGCAAGGCCCTCCTATTTTCCTTCTGCTGGCTCACTGGTCTTTCTCAGGCTCTTGTATCCTCCTCTGGGAAATCTGTGTCTTTCATCAGCACTCAAGAACAAGATATTTCTACCAAGCTGAACTACTGTGTCAGGAGGGCACAGAAGAACTTGCTGCATAACAAAATGCTTAACAAAAGTGTTCAGGGACTTTTTGACAGTTGTACTGCCACGATGCCCCTTGGCGAAGCTGCTAGCTCAGCTCCTGGGCACCGGCTGGCAGCCAAAACCACGCTCTATAGCCGCGCGTCCGTGCGTCAGCGAGTTCGTGGTTCGTGGGTCGAAAACCCGCCTGAGCCAATAAGGGGAAGTACAACACGGTGGAACAGACAAAAGGAGACGTCTTCTTGAGGTAGACTGCAGTCCGGTTTATTGTAGATCTGCGCGGAGAAGAATAGCACCGAAGGGGAGTCCCCCACAAAAAGCCCAGGGCACTTGAGTGCTCCTCTTTTTAACTTGGGGCTGTAACCAGGGGAGAGAACAAACTATTAACCAATGAGGTAGTGGGAACCGGGGTGTCACTCAGGTGACTTCCAGTAGGGAGAGAAGGGGGGGAAGTCCCCAGGGACCAGCCCATCACCCGAGGCTTCTGGTGGAAGTTTCTGGCGGAGGGCTAAAGCCTGAGGCTAGGGGCGACCATTGAGGGTTACATAACCAGGGTGATTGACAGCTAGGAAGGGGAGGAGGGGAAGGAGAGGGGGACCAGAAGACCCATATGGGGGGAGGAGATATCATAAAACACAATGCAACATTGTACCTCTGTGCTTCTTTCTGGGCTTGCAGATGAGCTTTTATTACATAACCTCTCAGGCATAACTCCAACCATGAATTTCATTACATAAAATGATGAATTCTTATTAGTCAAAAGAGTAAAGGACTTTGCTGTGCATGTGCATTTCCTATTGTTTTGCTACCTTGCTGAAATTAATTTCCATGCTTACTCTGCCCTCATCAGACTCTAAGCGTGCAAAAATTAACCTTTCATCTGGTGCTACTCTGTACCAAGAACAAGAGGACTGTTCAAGTAGATAAATAATGGATTCCTCAGCAATGAGCACTAATGCCTGCAAACACATAAAGAAATTAGCTTTAATTAACACTGTGTACAAGTCATTGCCATTTTTAAGCTGTGTAAAAGATACATCTTTAATAATTAGTTTATGTACTAATAGTCTAGTAGTGTCTCTGTGGGCGTTGGGAGGGCTGGCAGCAGAGAGTTCTGCTCCTGGTACATCAGCCAGGGTTCAGATTTGCCTGGATTGTCTTGGGTCAGAGAATGCAGAATAGACTCAAAGTGCTGTGTATCACTAAGCAAGGTACTTGAGTACAGATTCTTTCCTCCTCTTGACGAACACCAGGCAGTGAAAAATTCAGTAAAACAGTATGTGTGGGCTCACTTTTTGATGTGCTTGTCCTGGCACTGACCCAAGTAGCCACACTGATGCCTTGAGGGTGGCAGGGAAGAGTGTGAAAGGAAGAAATGGTGGTATTCTGACTCAAGTTCAGGAAGGCAAAAAGCTACTGTGACTTAAAATAATCCTTTTCCCCTAGTAGCTCACTTTCCTTCTCACCACCTGTAGGGGATATTTTGGATAGTAAGGCAGAAGCAGATGTGTTAGTGTGCCTTGCTCACTGCAGTTCAACCTGTTGTACTGCTGTGATTCCAGCCTTGCTTGTGGTTAAAATCACATGGCAACTGCTTACATATTTTCATTTTTTTCTGCCACTGCTATGGCCAGGGTGCTTGGCAGGAACACAGTGTGGACAGATGGGTCAACAACCTCCTGAAATGCCCTTTCTAAATTCATAGCACCCCATGACTGTGATTACTAATGGAATACATGGCTTGAGATCACTCATAAGTTCAAAATACTCTGCACAGGAGGCATCTGATTATTTTTCCATCTCCTCCTTCTACTAGCAGTCCAGATATAAATTACTTGCTTTTCTAAACTGTTTGATTTAAACCGCTCTGCAAAAAGGAAGCCTAGCTGGCCTGTTTCTCATAGACACATGACCTAAATTTTCTGTCATTTTATCTTGAGTTTTGTCAAATTCAAGAACTTCCCTCAGTACACAATTTGATGGGGCCAACACAGAGGTCTGTTTTTGCAATGGGAAGTTTAAGATAAGAGATAAAAATCCAAGATAATGTGTCAGAGATAGAATTAGAGTGGGACTCTGAAGTCTTTGTTTTGTTGTTTGTGGTTTTTTCTTTAGTCTTGGTTTTTGAGTTTTTTTTTTTTTTTGCAGTTGGACTTTAAAAAACTAAATTATAGAAAGAAGAGATGAAAAAACATAAACTGTCAATGAAAATGGTGACAAGACAGAGGAGGGTTTCTAAAGGCTGTGCCAAAGAAACAGTTGGAGAGAGAAGAAGGGAATGAAAATCAGAAGATGGTGTCATGGGCACCAACAGGAATATTATTTTGAGAAAGATTGTTTCTGGTAGTACTAAGACAGCTGACAGTCCAGATGGATGAAGCTGATCAGGTTCTGTGGTTTGGTGAAGAGAAATCCATGCAGATTTGGAAAAAAAAAAAAGGCATTTGATGATTATGAACTGTAATTGGAAAGCATTAAATGAAACTGGAAAATAAAGCCTCCAGGAAAAGCAAATTTACAGGTATGAGAAAGAAGATGGAATGACAGATATAGATAAACTGGATCTATGCTAATATGGGTTACTAAAAAGGGTGAAAAATAGCCTGTGATGAGGTAAAGACTAGAAGGTGTTCAGTGCAGGGATGCAGGAATGGGCTAACCTGTGGTAAGGCAAGATGTTCTTGTCATAAAATCTATGACCACTGTGAAACAGTCCTTGGAGCAAGACCCTCAAACTGAAATATTGGCAGATAAATTAATAAGGGAAATAGGTATCAGATTTCTAAATATGTCAGTTGGCTTCCTTGTTTTTCTCTCAGCCTGTTTTTCTGAGAGAGATTATCACAGTGTAGTTTTCTCCTGTTTTACATTTTGAGCCTGGTATGTCTCTTAAAACATCCATACATAGAGAAGTTAGAGAAAGAGAAAAGAGGGTGCAAGGGAGATCAGGGGAGCATCTGGGTCTCTGAGGCAAATGGGGAAATGGGGAGGTGAGAAAAGTTAGGGCATTTCTATGTCTGTGAAAAGAGAAAAAACGAAAACAAAACAACAAAAAAAAAAAGAAAGTAAAGTGGAATAAAGTGAAGGAAGCCAATCTGAAGATACATAAAAATCCCCAGATAATATTGGGCATGTGCTTTATAAAAGTGGCAGTAAGGACAGGGAAGGCCAGTGCAAGGCAGCAGAGGTGCAGGAACTGCTGCGTGCTGCCCTGCCAAGCTGGTAGACCTGGTAGACCAGGACTGAGAATGATGGGATGTGTCCTGGAGGCAGACTAATGTAGGATTTCAAACTCTGATACTTTATAAAGTATTAGGATTTTATGTGGATACTTATATGCATACACTATTATTATTACTATTATTATTATTAGTAGTAGTAGTAGTAGTAATAGTAATAGACACTGCATTGAGAAACTATACATTTCAGTGAATTTCAGTTCCAACTTTAGAAAATTAAAGGTAAAACAGAGTCATGTTGAAAATGTAGTAAAAAATTGGCAATATACCTTCCTTGACCTTCTGACCACACGTCACAGGTGGTGTTTAAAATACAAAATCATCTGCAGAGGGTAAACTCAGACTAATGCCATGTCTGCAGGGCCAAGACAGAACGAGCACATGTATTTAAAGGGAAATATTTTTCACTGTATTATTAGAATAGTTGATGAGACTGCACCTCAAATCCCATGCCCAGTTTTTAGCCAATCACTACAGGAAGGACATTGAGGTGCTGGAGCAAGTCTAGAGAAGGGCAGCAGAGCTGGGGAAGGGTCTGGAGCACAGGTCTGATGAGGAGTGACTGAGGAATCTGGGGTTGTTTAGCCTGAAGGAAAAGAAATTCAGGGTTGAGTTTCTGGCTCCCTACAATCCCTGAAAGGAGACTGTAGCCAGATGGGTGTCAGTCCCTTTTCTCAGGTAACAAGTGACAGGACAAGAGAAAGTGGTCTCAAGTTGTACCAGGAGAGGTTTAGTCTAAATAGTAGGAATTTTGATTTTTTTTTTTTCCACAAAAAAGGTTGTAAAGCATTAGAACAGACTGTTCAAGGAAGTGATGGAGTCACTGTCCCTGGAAGTATTGAAAACATGTGTGGCTGTGGCACCTGAGGACATGGTTTGATGGTAAACATGGTAGTTATGTTGTTGGTTGGACTTGATGGTCTCTTTCAAACCCTAAAGATTCTATGTCTTCAAAGGTCAGGAAACTATAATTCACAAACATCAGCTGAAACTCATGATACCCTAGAATCATAGAATAATACAGGCATATAATGTTTAGGGTTGGAAGGATCTTAAAGATGATCTAGTTCCAATTCCTCTGCTCTGGAAAGGGGTGCCAGTCACTAGTTGAGGCTGCTCAGGGCCCCATCCAGGTCTTGAACACTTTCATGGGTAGAGCACCTACAGCTTCTCTGGGCAACCTGTTCCAGTGCCTTACCACCCTCTGAGTAAAGAATTTCTCCCTGACATCTAAACTAAACCTGTCCTCTTTCAATTTAAAACTATTGCCCCTTTTCCTGTCAGTATTTGCTTGTATAAAAGTCCTTTTCCCTCCTTTTTATGAGCTCCCTTATGGTACTGGAAGGCGACAATGAGGTCTCCCGAAAGAATTCTCTTTCTGCACACTGAGCAGAAGTTGACAAACCTTACCTGAATATATATGTGATAAATCAAGGTCCAGGGAGGACAGAACATATGGGTGTAGGCAGTTTTAAGTACTAGATGATATAAGTATGGTTATGGTGATGTAAATAATGACTCTTTTGCAGGCACATTCTTCCTATGATCCTGGATGTTTCCAAATGCATGGGTAATGTAATATTTGTTTGCTTAATACATTACATCAAAAAAGCTTCTGAAGCAAAGAATTCCATATTCTTCAGTGTTTTCCTGCTATTCTGTTACTTTCAGTAACATCTCTCATTTTTTCTTTTATTTATTATCATCTCTATAATTAATTCAGTCCACATTGTGAAAGTATTCCAGAGTGCTCAATCATTTGGTTTTGCAACTGTTTATATGGTTCAAAAAACACGAATGTGTGAGAAAAGATTTTTGAGAGCTCTTCAACTTGTCTAAAATATTTGTGTCCAGAGCCTTTTGCATTTAGAAATCTTCTGTAAAATTTGTCAAGCACTTTGACTTGGTGAAAGTGACAGCAGTTTAATAAAGCCAGACCAACAGAACATAGAACGTGCAAAAAACAGGCCTAATAACTTCAATTTGCTGTTTTTCATGTGCTCATTAATGTGCTTGACTTTCTTCTTAGAACAAGCCCAATGTCAAAGTAAAAAAGACCAACACTGATTTTCATTCAAGGAAAAGCTAACAAATCCCATGCCTAAGGGTGTCAAGGAGAGAGTCCAGGAGTTTTGGCTCATATTTCTGTGCTTGATTGCATTTGGATAACATTTTGGTTTAAATTAATTACTTGATTTATACTTTGCCAAATACTTGCTTTTGAGACCCAGCATGACATGACCTCAACATAGCAGAAATATCCTTTAATAATGTTTTCATATCTATAAATAGCAAACACAAACCCAGAATTCTGCTTCAATTCAGACAACAGGTGAGAAAAGAGTGAATTTGTATTTTGTGATTTTTGTTCCCCCTTATATCTTATACCATCCTGATTGCTTCACATTTCAGAAAAGCATAAAAGGCTGGGCCCATTTATCGTAGTCTTCACTGCATGTCCAGATGGTAAAACTTGCATTTTTAGAGATCAGAGCATGACAGGCCATTTTGATAGCTGATACCAATGAAAAACAAAAGTATCCAGCTCTCCCTTCTTTCTCCCTTCAGTCTTCTAATTCCACCTCCTACATATATGAAGAAAGAAAAGTGATGCAGGAGCTGGTGGTTTCCAGACCAAATGCTCTGACTGTCTTTGTGTCTGTGCTTTCAATGACTTGGTAAGCTTGCCAAATGCTAAATTTTGGGAGTAAAATTCATATTTTGTCATGATTTACAAGTAACATATGCCCCTTGCATATTAAAATCAGAATATTTCAGTGAGGATTTGGATTACTAAATTTAGTTTCTGATTAAATTAACTCACAAATTTATCCTGAACTTTCATTAAATCTATACATTAATGATTTTGCACTTGTCCTGTTATTCATAGCTGTGCAAAGCAAGACTTGGACATTGTGTAATAGTGTAATTAATCACTGTAATTAATCTTTGCTGCAAGAAAAAAGAACTCATTTGATATTAAATATGCATTCTTAATCCTGATTTTTCTCAACTTTTGACTGATTATTTTTTGCATGTCAGTAATATTCCTCAGTTAGATAATGCAATGCTTATGCATAGAAGAGATATTTGTAGTCCATTGGTATATTCCTTGCAGAATATATCCTTTCAATGCAGTCTGTAGGAGAAAACACTGGAGATACAATTACAGTGAAAAAAGAAAGCAGTTTTGTTATTTTGAATGTCATCCTCAATGAGCTTGCTGTTGAAAACAGCATACTTTTGACACAAAAACATTCAGAAAGAAGCATTATAAAAATCATTTTTCCAGCATTTATATTTGCAAAATATCATAACTCCAGCCCAAGTTCCTGCCAGTGAATCCAGAGAATGAAAAACACATTAAAGAAATGCCATATGTAAATAAAGCAGATTGTCAGTGCTCCTTAACAAAATGTTGAGAATAACAGGAGCATTTGTTCCTGTATTGCTTACTGTATCCAATGTCATTTAAATGTGACTGAAATTTCTTTCCAAGTGATATACATCTCTCCATGTTGTATACTTCAAAGTGAGCATTGAACTACACATATTGCAAAAATTATGGCAGATTTTCCTCAGTCAAAATATGAAATTCTGAAAAGCTGATAATCAGTTAAACTGAGAAACCTTATAATTACAGATGGCATTGTTAAGAATAGGCTCAAACTATTATTGAAATAAAATCTGAGTGGCTGATTGGATAGTCAAGGTCAGGGACCTTTGGTTTTCCAGAATTCTAGCTATAGTTACTGTGTCCCTCTCCCTGGACTACTGTCTCTGGTAAGGATGCACATGTGTTAGCTTATCATCTATAGCAGCTGCACAATTTCTTAATTTGAGCAGTTAAAATTTTGCCCTTACATGTACTGGATTTTTATTAAAATGTTGATATGATGAAAATCCCTTTTTGAACCCAATCTTATACCAAGCCAAGAGCAGTAGCTTCAAGAGAATCACACACATATATATGTATCAAATATTAAAACCAGTTTAAGGGCTTATGAAACTGTATGAAATATACATCAGCAAAAAGGATCTTTGAACTGTAGATGGTATATAGGCTATAGCTATATATAATTTGAGGCATTTGAATATTACTTTATATTACTAACTTTTGTAGTTGTGGTCAGCCCAGCATATGTTTGGCATTAGAGGCTTCAGGGAACTGGTTGCTCCACCTATGTCAATTCTAAACTAATGACTGTGCTGATTCTACCAATGTATTCATACTTCTAATTGGCAAATAGGCTTATTTCCATTCTTTCCTCCTTCCTGGAAGGAAGGAAAATTCTTTACTTTTTTCCGAATAGTATCAACCACAGCAGAAGCTGAGTAGCAGGACAGAATGTCTAGATACTTTTGATTCTAGTTTTTTATCCTTTTCTTGATTTGTAGCCTGATTATACAGCTTTTAATCATATGAGATACAGATTGTAAGATAATATTAATACTAAGGCAACTTCAAATTATCCATTGAGTACTTTATAGTGCATTCTTCCTTTAATCTTTCAAATAAAATTAAATTTAGAAATATCACTCATTTGACAGCGATTCTTTGCTGAAGTTTCTTTTCCTTTTTGTGCCCTCAAGCTGTGTTTTGCTAAGGCTGCTGCCTTGTTAACTGTGTCATATTCAGTAATATTGCTAATAGCTATTACCTACCTTGTGCCAACAACAATTTGGAAAATGAAATATTCATTTGAAATGCACGTAATTTAGCAGTGGTAGATGAAATGCAGCCGCACCAAGCACAGAGTGATTGAATTAATTAGAATTATAGCCTTTGGGTTTTGTATCTGCTGTTGGAATTATAGGAGTGCCTTTACTATTACATCCTAAATATCAAAAGTATATGTGAAATCTTACTGCCCTTTCTATTAAAAGAGGTGCATTTTTATGACACTTGTTACATATTTTACTGTTCTTTTTCAAGTATTCTGGTTTACCATGGACTGATTTCATGGTAACAGTCAGTTGATAACTCACACACTTCTTTTACCTGTATAACAAATTTAGATCAAAATTTGGTATTTCCCTATTATCTTAGATGGCTCTAATCAGCACACTGAACATTGATCTTTAAAAGAGGAATACTTAAATTTTAGGGAATATCAGTGTAACCACCTTCTTTTCAGATTTTAAAAGTTACAATGCTAAGCAATGTTCTCTCACTCTTTCCAGGTTCAGAAATACCTCCAAGAACCTGCACTGAGCCCTCATCTCTGTGGTTTGTCCAGCCTGGATTTTTATTCACATATGGTGACTGTGACAGTATGAATAAGGGAATTCTTTGAGACAGAAAGAGCCCAGTACTGTCATGGGGATAATTAAACACAAAATTTGAGTATCTTTTTTATTTGGTGTGGTGATTTGGACCTCTCTGTTGTGAAGTGGAAGGATTGTTTCATAGGAAGGTGACACTGACAGCTTCTGAGGAGTCTGATTCCTCTCCTTGACAAGGAGCCCTTTAAATGTCTGACTGAGATGACCCTAAAATATACCAGTGTTACTTGCACTTGTTATTTGGCTGAGTACTCAGGTCAAACTGTATTTTTTTAATGGGAAAAAAATGTATAATTTGACATGCAAAAGTAAAAGGTTTGAAGTTATATAGGCTGCATCACTGAAGCTTATAAAGCAAAGGTTATTCCAATTGATAAGGCTTCCTGTGCTCAACACATCATGTGATATCAGCATTGCAACCATTTTTGCTTTCAGAAGTCATGAAGAGAGATACAGAGATTTTATCAAAACAGATTTTCACATTTAGGTATTGTGTTAGAAATAATGACAGTGATAATGACAGATTAATGGCTCCAAAGTAGACATACAATGATGGAAGGACTCAAAAGTTGTAAGCAAGAGTGAAATTCCAATGTTTTTCTCTGCTATACCCATTTCATTTATATAGACACCAGGAAGCATTATGAACCAAGGGTAACACTGTTCTAATGCAGGCAGGATCCAATTGAAAAATGAAAAAAAAATTTCTGCAGAAATCTTCTGTTGCAAATCCAAGAACTGCCAGCATATCACACTGGAACTGCATGCTCTGAGAATGGTGCTCTGAAATTTGAGAGGTTTGGGTTCAGTTTCTGGCTTGGCTACAGATTTCTACTAGGCAAAACGCTCATATCTTGCTGTGGCTCAGTTCTGTAAAGGGAAATCTGTAAAAAGGAGATAATGTTTCCCTGCCTTGCAAAAGGTTTGTGAAGATGATTTCATTAATGTTTGATAGATGTAGTGCTGGAGACCATATCACTGTCAAGCAAGTGTGGAACACAGCCTCAGCAGTACCTCCTGAGGCTTGTGAATTGCACTCTTTTGGGGAAATATACTTTGTTTTCCCCAGCCTGGTGAATGGCTACAGCTTTCCCTCTTCACACAATGATGCACAGGCTGAGGAGAACTGAAGTGAACTGACTGAACATCCACATGAAGTCTTAAGATGTATGAGGAGTCATCTTTCTGGTTTTCTTAGTCTTGTCTTTATCAAAGTTATGCTCTGATTTTGGTATTGAGACTTGTTGATACGTGCAATTGTCTGACATGGTGAGAGGTTTATCTGCTTTTTACTAGCTTCTGTCTATCCCCTGTAGAATGCAGCAACTGTTGCTTGCTCAATGAACAAAAAATAGATGGAATTTATTACTTTCCCCCTTGCATTCCTGCTATTCAAACAATGTTTAAATGACACCCTTTTTAAAATCTATGAAACTGGCGAACTACAAGACAACATAATAGCTATGTTATTTAGGTCTGACAGCTCTCTGGTTGTATATTCTAAATGAGATGGCTCAGGAAGGTGTTACATGTGTTATGTATCAGAGCTGAATTTTTAAACCCTCCCTCTCTAAGTTTTAGTCTTCTAACTCAAAAAGCAGCTTAAGAAAATATATCCTGAGTCAGGGGGAGGGCATTAGGCCTTGGACCCTTGCAATGCTTTACCCCAGAGATATACTAAATAGTAGTCATAAATCCTCTATGAATAATATTTGTCAGAAAAGGACCAACAGTAGAATGAACAGCCTTCAGTAACTATGGAATTTATACAAAAATACACTTCACATTCTGATGAAACAATAGCAACTGCAACATTTTAGGGGTGAACAGTTTCATCTGAAAGTGTTGTGAGAAGGCAGCACTGAGATAGAGAAACTAAACAATATTCAGATTCATGTGGCTGTCATCATTTCCTCAGCTGTGGAAAAATATAATGTCTTTCTTGGAGAGAATGGTCCTGTTCCACATGGTGATCATCCTGCACATATAGTTTTTCATTGCAGAATTTCTTCAAACTTCTGCCCTAAATCATAAAAAAGATGCCAGGTAAGTCAGGAGACAAAAGTGAATATATCTTGACTAAGGTGTTAATTAGTTTGAAGAAAAAATTGCTAGCAGCATGTTGACAGATTGTGGGTGGCTTCAATGATAGCTGGCAGCCTTTCTGGGAATATTACCCATTTCCCCCTCTAAAGGATGCCTCCAATATCCATTTTTGGACAGGTATGAGTTTGAATATTGTATCCTTGGTTCTTTTGTCCCTGAATTCCTTTCTTTTGGTAAAAAACCCTCCATAATTCGTACTATTATGTAACCAGACCCTTAAGATTATTTGAGGACATTTTCTGTTTAATCCTTAATCACCTGCCATAGGAATAAAATTTTGCAAATTATCATTCTCCCATTCTTGAAAATCTATTCCCTTGCATATGATTCTTGTACCTCACTGATTTTGGTAATTTTATTAATTAAAATATCAGATTGCCTTCTGCATGCACATCTACCAGATGCAGTTCTTTTTCTTTTCCTCCCCCTTAACTTTAAAGTTTCTCTAAAATGGTTTAATTTCACTAAAATGGTTTAATGGGAATAATTACAGAACGAATCATGGTATCTCAGAATAGGTCATGCTGGAAGGGACCACAGGGGGTCATCTGGTCTAACCTCCCTGTTCAAGTAGGGTCATCCTTGAGCACCTGGCACAGGATTGTGTCTGGATGGTTCTTGAACTTCTCCAGGAGGGAGATTCCACAACCTCCCTTGAAAAAGTGTTCAGTGTGGAGTTGCTCATACAGCAAAGAAGATTTTCCTTGTATTCAGGTAAAAATCTCTATGCATCAGTTTCTGCCCATTGCCTCTTGTCTTATTGGTTGATACCATCAAAAAAAGCTTGGATTCATATTCTTGGCACCCTCCCTTTAGATATCAATAGACATTGATCAGGTCCCCTCTCAGTTATCTCTTCTCCAGACTTAATGAGCTCACCTTCCTCGACCTCTCCTCATAAGAGAGAAGATCCAGTCCCTTGATGAACTCGGCAGCCCTTTGCTGGATCTGCTCCAGCAGCTCCATGTCTCTTCTGATCTGAGGAGTCCAGAACTGGACAAAACAATGGAAATATGACCTCACTAGGGCTGAGGAGAGGGGCAGGATCACCTTCCTTGACCTGCTGGCAATACTTTTCCTGGTGTACCCCAGGATCTTGGCCACAAGGGCACACTGCTGGCTCATGGGTGAGGTGCAATTCACTGTGATGTGAGAATTGGGGATGATATAATAAGGAATGAGAGATAAAATGAGAAGATCAAGTGACTGCCCATCTCTGCACTAGAGTGCAAAAAGAGGTGTATTTCTCTCACTTCTCTCTCTTCTGCAGCCACTAATCAAACAATATGAAAGTAAACACGATGAAAGCAAGTTGGATCTGATGGCAATAATGCAGTCTTAATTACCTTGAAGCCTTGCTTCTGATCAGCGCAGTATTTGGCCATAGCCTGTGGAATGGGAGACAGGCAAGACCTCAATGTTTTTCATGTGCTTAGCAAAAAAGAACAAAGTCTGCTGTTATACTGTTCAGGCTTCCTCAAATCCCTGGAATGGTGGTCTGTGCACCATAAAAGCACTGGCTGGGATGGTGTTCAACCACATGCTAAGTCTTTTTTGCTGTGGATATACTTTTCTGTGTTTGGAATTGTTGCTGGTTAATCTTTTTTAAGCCAAGAAAAGTGGATCATCTGTTACAAAGGTTTTACACAAAATGTGTTAGAGGATATGATGAAAAGCAGTTTTTAAATATATATAAAAAAGAGTGTATTTGGTATATATATATTTGCCAAGTGTATGACTCTTAGAAAATATCAGTTACTTATTCACAGATGAAAATAGTGGCTCCAAAGAAGCACAGATTTTCTTGCAGCAATGCAAGCAAGGATTCTGAAGTAAGACATTACTAAAGGCAAACAGGGTGGAATTTCATCCTCAGTACTTGCCCATCAAATGATATCTTTAAAACTGCACCTGTCAGGGTGTTTAATATTAGCTTGTCAAGGCAAAATACTTATTTTTTCTCCCAGTAGCTACTGAAGTTCATTATAAAGCCCTATTCTGCTGTAAGAAAAGTAAGTGAAAGCTGCCTGCATTTAGGTCTGAGGCAGAGGAATCAGCTGAGGGCAGGACCACCACCTGGAGGTGGGCAGGAGAAGCAACTAAAGTTTTCTAAAATACAATACAATAAAAACTGTCATTTGTTTTGTCTGGGATATTCCCCAGATGCTAGAATTCATGTCACCCACTGAAAGAAGTGTAACAGCACTTTTCGGAGTAAATTTTGACAGTTTGGGAATTTATCCTCATTATATTATAAATGTCATTTTTCTTGGTGAATAATATCCCAGCACATTAACCTTTAGTTCCACCTGGCAGGAAGGAATAGCATAAATCACATATGAGAGGAACTATCCCAGAACGGTGATGCTGAGGGCAGGGCAGGGGGATCCTGCTCAACTCTAGTCACAAACAGAGGGTCCAGAGGGATTCTCTGCTGGTGTGACTCAAAAAACAGTGGACTGTTTTCACAGAAATCCACATCAGAGCCTAATGGCATGTTTTCACAGAAATTCGCATTAGCTGATGGGGAGGGGAAACACCTGCTGCAGGCAAATAGGTGGAAAACTGATTGGTCTTTTGATGATAATCAGCCCTCCAGATGGAAGAGAAGTAGCTACTGCATGAGCAAAAGAGTGCCGAGATGTTTATTCCCAGTTGGGGCCCAATGGTGCTGTGTATCTGGAGGCTAGGAGTCCAGTGATGCAGGGGCTTTTGTCCCATGGGATGTGTGCTGCTGGACAGAGAGGCTGTGGGGAGCAGTGCCTTGGGAAAGGGGTTGTTCAGGCTGTGTGGGGCAGGGTTAAAGGCATTCATCTCTATCTCTGTTATGCTTGCTGGTGTCAAGGCCAGGGTTTTCTGGAGCTGGCCAGTGGAGGTCCAAGCACTGTTTTGTGAGGTTTCTCTCAGTCCCTGAGAAGAAAGGAACAGGACTTACCAACTTTGCCAAAGCCAACTTTGAGGTTCGGACAACACTGTCATGAAGTGACATCTGTTAACAGGCATCTCAAATGCATCAGTAACCTCATATTGAAGAGGAAGAGATAGAAATTCCTGGTTGTAAGAGAGAAGCAATATGCATTGAGTAAATGGGCAACACCAAATAACAGCAATCAGACATAAGGAGACTACTCTGATGAACTCTATTCTATTCCTCAGGCTAAATGATCTCATTTTGCCAGAGAGAATGAATTTTCTTCATGTATTTCTTTCATGAAGTAGTTTATTTGCAAAAAATCCTTCTGCATGGTTAAGGTATAAATAATTGCAACTAATGCTCAATTATTATATATGCAGTAGAAGATATAAAATAATAGCAATTTAATATTCATATAATTTTTTTACTCAATATTCTAGCAAGGGTTTGCATAACCTTAAACTGTGAGATCCATGTGAATTTTCTTTGGAATTTTTTCTAGGTGAATATTATAAAAACGTAGAACCAGTGGCTGGTTTTCAGACAACAGGAATTTCTATATATTTAATATTGTACCTTACTATTCTAGAAAATAACAGGACTTGTTTATATGCTGCAAAGTTATCTGTTTTTTAGTATCAATCATCTGTAAAGCCTGTAGCTGTGCCTAGACTCCATATTTCCAAGACTCATGCAACTTCTCAGATAGGAAGAGTTGTGGAGTTAGGCATATTTCGACCCAATGTAAAAAACAGTACAAATTTACAGGGAAGTGCAGACAATTGGTGAAAAGTTAGCAGCATAGGAAAGCTGAAATTCCCACCTGTATGACGTAGCAGTACAAGATGTCATTATTTAACATCACTCAGGGAACACAAGGTCAGCTCTTGCTCTCTCTGTGAGCTGCCATGCAAATAAATAGGCCTTTGCTTCCAACAGTGGAAACAGGCTTATCTTTTCACAAACTCCATGGATATTCATCTCTCTCTGTCTATGATTCATTCTTTATAGCTACCTAAAAAGCTTTAATCATCTAGTGAGGAAGACTAGCTAATGCTCCATAATTTAAGTGACCTGTCACACTACATGGAAAAAGCCAAAGAGTTTGCTGAAGCTTGTTTTTCAAGGCCATTTATAGACTCTAGGTGTTCAAGCCACGAGCCAAGCACTTCTTGTAGGAAACAAACCAAAGAAAACTACAACAGCAGCAACAACAAAAAAGCAGAGACCAGAATTCAGATCAATTTATGTATGAAAAAATTCAGAATGGAAAAATATGCTGAGAATTTTGAGATTTATCTGGAATGAAAAGAGAAATAATGGTTGCCTAACAAGTTAAGATGAAAATTTGTAAATATGAAAATATTCTCCCAACCCTGTGCTTGACACCAGCAAAAAGAGGTAGTTTGACCGCAACAGTCATGGGGGCAATTAGCTATGTAGTTATGAATTATTTAAAGCTTTTACTGTTACTTTTGCTGACGAAAGGATCATATTAGAAAACATAATGGTACTTCTCAATGTCTTTGGTTTGGAATTTAGGAAATCTGCATCCTTGCATTAGACAATTTTGTTTCAAATGTGTTCTCATCCCTGGAAAAAGTGAATTACAGGCATGCTGAATGTACTGAGTTCAGCGCAGGACCAGCTGTATATAATTGGATGCTCTGCATCACAGAGTGGTTTGTATTATTACCTAATGGGCCACTGAGTAGGCTTTTAATCCTTTTGACCATAATTGCTATCTCAAGAAATGAGAATTAAGTCAAAATATTCTGTGTCTGTTTTATCCTGTCAGCACTTTCACTTGGTATAAAATAACATATCGTCAATGGTGTTTTTATATGCTGCTATTGTACTAACTAGTTACTAACCCTAGTTACTGATTAGGAGTTTCTGACACTAGCTCAGTTGTTGTGATGCCCACACCAAGTACTTTTACAGAACTATAGCAACTGAGTACATTGCCTAGATCATAGTCAATAAATTATATTGTTGCTATAAGCTGAAACTAATTTAACCATCACAAAATAGAAGTTTTAAAGTGGGGTGCTTCGGCTCCCAATTGTGATTATGATTGTTCTGACTGAAGACAGAAATATATGTGAAAATATATGTGAAAATATATGTCACTCTTTCAGCCTGAATGAAGTGTGTAAGTTTTCAAATAAACTGCAAAGGAATAATTACATCTATCTGCAAAGGAATAATTAAATCAATCTGCCTAAAGCAGTTTGTGATTTATGCACTTTTAGTCAACTCCTTCCTCTTCTCCTGGTGCTCTGTTATACTCCAAGTGGGATTACATACCTCATAGTGGAAAAATTCCTGTCAGATATGAAGCAGAGCAAGTTTTTGCTTGGGGAAAAAAAAAGTCTATAGGCTTTTGATGAGTTTTGCTTTTTTTTGACAGTTTATTTTTCAAAACTGCAATTTTTTTCTCATGGGAAAGTTTCTTAGACATATAACTTTAAAGCTATGTGGCAAATAAGAACCTTGAAAACAGAGCAGATGACTGCTATCAAGGAAATGCAAGGAAAGGAAATAGGAACTAATTATTAGCTGCACTGTAATAGTGACTTTTTTACCTCTGTACCAAAAATAAAATAAAAATTCAGTGAAAGGAGCTTTTCTGTAACTGTTATGAAACAGATTATCAGATATTGAATTAAATTTTTTAGGGAAATACTGTACCTTCTTTGTTGTAAATGCATCTGAAAAGATGTTTTGTGTTTGAAGCAATGTACCGCTCTTCCCTTGTCATATGAACAGAATAGAAAAGCTGCAGAGTTAAAAAGGCAAAGGTTGGTAGTCGTTCTGAATTGCCTCAATTTCTGTTTGGTCAGTAAGAACAGTAAAACCATATACCTTATGCTCTGTAACAATGTGAGCCAGAGTTATCAGGGATAAAGTCCAAGATCCACAAGTTCATAAGGGCAGACAATAATTTATCTTAGCCAAAGATCTAAAAGACCTAAATAAGATCAATATTATTTTAGATATGCAGTTTTAGAATTTCTAAAAGTGTATTTAGAAGGATCTATTTTTTCCTATTAAGAATTATGCATATCCATCTTTCACATAAAACCCATTCTTTAATGTGTTGTTCTGAAGTACTTATTCTTGTACCACTTTTCAAACTATCTTTTGTCTGACAAGACCCTGACCTTCAAAGCTATGAGGTATCTGGGGTTACAGAGACAGATATTTGTGAAAAGATGAATAAGCACAGAATCATGTTTTCCTGCCAATATTAAAAATGTAGTTGTGGAAGACAACTTGAGAGAAAAATCTTTAAAAACATGTGAACAGTGAAAAACCAGCAGCAAATGAGACGAGATACTAACCAGGCAAAGGACTTATCATGAAAAATAGGAGGGGAAAATACTTAGGCAAACTCGTGAAGTTTATTCAGGATTTTTTTTTATAGATTCATTGTTAACCTTTACATTAAATATCTTAGTGCCAATAATCAAATATATACTGTATGCACAGAGGTAGATCTAGTAGTCCTGGAATTGAAAAGGAAGATACCATGTTCTCATTCAATTTGTCAAAGCATCCTTCAACAGCACAATTTTATCTGATTCAGTAAACTCAAGGTTACATTAGGGAATTCTTTTTATTTTGGTTTGGGTTTTTTTTTTGAACTTTCAGCTTGCTTTTATGTGGAGATGCTATAAAGCCTTTGTGTAGAGGATTATCCTCTGAGAAGTTACTTTCTGAGAACATCCATAGTCTCGGTCATTAGACATAAACCCTCCAAAAGTAACTTGATTTTCTGCCTAAGAGTCTTCTGTTTTCAGATCTGATTAATGAAGAAAAATACTGAAAGTCAAGTTTTCTCACTGAATTACATGCATAATGAGACCAGAAACTCTTGATCCGATCCTGTAGATATGTATGAGAAGGTAGGTATACCAGAAATAGGGAGAAAAATCCACAAGAAAAGTGTCATGTCATGGAGTTAGTTATTTTATATTCTCATAATGGACTAGCAGATAAAGAAAGTATGTGATTCAGATACAAAAAATTATCACTTTTGTCTACATTGAAGACCTTACTCTGATTTTTGTGACACTTTAAAAGTTGGCATGCTCAATTACAGGGGGAAGGCATGTTTCTTTTTTATTTATTTTTAAAATGCTGGTTTTCACAGTGTATTTTAATGGACAAAAAAAAATCTTAAGGCTGTTGAGTGTACTTTAAGTGACTGACTGTATTTTTGATGGAAGACTAAAATCTGTATGCCTCTTGTGAGCTGATTTTGATCACCTCAAATCTTGGAGAAAACTGCCATCCTTGTCCTTACTGACAGGAGCTGTCAGATCAAAAACAAGTATGAACTCTTAAGAACCACAATGAAATTGCAAGGTAGGGCTCACCTGTATGTTTTATACTCTGAGACCAGTCCTAGTTTAAGTAAAGAGAGAGTCTGTTCCTGTTAAACCCAGGAAGGGTTGAAGAGGAAGCATAAGAGCTGCTGTGATCTAGTAAGAACCAGCACTCCCAATTCAATGGAGTGCTCAGCCAAAAGAGGGTCTTAGGCAGAGCAGTTTATGCATTAGGAATATTGGATGATGAGTTATCTGAAACTGCCGTGTCTGTACATTAAACATATTTAGCCCTTTTAAAGTGTGCTTTTGTCATTTTTCTCCCCTTCCAATATTCTCCAACCTACTCTCAGTACATCTTACAGAGACATTTTGAAGGAGATTTCCTGTGGTAAACAGAGGGATTTCCTCTCAGCAGTGTTAAACCTGGACCAGGCTGGTTGTGCTCCTGCTCAAAGGTGGATTCCAAAGCAGGTAGGTGGTGCTGAAACCATTTTGCAGTTGCCACTGTGGTCTCATAGAAGCACTGAAAATTCTGTTTTCTGTAGGCACTGAAATTTCTCTTTCACCTGAGTTTATAAAAGGATGTTAAGGAGGTGATCTTTTTGGCTGTAAATTAATATTCATATTACTGTTAAGACACTCTGAGTTTTCAAGGATGCCAGGCTATAGATGTAAGTGAGAAATTCTGCTGACCTCTAAGGTGCTGTCCCTGACCCTGCAGTGCTCTGCTGCTTTTTTTTTTTTTTTTTAAACTCTTTTGGTTTTCAAAAGTCTGTGGAAGACCTGAATTTGGAGAGATAAGGTGCTCAGTCACAGAAGCACTGGGCATGTCATGGGTGAACACGAGATACAGGTTCAAAATATTACAGTGCAAATCATTAAAGACACAGTGAAAAAGAAAGAGATCAAAATGTTTGAAAGTCTGTTCCTTTCCTACAAATAGAGACAAAATATTTTTTCCTTCTAGTGCAAAATCCTCCTGCAGAAATTGAAAACCAATTTTATTTCATACAAACAGTGAAACTTGTATGCATTATGAGCTAAATGCAGATTAGATCAATAAAAGTAATTCAGTCACAGGGGAATAATTTGCTTTTTGAAGGCTTTGAACTCTCCAGAGATTTTTGTCTTTCAGCTATGTTATTAACAGCTATTTTCTTTTTCTGATAAAAACAGCACTTTTTGAAAGTATTTTTTGTCCTTTCCTTTAAACCATAGTCTTACATTTTTCACAATGTGTTTTCTTGTTAATCTGAGGGAGATTTCATGATTACAGATGAAGATTAAGCAGCAGGAATGCAGAAACTGAGGAACAATGATAGTACTTCTATACAACTGACTTTAGGGAAATAGCAGAAGCATAAAAATAGGCAGAGTTACCTGAATTTATATTTATCTAACATATTCTATTTATTTTCAACAGATCTTTCAAACAACAGCAAAATTATTAACATTCATCCAATTCTTACTGAAAAATATATTAATATTTTTCATTTTTTTTTAGTTGGGAGATTCCAAAGGTATATCAAGTATTTCAATCTACTTATGCCTATCATCAAAATTGACAAGGAAATTTGAATTGAAAGAATTTTATTCGCAATTAATTTACAGAATATCAAGAATAAAGTTCCAAAGTTTAATAGAGTGATACAGCAGCACAAGTCTTACACATAACCAGTTTATACATGTTCATATAAACCTCTCCTAAGTATACAGCTCTAGATATTAACCATACTGTGTCCCAATATAATGGCTGTATAATCTGCAGAATGTGGATTTGTGGATTTGTGCCTGTGCTGGTGAGAATTTATAATATGCTGTTCTGGGGACAAGGAGAATGCTAACAAAGTCCTCCTTGGAAGGCTGTTCATTTTGCTGCATAACACTGGTTTTAAGTGACCAGACATAAAAGCTAACCAAGAACCCAGTCCCATCCAATGCATCCAAGCCTCTCTGTGAGAGAAAACCTGAATACAAGCAGCCCAAACCCACCAGCTCCTTTTTGCCATTTTAAAATCAGAAAGTTTCACAGCCTGCAGCCCAGCTTCCCTTGTCTCAAGGAGAGCAGTCCAAATCTCTCCTTTGCAGACACCCTGACTATCTCTGTGTTTCTTCCTTCTGTTTTTGAAGCCTCTTTACATGTCCATCATAACTCAGCAGTGAATGTGATGTTGCCCAAAGCTAATTATCCAGAAATTTCCACACCATCAGCTTAAGATAACACTGACAACTGGCAAAGGAGCAGAAAAGCAAAGAAATGACAGATACATAAATATATAATGGAAAAGATTTTAAGCAAATCATGTCAAGTAAGTAGTAAAACGGTAAGCAGAACATTTTGTATTTACTCAAGGAATACCTGCCAGTACAACAAAATGTAGGAGTAACATGATTTTATTTTTTTTATTCTGTGAGTTTTTTGTCTTGGAGATCTCAAGAATGTTTTTGAGAGGAAGACATGAAGTATTTCCCCAAATATTTGGGTTCTGGTGGCCCCTCTATTCCCACATATGATATTCTCCTCTCATTTGATGGCTTCTGACACGTTTTCTGCACAAGATTTTGTGTAAATCCATAGGAAGCATGTAGAATGGGACAAGAGCTTTTATTTTTTTTTTAAAAATTAATTCAGAGATGTAATATTTGGTTTACACTGGAAGGGTTTTTTTTGGGATGTGGTGGGGCAATAATGATGCAGGTCCTGTAAGACACCAGGAGCTGCCCCTGTAGTGGCCCATGGCAGTTTGAAATGGCTCCAGAATGGACCTGCCAGTGGACACAGCTGAGGCAGTCATTGCTGCTGGGGGCAGTGCTCTGTGATAACATATTTAGGAGAGGGTAAGAACACACTGCACAGCATCCTTAAGAAAGGAACGAGAATATATGAACCAAAAAACCCTGCAGATACCAAGGTTAAAGTAGGAGGAGGCAGTGGAAGGGCTCCTGGCACTGGAGTAGGGTTTCCCTTGCAATCCAGTGGAGAAGACCATGGGGATTCAGGTTATCTCCCTGAACCCATGGAGGTTCCAAACTGATTAGAGCTGGGAGGTGTAGGATCAGGGGAAAAAGATCTATTTATTTATTTTATGTTTTTTTTTTTTGGGGGGGGGGTGTTTGGTTGTGTTTATTTTGTGTTTATTTTGGTTGTGTTTATTTTGTTTGTTTGTTTGGTTTTGTATTGCAATTCTGTAAATAACTTTCTTTTCTTTCTTAAAGAGAAAAAAATTCCAATGCTAGACACTCATACAATCATGTGGGCATCTGTGTAACAGAGGTCAGCTATTCCTCAGTGTACCCTTGTCTAAGGCAAAAACTTCACTGTTTCTGGTGTGTCACTTTCCTAACCAAAAGTGCAGAAACACTGAGCAGCAGCAGATACCACAAGGGCCTGTCCAGAGAAAGGAGCAGGAGGTGTTAACAGTAGTAATTTGAAGCTAAAGTATTATGATTTTTGGCGAAAAGTGTATGAGCATTCTGTGGTTTTCCATCAGTAACTTGACTTTTTTATGGAAAGGAAAAAAATATTTCCTGTGTCCTTCTAAAGTGAAGGTTTACTGTTATGGAGTTATTGCAGCATTTTAAAATGAATACCCAGGAACTTTTCCCTGTGTTTAGCTGAGAATAAGGATAAAAAGAAATTGTCTTGGGACTACTTCAAATATAAGCTGTCACCACCACAATGATGAGAGCTAATTTCCCATTTCTGAAGGTTGTATAAGTGTTGTCACTGTGTCTTCAGTTTGCCTTATTTTAGGAAATATTATTTTAGGATATATTAGGTATCCTAACTTATCCTTTTGGGACTGAGGCATTCAATCCCCTCTTTTTGGTTAGGTTAGGTTATTACAGACAGCTAAAAGAAAGAGTAAAGAAATTGCTTTTGATAGAAGAGAATACCTTTAGGGATTCTTTTCAAATCACATTATTAGGCTGCTAATACAATGCTAATTGCTTAAAGTCATACCTGAAAGCTTGATAAATTTCACCATTTTCCTTGACAGTTACCAGAGAATAATGATCTGATTCACAGCACTCTGCAGTCAGGAAAAAAAAAAGCAAGCAGCTTATTACCTTTGGGAGATTAAGATGTGGATTGTAAACCAAATGAGACAAGAGAGTTGCAAGTGTCTGAGCTGGGTTACATAGTCTTCACTGGGCCCGTAACTCACTTTTTTTTTTGTTTCCATTCTGTTATCAGACTGTAGTGTAAATACCATGATAACAAATACAAATTTCAGATTATGGCTAGTCTAATATGTGATTAAAACACTATTTCTGCTTTTATTACTGACATTTCCTAAGATATCAAGAGGAAACATAAAAAAGGCAGGAGTCCTTGTCTTTTGGATTTGTTTACAAGTTGTAATTTTAATGTCTGTGGCATCCTTCTGCAGTGCTCTGTTGTTTGCTAACAGTGTTTCTTATCAAGCCATACTGGTTGAATTATAATATAATCTAAATCTAATTATAATACAATCTAAAACGAAGGATTATTTTAAAAGTCTATGGTGAAGCTAAGAGTAATCAACAAATATCTGTGGGAAGGTGTGCTTAAAATCGAATCTGCTATGGAAAATTTCATATGCATGCCAGGTCATTTTGGGATTATGCTGTCTTAAATAGGCATAAAATACATGCTTTATCAAAAAGCCTTGTTTTCCATGGAGAGTGTGTTGTCGTTATATAGGTGAATTGTCTTAGGTGAAAAAACTGACATTATGTAGCAAAATTCTGAAGTATTAATGTATAATGAATGACATTGTTGAGAAACACTGCCATAAATTTACTGGCCTTGAGATCTACCATATGTCTAGAAAATCTCACTTGAGCAAGGATTCCACAAAGGGAAAGGAGGTAAAAGAATTCACACTTTTGGGTTTTTTTGTCCTTTTCTTTGATCCTTTCTTTGGTGTGATGCTAAGATGCTGTAGTCCAATGTGATGGCATCCTAGCTGAGAGAATGAGGCACAACTGTGTTAGCAGGTGTCTTTCCTGTGGGAGAGGAAAATGGAATTATTGGAGAGTTCTGTTTAATGGGACTTCATGCTTCTAGAGCTGCTGACATGAAATTCTAGGCTTAAATATGTTTTACAGTACATCTGAAAAAAGTATTGGCTCTGCTCTTCTTTTCAGAGAATTTAAGGATCTCAGGAGAGTTAATGCTCAGAAAGAAAGCTTTGTCCTTAATTTTCGTTGTGACACCTTGCATCACTCAAAATTTAAGATCATGCTTGTTTTCTACTATGAATAGACATGGTCTAAGAATGCTTAAATGCTGGCCAAAAAATCAGGCAATAACATGGAGTGTTATTGGTTCTCAGAAGTCCTGTGACATTTTTATGTGAATATATTTGACATTTCATAAATATTTCTTCAAATGCTGTGAAAAAGCCTAAGAATATTTGTGAGTTTTGCAAGAGCATTTTAAAAAAATGTACTTTGAACTATAACCTCAAAGTTATAGTTCCTAAATTCCTAACCCCTAAATTCCTTTATCTTACAACAGAATGAAGGATCTCCATAAAATTGCCTTTTCTTTGCTTTTTTTTTTTTTTTTTGTTCTCATGGCTTTTGTCAGCTTACTAAATTTAACTCCATTAGTTTTACACTGGAGGCATTGACAAAATGTTAACTTAGGGGTAGATTTTATAGTATTATTACATATTTGACATATACTTTTAAACTTAGAAATGCCATTACATGAATCCAAGTCCATATCTGAGCAAAGACAGTTTATGTATTTTGCTATGTCAGGTTTCCAGCCAGGTAGTACTGAGGTCAGCTGGATTCATCCTGAGACTAAAGAGATGATGCATGGCAATGCCTGAATTTACAAGGAAAATAACAAAATATTGTTCCAAATTAATGTAAATGCGTACCAAAAATGCTGTCTTTCTCACTAAAATGAAGTTCAGCATGCTCAAACTTTGAAGTGATTCAGCATTTATGCAGTAACGCTGATCCCCAGCATGTGCTTATGTGCCAGTTCAGTGGGCTTCTTCTCTACCAACAGAAAGGCAACTTCCCTCCTCCCTTTATAAAGCTACTTGTGAGAGGTTGGAGAAATTGGATGGACACGACCAAATACTTCTCATACACAAAAGATATATTTCAACAGTAGCATCTTCCCATATGGTGTCCAAAGGAATGAGATTGCCACTGAGAGAAGTACTGGCAGTATTCTCTGCTGGCATCTCTTCCATTTCTGGATTTCCAGAGGATGCTAAGCCAAAGGAGTAATTATCATTTGCTGATTTCTGTATGGCAGCATCTTTGCACAAACCACTGCACAGAAGCAACTTTTCTGGGACAAAATAATCTTAGAAGTTCCTAAAAATAATGGTTACTTGAGAAAACTAAATGATTAAATAACTGCTTGTGCAGTGAGCTGTGAGTACTCACCAGAGTTCAATTAAGGAAACACCTACAGTTCCTGAACTTTTCCTGTTGCTGAACTTAGTATTCAGGTCAGCTTTGAAGGGAAAAGGATCTCAGGCAAGCAAAAGGAATAAATTTGCACTGACTTTATCCTAAAAATGCCAGGTGCTATTCTCATATATAATATTTCTTTTCACTTCCCCTGAACTAGTACAAGAACATATTTCTCTTTAATAGGAATATATGCATATATAAGTGTTAGAAAGAATTCTCCACATAAGTCGTGGTGTATTATAATAGTCTGAATAACTTTAATGATGTTGCAATCATTCTGTTCATGATAGAAATTCTTCCCCAGAAGAAAGTGGATAAAACTTTGCATGACTTTCAGCAAATTAGCTGAACTATAAACAGGTGGAAATATTGTCCTCAAGTGGAGTTTTGAGCTACTCTACCGTTTTTCCACTGCAAACATTTATTTGTTTTGATCCTATAAAAGGCTTTCCTTTCTGTGCTCCTTTGCCAAGTAACACCTTTTGTGGTCCCCTTTAGAACGTACTCAGGCTTACATGTTTCTTCTCTCACACAACCATTTGCATACTCCAATGTGGGTGCTGACTTACACAGAGTAAAATTTGATGTGACCAGAAGAGATTATATTCAAAATATCTCAGCTGACACATTTTTGAGAGCTACACAATAATGTATAACCAAAAAGATTTCTGTTCATTTTTAGAGGAGTTTCAAGGCTCAGGACAGAGGAAATTAAAAATCTGGGTCAGGCCCAATGTTTTCTCCTTCTTGATGTCACATTAAGGGAAATCCTGATGTCTTTTTTTTCTGAGCAAGCAGTAAGGAGCAATTACCTAATTCTCTAGTTATGGAAACTGTACAGGAACCATAGTATTCAATGCCTTAAAACATACTTCCCTCCCAGTGTCAATAAAAGTTAACAACTGTATATTTACTTCTTCACATCCTGAGTGCCATTTATAGCTATGGCATTGACCTCCTCCCAGTTTTCCTTCTGCTGCAGAGTTGGTGTCAGGCCCAACACAGCTGTTTAACTTTGACATGAGTTCAGAAGTTCAAGAAGTTCAAAACAAAGAATTTCAAACAAAAGAAAGATAAAACACTTGCAAATCCTGATTCTGTGCTTGAAGTCAGGGTATTAAGGGAGACTGGACAAATCTCTGAAGAAACTTAGGGGAGCTTTATTTTTGGCAGGTAATACTAACTGAGCTTACAGAATGTGCCTTTTAAATCCCAGAACATATGAGTCACTCCTGTCTGGCTCATGGCAAAAGGCTAGGGAGGAATGGTTTCTGAAACACAATAACCAAAGTGAGAGAAAATAGCATATGGTGAGTGCATTGGCTAGAGTAGAAACATGGACATTATTACTCTAGTTGCACACAGAATTCTTTAACTGGCCTAAAGTACTTCTTCTCTGTTATTCTTTAATCTTCAGCAGAAGACAGGGAGAGGGGATGAAAAAAGGCTTCTCAGAAGCTTCTTGGTTTTATTAATGATTTACTTCATTTGCTGAAGTACCATTTTACCTTGACAGTGTGTGGCAGTAGTGTTGAAGTCTCTTGAAAATAAAGCAAAGTGTTAAAATCTATTTCTTTTGCCCTAACTTCAAAACCGGTTAGTTCAGCTTTTTAGAATTCTCTTTTGATAATTTTTTTGCTTGTTTCTTTTTCTATCACCTATTTCAAGCAGAGATGCAAACTCTAAAAGTATGTTTTTAATGATTTGGGTCTTATACCTGTAGTTTTTCTGAAGACCTGCAATTCGTATATGGAAAATCAGCAGGTGAGATCCTATTGAGCATCCGAAGGTGGGTAATGCTAAAGTATGTTTTGTATCAGATGTTATGCTGTAGAAACTGCAAAAGACATATTTGAGTTGTAAGCAGGAGAATATTGTAAGCAGGAGAATAATGTTTTATTGCTTCCTTATGCATTGTGAATATAACTTTTGCATTATTTTAAGGTTTGATACACCCAAGTATGGATTTTGATCTTTGAATCATTTGCTGTGGTATAGTTACAACTTATGTGTGATTCTTAATACTCCCAAGGCTCTTCTGGTACCTAGCCTTTTTTTTCTCAGACACAAAATGCATGTTAAACACTCAGATAGAAATGTACCTGTACTATGGTAGTTTCAGTTTGAACTTGAAAGTTTTCTTTCCCTTTTTTTTCCCACCTTTTGTTTTTCTATCTTCAAATCAGTACTTCTATATTATCTACTTTTTGAGAGTTTGCCTTTCATTGAGCCTGAGATTTATTTAATGTATTTTTGTCATGAATTATTGGTTAATTTGCTATCTTTCCTTGTTAAAAACTGAGAAGGAAATTGTTCAGTCTTCTAAAGGAGACCTTTTGAGGAGTCAACACACAGAACTAATCTTATACCCCTGCTACCAACTCTTTTAGGATGAGGAAAGTTCTTTCAAGACTTAGTCTTGATGCTGGCCTATATTGAATGGATATCAAGAAAATTGTTTTGTTAAATCCCATTGTTCTGTTTTTCTGGATTAAAGAGCAAACATTCATGACATTTGCAGTGTGGAATAAAAGAAATTCATGTAGGAAGAGTATCCTTCTCATCACTGCACTCCAGGACTCCTACCATCTGACAGCAGGGAGGGCTGCAGAGGACATCCAAAGAGAAGCTGGGCTAAATTGCTGGGCAATTCATCATTTCTTTCAGAAAAACATGAGTTTCTTTCTCCATATGGGCCAGGGTAGTATATAGTCCATCCTCCTATAGTGCCTGTTTTCTTCCTTAGAGATATTTTTTGAGCCTGTTCCTTTATCCCACATTTTTCTCTAAAAATTCAGGACATTTTCTGAAGAAATATCCAAAGCCTCTACTTCCTGTAAATCATTTCAGTGCAGAAGATATGACAGATATTATATACAAAAATGAATAGATTTTTCTGTTTATTTCCCTTGGACTTTCTAAGCCAAAGCAAGTCTCAATTACTAGAATCATTATGGACAATTTTGTGTTTAAACAAAACAATGCAACCAACCCACCAAAATAAAAGCAAACAAACAAACAAAAAAAAAAAACCAAAAAAAAACCCACCCAGAATAAAGCCAAAATTAAAACAACAAAACCCCAAGCAAACCCCAAACAAAATCAAACAAAATAAGACAAAGAAAGAAAAACCACCAAAACCAAAACAACAAAAAGCACACCAAAAAAAAAAAAAGAAATAAGGAAACATATCATCTGGTATCTAATATATATTTAAAGAAAGATTTCACAGAGCTGCAAAGGCATTCAGAGCACTGCATGCCCTGTCTCTTGTTCTGACTCCTGACTGTGCTGCTTTCTGATTCTGATCATGTTGCACATCATTAGTGTAAGTCACAGAGAAATGTTACAGTTTGCTGTTTTTAGAAGAACTAACCAAAAGGGTTAGGCCAACGTACAGTAAATAAAATAAAGTATTGGATTATCTGAGGATTGTTGCATGTGAAAATCATTCTCCTGGCTTTCAAAATCTGCTTTCACGAAACTAACACAGTTAAACTGAGTTTGTTACTTCACATTGTGAACTGTAAGGAATCACCTGTGGCTTCCATTAGAAAGTTGATGGACTCTAGAAATGCCTGTGCTCTGATGAAACAATGTTCTGTCTTTCATTAAGTTTAATGCCTAGTGATGTTGCAATGATTTTTTTCCTCAGGCCTGACAATCCTATCCATCATAATAAAACTGCCTGGGGTGACTGACTAAGGACTTGCAAGACATCTTGCCTGAGATCTAACACTGCTGTGTTAGTATTTGTAATTTTTTTTCTACCTCTATGATTTTTTTATGTGGTATATTAAATTTGTTTTCACAAAAAGGTGAAATAGGTCTGTTACATAAGGCTTGTTGCTTCTCTGGTAATATACCAAAAAAAACCAACCAAAAAACCTAAAAGCTTGTTGATAATCTGATTCTGGGGGAAATCCTGTGACGTTTGAAGGTCAGTATAATTAAATTTCACACAAAAAGAAACCAACAAATATATATTTTTATATATATTTATATATATACCCAGTTTAAATGCTATATTTAGTTACAAGGCTTAGGCATGGGACAAAGCCTTATGATGTCCCAAGAGGAAAATATTTGGTAACTGTCATCATGTGAAAAAAAGGAAATTTCCTTGACCCTTCACTACAAAATGTGTCCTGAATTTTACAGTGGATGAATGTCAGAAGTTCTAATTGATTTGAATAACACTTTATATGCATTAGAAAATATTGAAATGGGTCAATAACTCCTCAAAACCATGTGTGAGTTGCCTGATTTTAGGTCGAAAATTTTGGAAAAGTTGGTTTAAAAGTCTCTGAACTTGGAGTAGTTTATTTGTAACTTTGGAACCATGCTGCATTAGCAAAGTATTATGGAGATTATTCAAGTGATAGTAAATGAGTTTAAGACAATGATAGTCTTAAAACTATAGAAATGGAAATAATCTTGTTACTAAATAATTTAAATATTTCTTCTAAAAACATTAATTCCCGAGTATATTTCTTTTGCAAAGAGGAGATAACTGGCCCAATAAAGTTCTTAAAATTTCTCATATTCTGTGCTGTTCGATGTATTTTGTATAGTGTGATGCTCTAGTTATTTTATTGCAGATGAGCATCTGTTACTGTTTCTTGGGCAAAGAACATACATTGTAGGCATTTCTGGCCCAGTGATTCTGGTACTTGCCAATTCAAATCCCAAGACAAAAAATTTTAGTGTCAGTTATGCAGGACATATTCTGACACTACGGTTGGTAACTAGAACATAAAATGAACAGAAAAAAAAAACCACCCAAGCAACCATCAAAACAAAACAAAACCATAGCTGACTGCAGAGTGTGAATATAAGATGGCAAAGAAATTAATTGTGTCATTGTCCCCTGAGCTCTTCCCTGTGGCACTGGATGGAAGATCTGCAAGATTTCCAGGTGCCACTCAGCCATGTGCCAATCAGTGCTTTGGAAGAGCCCTAAACTGTTGGGATGGTATTAATCTTAGAGATATTTTCTTGTTCCTTTCCAACCTTAGCTGGAATTGGAAGTCAGATGTTTAAATAAATAGATGCAACTCAATTACTTTTGCCAGTTCCTTAGGACAGATGATAATACATGGGCATTTTTAAATCTAGGTAAACTGCTCATGTTTTTCTCTTTTAAAGAGGAATTTCAGTACATGGTGGCCCTTTGTATTTTATTACAGCTTATCTGGTTTTAAAACATCTTGGTTTTGTATCTAAGTATTTATTTGGAAAAGTGCTTAAATCAGGAGTTAAAGTCTTACTCTACCTCTACTACAACTTCCTATCATATGTTGTCAGAATGATGATGGCAGGCACAGGAGCTCTGTGTTTGGCTCCTGAGGCATATCTGTGTGTGTGAACTGAACTTCACAGGAAGAAAAGGGAAACAAGCACTTTTCCTTCCTCAAGGAGCACTCTAGCCATGAGGCTATTGCAGAAAAACAAATGTTCCACCTCTACCCCCCACTCCTTCCTCCAGGTAACATTTCAAAAGTGATAACTGGAACAGCAATCTACGATACATTGAATGTAACTGGATGCTTTCTTGCTAGATTGAGCTCCCAGAAATGATTTTGGCAGCGCTATGTCTTGTTTCTGGATCCTACTGTGGTATTGGGATTTGGGATTCTCTGTCTAGTTAAGACAATTTAAGTGCAATTTAAGCTGATAGATCTGAAGAACAACAAAGCGCTGATGGATTTTGCTTACTAGCAGTTGAATGCAGAGTGTTTTTCCAAGTAACCAATTTGTATTTGAATGTCTAAACTCCATTCCACTCCAAATGATTCATTATTGAATGAGCAGCAGGAAATTTTGCAGGTATTTCACCCAGCTGCACCACTGTGAAGAGGCCTGTAGCAACAATAGCAGTCATTTGATTCTTAGAAGTCTGAGGAACACTAGAATAAGAAAGCATCTGTAGGGGACTAGGCTGAAGATATGAATTTTTGGTTTGATAAGTCTGAGAAAAATATGAATATTTTCTCAGAAATTAATTAAAGTCCATTTTACCACTGTTGGTGCTTCAACATATTGTTCTGGCCCATATAGGATACAGAAAGCCATGAAGAAAAAATCCCACTCAGCCCAGTTTGTCTCATCACTCTAGAATAAACTATTTCTGTGAAAAATTATAAAATAAAATTCAGACAGATTCATGACTTTAAATTAATTTTTTAAAAATTGTATAATTAAATATTTAAGGGGTTCCTGGTTGCAAATAAGAAAAATACATAAAAAATATTGACGAAAAAGGTCAAGGGATTTCTGCCTCCTCAGAAGCCCTAGAGAGATTGCAGAATAATGTCAAAACACTAAGAAAAGTTAATGAATTTTAGAAAAATAAAATTATTTTACAGGATTATATCCAGGATGCAATGAATCAAGAATAAACAGAATACACTAACTGGGTGTGGCATGGATAGACTCATACAGGAACAGTGAAGTCATAGTGTATCTCATTTATCTTTCCTGAAATGACAATTGACAAGCTTCATCCTCAGGACTGTATCAGAGTGAGAAAACCTCTTCCTGAGGATGCTAATTAAGTCACTCTTATTTTAGTCAAAAATGTATCCTTTCTTCTCTTTTTCCAAGCCATTTTTTTCTCTTATTCTGCATAATCACAAGTAATCAAAAGCATAAACTTTGGCTAAAGTAGACTCATGGTTTTGTGCTCATCTCAGAAGGTTTTCTCTCAGTACTAGTGTTGCTGTGGAAGAGGCAAGACGGGCTTCATGGTCAGCTCAAAGGATGGCATAACACTGAATCACTATTATCTCTTCATGGCTCTTGACATTTTGCTTCTTAGTACTTTTTACAAATTGTTTTGGTCACCAGAATGACATGCAGGACAGCACTATGGTTCCTAAATATTCTTTATGTCCCAATTCCAGTAAAGGAACTTGATAACTAAAGATAATGTTACTTCAACCATTTCAGTTCATTCAGATTTGCAAAAAACACAATTAGTATGTGAAAATAATTAATGTGTGCAATATCTAATCCTCACATGCAGTGATTGGTAAAGGAAAATGATATTAATTAGCCTGAAATGATTTGGGCATCCAAAACCATTACAATATCATGAGGTTATATGCAGTCTGAATACCAATAGCCCAGAATTTTATAGTGCAAAGTCAGATGACTTTTTGTTGCACAGTTCAATTGATTTGCCAGGGAACAACTTTCTCCAGCAGTATCATTTATCTGTGTACTATACAAAATCAATGTGGGCAGCAATAAATAACTCCTGATTCCAATTACCATAATGAAGCTACTGGAAAACTTAGTGAAAGCTGTCAAACTGCTTTCAGCAGTACTTGCATGGAAAACTTGTGGAGCAGCAGCAAGTGTGATCAGCAATATTCCGACTTAAAAAGCTTTGACTCCAGACAGCCACTGCCAGGCTGTTTTCAAAGGGAAAAAAATTCTGTTAGTGTTAAGGTAAGGTTATTACAACTATTGGAGAGATGCCTCTGCCCAAATTAAGGGCAAATGAGGCCACATACTGAAGTTAATTGCACAGATTTTACTTAACAGTAAATATGAAGGAGAGAGAAAGAAAGAAGGAAATAGAAAACAGGGAGCAAGGAGGGAAAGTAATAGAGAGGCAGAGTAAGTAGAAAAATATCCCCACTCCATGGATTCTGACAGAGCCCCTTTAGTCCTCTTCTGCACTTCTAAGTGGTGAGGGTCCCATGAAACATAGAGTTCAATGGATCAGTATATGTTCAGAACAGGTGGGAACATCCAGATTCCTCCCCTGCAGTGTGTGTGGGAAATATTACAGTGTCTGGTAATAACTCTGATCTGTTGCAACACTTGGAATCATGTGCAGTTGTCTGATGCAAGGCCTCAGGAATCAGTCTGAGAGGCGCTTTGGAGGTCTTTCATGGCTTATGGCACCTCCTCAACTGTTCCTCACATAAAAGTCCCATATGTATTTGGCCTTCACAGGCTGGGGGAGAAGTTGTACAACCAAGACAGATTGTGTAAGTGAAGATGAGTGTTTACTCCCTCTGTCTTGAGCTGATCAGAGGTTGTGGGTTCACACCCTCAAAAACTCACTTGCTTCCCCCCTCAGCTGAGGGGGACTGTGTGCAAACCTGGCCGCAGCAAATGACTCTGTGGGCTTTGGTGGTCACAGCTTCTTTATGCAGTTTTGCCATAATGGGAAATGTCCTTCAGTGACCTAAACAATGTTTAAGCCTTAACTCATTTTAGTCTCTTATATGCAGTGAGAATATAGGTATAGATCAGGTATTAGGGAAAAATTTGTTATTGTGAGAGTGCTGAGGTACAGGAACCTGTTGCTCAGAGAAGTTGTGAATGCCGCATCCCTGGAAGTGTTAAAGGCCAAGTTGGGTAGAGATCTGAACAGCCTGGTCTAGTGCAAAATGTCCTGGTCTACAGCAGGGACCTAAATGCCCCTAATAAAAATATTTTTTAATGAAATTCATCCTTTCACATGGGCATCTGGATGCTATTGCAAGCAAAATAGGGGGAAAAAAAAGTGTTACTCTTTAAAAATTCAATTAAATTTTTTGTCTATATATCTAGAAAAGAGAACAATAAATTGAACCGTCTACGATTATTCTACTCACAATTTTTCTGGTTTGGCAAGAACAATTAAAAAGACACAAATCAGATATCTCAGCATGTGGAAGCAGCTTTAATGGATGTGTAAATGTATGTAAATACATCCTTTTATCCCCAAGAACATCTGCTGTACATGTGGATTTCTGTTCACAAGTTAGACACGCTACAGTAATTCAGTATAAGGTTGCTCATATCGCTTTGATGAAAATAATGTGTGTCCTCTCCTGCATTCATGATAAGCTCTTATATCTGAGATGCTGTGCCCATGCCTCTAATAATAAATGTTCTTCTGTGCCTGCCAATGATGTGTACAAAGGCACTCTTGAAAGTGCCTCCATCTGAGGATATCCACAACCATTTTTTCCAAGGTACAGGAACACTGATGGTTTTATTAAAATGATTTTAAAAGGACGATTGGTTTTTAAGGAATCAAAGAGATTTGTCAATAAAAACTGAGAAAAAACAAACCTCCTTCCCCCAGGTAAACTGATGTTTAATAAAATCAGCCAACATTCTTTTTTTTTCCAAAGGTTTAGAGTTTTCCCTTTCCTTTTTAATTTCTGTTACTCTGTTCACTTTGCAAACATGACATAAAAAAAAAAGAAGAAAAAATGGAGAGAAGACTGAGGGAAGAAAATGGAAACAAAAGATAAAAGTAAAAACTATTCTGAAAGTTTAATTTTTTGAAAATGTGAGTCTTAAATAATTTTAATGGAAATACCACCTTGAGTTTTATCTGATTTGCCATCATGGACAATAATTATGAAATAATATTATGTCTAGATTGTACTATAGAAAGCCTGATCTCAACTTTCAAGCAAATTGAAGCCGCTCATACTTAAATTGATTGAGATTTTAAGCCATTTGGACTATGTGACCTTTGAGTTATAGAGTAGATGGAAAAAAAAATTTTAATTTCAACTTCAGGTAATAAATAATTCATAGTGAGGTTTGAGTGCCTTGAATAAATAAATAAATAAAAATATTAATTTCAAGAGGCTGAGATTGAATAATAAAGTAAATATAAATTGAGATCATTTAATCAGCTATATTTTAATGGACACTGCTGACGGAAAATCTCTGTGTAAATTAAATGTGACTCAGGCCATTGGTATAATAATGAATTTCATAATATAAAATTAAGAGTCATAAATATAATTACCATATATACATATATATACATATGTATATATACAAAACTTTTTCAAGATATATATGAATTTTTAATTAAAAATTTAGAGAATTGTATATATATTACGTACATTGTAGATATACCAGCTGATCAGTGGTATTGTTTGCTGCACTTTGAAATGCAGAAAATAAAGAGGTAAAGAAAGTTTAGTAGGGAAGACCAAGCAGGTATACAAGTAAATCAAAAATACACTTACTTTAAGAGGAGTAACATACTATGATGTTTTATATATAAAACAACCAAAAGTTGTGAAAAGTTGGCTCCAATTTTTTTTCAATGAAATAATACAATTATTGATATTGAAACCAGCAATGATAAACCAAAGTAAAAAGGGGGAATATTTAGAAGTAAGAGTTGATTTTAATGTAGTGTGAAATCTTCTCAGTGTTGCTTGTCAAAGCAAGTGACTCCCCTTAATGAATGATGCCATGTTTAAGAGGAAAGATAACAGCTGAAATGTTTTGGGTTTTTTTCTGATGCTCCTTAAGGAACTGTGAAGGTACAGTAAAAAACCCCATCCTGCCTCCTCTTTGCTGCCTGTGTTAGAGCAAAAGGCACAAAATGCTGACACAAAATCTACTGTCCCCAGATTTTCAGTTCAGCTGAAATAACAGCAGTTTATAGGAGTTGAGGTTCTCTCATCCCCCTTGTGCACGTGATCTTGTGCTTGTGTCTTTTTCGTCTGTGCTTGGACTTCTCTTTTAAAATAACAAAGTTTAAGTTTTTACAATAGCTTGATTTCTTTCATTATAATGTGATGTCTCACTAATTTCTTTGCCTATCCTCTTTTGCGGGGGGAATGTTATGTCCCCTGGATGTCACCGGTTTTGAAGTAAGAACAATAACATTTCATTGTTGAAAAGCTTAACAGTATTAAGCACTTTGAACATTTACAGTTGGAAAATGCGTATAGAATCACCCATTTTGACTTCTTTTGCTAAATAGCATTGAGGTATTTGCTATATTGCTCTGCAATGTCCCCTGGAATAGCAAAGTATGGACATGGACATTAATAGCAATATAGATATCTCAGTATGAATCTTAAAAATAATGTCATGATCTTAATAATAACATAGATATATTTCAGCACCTAAAGCATCAATTTTAATGGAAAATTAGTATTATGAATATGTATTTGATATTTCTCTTCTGAGTTGCACAATGTTTGGAGCAAGGTTCATACTTTCTGTGTATTGCCTAATTTGTTGTGCTCACGTACAGGAAATAATGAGCGAAGGCATGTCATTTAGAGCCAGATGGAAACATAAAGTAGCTCTGTGTCATGGACTTCTCAGCCCTCTTCAGAAAAAGTGCTTCTCATCATCACTATTTTCAGAGCTTTTGTGTTAACCAGTATTTTTAGTGCAAATCCCACACTGGAAAAACCCGCTGGCATGTGTAGTCCATTTCTTCAAAGGAAATATTGCTTCATAATAAATTTTAACAATACTTTGGTAGAAAACAAGAAAATCAATATTGTAACTGCATGCTCAGGGAAATAGATATAATAATTTCACCACCTTTATATGCTGTGAAAGAAAAAGTACCAGTGCTTATTTTTTTGACAGGAAATATTTATTCACACAAAATTGCATGGATCCAATGACTTTGGCTGACTATGTTTTTCTTCACAGTTAATCCACTCCAGCAAAGTGACAGGCCTGTAAAATGTGTGCACTTGGAAGGACTCCATCCCTTACCTTGACAAAGTACCTTAATGCTACTTAGTTTAAGGGAGGATCAGTTGCTTGGGCCTATGAAAGGGCCATTCCTCTTTGTCAGGGCCTTAATCTCAAGTTTTCAAGGACATAGATGTTCATATTAACAGTATAAGGAAGAAAGGACAGACCTGTAATAATTACACTAATGCTGTAATAAGAAAAATGGAATGGAGGGCACATACTAAAAGTATTCTTATTACTTTCTAGTGTTTTGATTACCAGTTAGGCTGTTCATTTGGAAAAATAAACTTAATCTGATGACAAGACCTAGAGATATATTTCATTAACATACTGGTTCAGTTGTGAGGCATATTGTTAGCTAACAATTACAATTCTTGTTAATACATAGTAATCAAAATCTAAATTTTATATCTAACATTTGGAGCACAAAGATTAAAAATAGGTTAAGCATACTTCTTCTGGTGTAATTTTGCTAACCAAAACATGCATATGATTATCCTTGGTAAGTTTATAATATGTGAACTTCATGGAAAGTAATCTGATTAAATTGTGAAATTAATTATACTCGGCTACAAAACAGGGATTGTCCATGCATGTTAATGACTGATACATCTTGTACTCTTGCTCACTGTGGTTAAATAAACTGAAAATTCTCTATTGTAGTATTGTAGTCTAGTCTTGGTTTGCTGAATATTTAAAGGTTCCATGGAACCATCTGACTGTAGTAATACTTATCCTGTAATATAAAATATGAGCTACAAAGGTCTAGTGAAAATATCTTTAAAACTGAAACAATCGGTCCAATAAGGTAGATCAGATTATATGTTTTCTTTCATTGTACAGGATGAACCTTAACTATTCATTCACCTAAAACACTAATGCACTTAAAATACGTAAAATAATTAATTTCCAGTGCTGAACAATTTCACTGAAATAAGAATAAGCTGACACAGGCAATGAATCTGCTCTGTATCTTCTTTTGGCTGTGAGGTCTGTCCTACACAATTACTTTAGTAGAAGAACTTGAAATAACAAAGTACTAAATCTTCAAAGCTCTCCTGTATTAATAAATGTGATGAAAAACTGTCTTTCCTTATTTAATGCAAAGATTGGAGTATGAAATTTGTTGAGGATCTTTTCAGAAAAAAAATACTGAGTAATGAGTATTCTTTGATGATTTCATAATATTAAAGGAGTCCTTTCTTTAGGGAAGATTTCTGAAGCCCTCTTTGGCTTACTGTAGAAGAACAAAAAAGAACAAAGTAAGCTAAGACAATCTTATTTTCATATTGTTTTCTCAGGGATATCCTTCAGTTTTGAGACACCTGACAACTAAGACCTGAGGCAAAGCCCAGGAAAGATGCTATGGCACCTACCTGCTGGGAGAATTTTTCTGTCAATAAGAATAGAAAGGACACTTCTTTTCTAAGCGAATAAAGTGGAAATTGTGCTCTGTCTCAATTTCCTTAAGTAAAGTGGCCTAATTGGCCTCCTGCCTTGTATGTCCTTAGAAGGAAATTGTTTAATTCTCACATTCATTGACATTGCTTCTAGCACACTTGACACAACTGTGCATGTTACTGCTGTTTCTGCATCACACAACAGCTTCCTGGATACCTTTTAGTCCTGTTCAACCACTCTTGCTACAGTTTAACAAGATATTTCTTGATTTTCTTTTTTTTAGCATTTCTATTTTAATTTTTATTCTGGGATTAAGAAGGTATTGTAATCAAAACTGGGAGGTCCTTAACCCACCCATAGATGGAGTCACAATTCACTGGCATTGAATGCCAGGTTTGGCTGTAAGAAAATGTATATGGATATGTAGTGAATCGGGTGTTCTCAAGAACAATTTAGAGATATGCCTGTCAGGATTCATCCAACAGCACTTTCTCCAGAGGTGTGATGGAGAGGAGTGCAAAGGGTGGTCTCTGATCTCAGATTTCCTCTCACCCTACACTTCTGTGGGTTATGTGCTCTCTTGAAGCCAGTTATTTTAGAGACTCAATAATTATTTCTCTCATGTCTTTTTGGGCAATGCTTGTACATTCAGGTAAATTCTGTTACAGATTACAATCACACATCTGGATTACTTCCTTTATGTTCTGAGGATTTACTGAGCATTCCGTATCTGCAATGCTACTTGTCAGGATACATGTACACACATGTGCAGAGAACTGTGTTCTAATGTAAACATACTTTCCTTACAAGAAAGCTACTAAGAAAACTTTAGCCACTTATTTCTGATATATTTTAAATTACCATGCCCATCTCCAGCACTCTCACTCTTAGAGGCAACTAAACTCAACAGAGTGGGAAAAAATTTCTCCTTCTACCTTTCAACTCAAATGAAGCCAAGCAGAAATAAGTTATTTTCTACTATACATGCAGCCATCCCAGACATCAGAAAAGGGGAAAATGGTTTTCTGGACAACGTGATTTTTTACCAGAGTGCTTGGTTTATAGGTGTACTTTTCTTTCTTCTTCAGAAATCTGCCAATTTACTCCAGAAAAAGACTGAGAAAAGATAAGAGGAGAACAAACACATTTTGAAGTAGATGTATATTTGTACAAGTTCATATACCACCTAGAAAAATAGGCTTTTCACTTTCACCGAGGACTCTGAAATATTATGTTATAATTATTAAAAATCTTCTAGCTGCGTTTCCATGTCTGTGTACTTTTTCTTTATATCTCTTGGGAATGCTGCTGTTTATTTATCACACCCAGCCTCCACTTAATGTTGATGTCAGTAGGCTGCAGGGCAGGAGACTTATTCTGCCTCTTCTCTAATTTACTGCTGTGTTTTCTCTTTCAGCCCTTCTCTTACCAGAAAAGAGGGCACAAGGGGAATTTCTTCATCTGAAAAGAATGAATTTGTTTTGTCTCTATGATAGCACAGTCTCCAGACCAGCTAAGAAGCTCTGTTTAAAGTTGCAGAGGAGTATTCATATCCTCAAACCATGAGTCTGGAATGTTGAGCACAGGTTGCTGTTATAATAAGCATAGTTCAGTAGAATTTAAAAAAATCTGAGTACTTTGGATTTATGCTCTACTGAGGATTTCAGCTGTAAAATCAACATATGCACGCTGTCTCTCTCTTATTGCCTTTTTCTTCCTACTACTTTCATGTTGCTGATGGTTTTGGATAGTTCTTGATTGTGTTTGTAACAGCCACACAAAAGGTTCCCAGTGAGCCTACTGCACTAGGGACTCTTGGGGCTTTTTTGGCACACAAGGAAAACTGTGGTAGAGTTCACAGTATCACAGAAGGGCTGAAGTGGAAAGGCATCTCTGGAGATTGTTTGGTCCAGCCCCTTTGCTCACCCAGAGAAGGACATCCCATCTGGTTTTGAGTATCTCCAAGGACAGAAACTGCACAGTCTCTCTGGGCAACCTGTGCCAGTGGTCATTTACCAGTGAAATTATTGAATCTATATTCATGTAACTACAAAATATATTCCAATTAGATAAAACAAGACATGTAACATATACCTATATTACACTTTCTACGAGCTGAATTTAATTAAAAAAAAAAAAGGAAAAAAAAGTTAGTTCTTGCAGAAAAACAAGTACAGTACTGTTGCGTACAATGTAACAAAGCAGCACCCAAAAAAAATCAAGTGAAATGCTTTGTTTAAAGAAAACAAAAGAGGAAATCCAAGTCTTTTGCTGGGGATTAATTTGAAAAGTGTACTTTCAAGGATAAGCAGATGCAGCAGTACTGGCATAAAAATAATTTTATGTAAAACTCATACAAAGCTGCTTTTTTCACAAAATTAACTGCTTTCAAAATAATGTTTGCTATATTTCCCACAGGTGAAGTAATGCTTGAAGGTATTACTTGGACATAATTTCAGTGATCAAATAAGGCATTTGTTATTAAAAAAAATATTTGAATTCTCATTTCCATCTTTTATTACCCTTTGGTAGTTTTTTGATAGACTTTGAAAGGAAACATCCTTTATTTAAAATAAATTTTTCATCAGTGCATATTACTTAACATCACATGAGAACTCTTTCAGAATGAGAATGAAAGTTTCAGTATGTGTGGCAAGGTTTTTTTCTCTAGCAAAAATTTTTAGTGGTACACAGGAAATGGAGGAATACAATTGACAAGCACATACATGGCACTGGACACTTGGACTTGGTGAATGATCCAGGGGCTTCCTTTATTATTCAGTTGGTCATATGAATAACACTCAGCAAAATGTTTACATCTGGATGTAAAATGGAGAAAAATGTAAAATGGACAGAATGAAACTAGGATTCACTGGTAAGGCCATGGACTCAGAGGGAGAATAAATAGACATTATATATTTTCATTGAATGTTTTTTCCTTTTATGTATCATTTACTGCATGTGTGTTGGATACAAAGATTTTACATGCAATGCACAGTGCAAATTCCCTATAGGCTTCATTAAATGGTTTAGTTGTTTTGAGCTATGATTCTCTTAAACTGAGATGTTTAAATCATGCCTAATTGTAACATTATGAATTTCGATCTTTTCTTCCATTTGCTGTGGGATTTGCTTTATAATGAAAAAATTATGAGCAGAGCACTGACTGGATAAGTTCTATGAAAGCAAGGAGGAGGAGATAACTGGAAATGATGATCATATCCAGTAGCCTACTTATTTTTATCATGCATAGTACGTGTTTAAGAGGTCCAAGTTTACATTCATGCATTGTGTATTTGTGCATATATCTATACATATGTGTGTATGTAATGTTATCATAAAATGGTAGATTTCTATCTGTTATTAATTGTTATTATAACAGCCACAGTAATTTCCCATGAGCCATTTGAAAACAGAAGACAGTGTCTGCTAACCCCTCCAACCCTCTGCATATCATATATACATAAAAATATAGTATTATAGATACTATATATGCATATATGTGCCAAATATATATCTATATATATGTATTCTATATATATCTTCATGAATATAATTACAGTGTGATGCTAACATCATTTCCACAGACTGCTATATTCTGTAACTTTTGCAAACCTTTTAGTTAATTACAGATGTTGAGATTTAATAGATGATAAAATTGATAGACTATACCTAAATTAGATAATTTATAGACATTTTGTAGTTTAATTTACATATGCTTCTTTTTACCTATGTTGAATTGGCATTGAATAGTAGAGTGGAACTAGTTCAAATGAAATAAAACCACATTCAGTTTAATAAACATAAAAATATGTATGAACTTTGTACCACAAAGAATTAGTCAGTGAAACTGCTCATGGGAAAATACTGTGGATAATTTCCTAATAGTAAGAAAACAATAGGATATATGACTAATATTGTACCTAATTGCATTTTCTAAGCTGGAAATGTAGAATGGATATCAATAGTCATGACACACAATAGAATATAAAATTACCCATTTAACAGAATAGAAAGAAACACTCCCCACAGATATATGATTTTGTGATTATCAATTATACATTAGGACAGGCATAGATTTTAATGCCAGGAGGATTCATTCAAATTATGTCATCTGATTAGATGATGACTAAATGTTACAAATTAAATACTGATTGGTGGACTAATCTTGGGATCTATTTGTTTACATTTGTACATCCCTTAATTTTTTCCTAAAGCATTTCACAGGCATACATTTCAAATCCTTTTTGATATGTGGCATCAATGTTTGAAAATAAAGCACTTGCATTAGATAGGCAGATCATCTCCAGCCCAAATGGGTATTTTTTTAAATAAATGTTTATATTTTGATTTACATCAAAACAAATCAGTTGTTACAAGACATAATGATTAGGAAAGAAGTAATTCATACAGTAAGTCTATATTTGTACACCACTATTCTAGATTTTGCTGTTGTTCTAAAGACAAAGTACGAAGATACTTCAACTTGATGTAAAATTAAAATAACTTGTATGCAAAATTATTCATAATGGACTGTAGATGCTAGAAAGAAATAGTTACCATAAAGGCATAAAATCTGAATTTATGCTAGTCATATATATATTTGTGATTTATCATCTTCAAGGGAGTCTATAGTTTGATAGCCTCATGGTGTACAAAAATTAAAAATGTTCTTTAGAATTTGAGCTTTATCTGTGTCTGTTGATTGATTTAAGCACTAATACATATCCTTCTTTTACCAGCTTGCCTTCTTTTAATTTTGATTTTCCTGTTTATCCTTTTGTGTCTGCTCTATATCATATTCTATTGTTTTCTTTCCACATAATTGCTTTTACTTATTTATTTATTCCTTATTCTATGACTCAGTAATGATTTCACTGACAAAATATGCCTTTCCTATAATTTTTAAGAACACTTTTTGATCCTCTTGTCCTTGAACTTTACCCTGTGACTCTGCTGAACGTTTTTCCTCCTTCACTCTTCCCCAGCTATCAGGAATCATTATATTTTTCTCTGTTTTCATTTCATAAGCTCAGCACTTTGTATTTTTTGAGTTCCGCATGTATAGTCAGTGAATCAATAACTGCAGAATTCTCACCTGCAGAAAATGGAGTAATTTTCTAAAATTCAGAACAAGAATAGCTTTCCTTTTCCCTTCCCTCTGCCTCTCCTCTCTGAAGACTGCAGATTCTCTAGTGCTGCTCTCCATATAATTTGTGAGACTCTTCTCCCCAGTCATTCTCCTCTTTCTAGTCATGTCACTAGAAGCTCTGATTTTTCCTAGTACACCATTACCCCAGGTAATACTGTCATAAGAAAGACTTTAGTATTATTTTTATCTATTCTTTTATTTTATCAGGGACATTCCTGGTATTAGAAAGATATGAGAAGTTGAATGTTTGGGCATGACACCATTTGATGCAAAGACAAGAAGCAGCATGACATGAGATGGAGAAGAAAGGCTCTGCCATGCTCTTGGAGCTAGCAAACCATTTGATCACAGACCAGTTCTAGCAGGGAGAGCCTGCGGCAGATGCCCTTGATGGTAAATTTTCAGACTCTGTGGGTGGATAATGAACACCTGCTTTGATGCTTAGATCTGACCTTATGCCAATTTGATATTTATTTTATATCACATCCATCCAAGAGAGGAGATTCATCCCTCTCTTTCAATATTTTCTTTCATATGTCTCTACTGAGATTTCCTTTTCCTTATAATCCATCTTTTGTGTTGCTTTATCAATTTCTTATTTTCTTTCCTTCTACCTGCTTCAGGATATATTTTCATGTCTTCTGTGACATTCTATTTTACCCAGTGTCTAATTTACCTCTCTCTTTCTTGCAGCACTAAGGTGTGGTAATTGCTGAATTTGTTCCAGTACTGTATAGTGTAAAAAAGGTTTCTCTTTTATTAAGAGAGATGATTCTGATGTCATGTTGCTTAAAACTAATTCAGCTGATAATCTGAAAAGCATTCCTCTTGATTTCCTGTAAGTGCAATGGGGTCAAGCCCTTTGAACAAGGTATACCTGCAGCATTTCATTTTCTGTTTCATATCCTCTTAAAACATATTAAATTACGTGTTACAGACTCTGCTAGCACTTGGGACATTTTACAAGTGAAGACAAAACTTGAGAACTTATTATTTTGGGGACAGTTTATTGGGAAGATCAAGATTAATTTTAATTCCTAGACATCAGTGATCAAGAAACCAATATTTATTTATCCATCACTTCAGACTTTCTCCAATACACAGATTTTGCTTTCATGGTAATATGAGTAGTTAATGTTCTGTTCTACTGTTTTTAAATAAAAAGCAGCAATTATAACACTCTTGGAACACCTTGTATTTCAGTTTCCTGATCCACTTGGAACTTAACAGGTTGGTCATATTTACACTTGACCTGACATACATATTTCACTCACAGACTTTCATCTTCTCCTGTAGCAAAGATTCTTCATTTGCAAGCTGTTAACCCCTGGGGTTCAGGCTTTGAACATGCCCTCTTTTATTTCTTAGAGATGCTTGTTGGGCTTTCTTGTCAGATTTGTCTTGAAAAATCTTCCAATCTCTAGCTCTATTAAATATTTTTTCTTCAAAACTCAGTCCATTCTCTTCTTATGGGGAATCACTGTTCTCCCTCTGACAGTGATAAATAGATGTGTCTTTCTGGCATTAGCAGTGTCCTCAATTAACTGCCTAATCAAAAGTTCCTTAATACATCAAGGTCTCTTCTTTGGCAGCTACCTGGATTTATTCAGCAAGCCTTAGATTTTTTTCAAAGAGTAGATTAAAACCAAACCATATTAATATATTTGCAATTAATTTCTTTTAATGGAGATATTTCTCAAAAAATATCAATTATTTGAGGCTGACTACAGGTTTGATGTGGCTGATACCCACATTCCCAGGCATATTAAAAATATTTTGCAAAAAGTTTTGCAAGAAAGGTTAATAAATTTCAGATAGCCTTTAATTCATACAAAAGTACTCTATATGCACTATATTTGAATGGCTATGGAAATATATTCAGAGATCTCCAGTAACTGAGAAAAAACACCTGATTTTATATGCTGTAACTGTACATTTTATAGATATTATTGAGTCCTTAGCAAAATGAGTTTCAATTTAATAGTTATGAAGATATGATATTGTTACATATTCACTGCAGTGTTAGTGACAATGTACTTCAAAGACAACATTGGAATTAGAATTAATGCTTCCTTTCAAAAAATATTTTTCTGTTTCATAGGTGGGGACAAAAGAAAGAAAATGAAAAGAAAGTTCATTATGGTAATTTCTTACGTATCTATCTTTTCTAAGACATTTGAGTTAAACAGAGGTACAGAAGTATGAGAATAAAAGGAAAACAATTCAAAACACAGGCATTACAGTTTTGTTTGCTTGTTTTATTTTTCACAGTACAGATTTGCCAGGGAGTTTGTGATTGATAAGATCTTTATCTAGTCTCCCAAAGGCCACACTCAATCGATGACTAGATTACACTGAGATGCAAAATTCAAAAGTAGAACATTTAAAATATATCAACTCTTATGCCTAAAGGTTTATATCCAAGTTTATTAGATTTAGAAGGAAATGCAATGTGGGGCCATATGTTCATGCATCATTGGTTATGTCTTCCTATAAAGCTTTTAGTACTGGCCTCCAGAAATGAGATATTAGATTGGATAAACTATGAGTTGGGCAGTTTTCTCAATATATGGCCATACTGTAGCTGCTGGCTGAGTTTGAATTTGCTGTGCTACTTGATACAACAACAGAATTGTCAGTGAATGTGTATGTGTTAGAGAAATTATCTGCCTCTGCTGGTCAGAAATAATGTTTCATTTACAAGTATCTTGTTTTATGGGATGTGTTTTAGCTGAATAGTAAGGGATGCTCACCGTTCTGCTCGCATCATTGGCTGCATTGGAAGGAGAAAAACTTGTTTCTACTTAACTAGGATGATTCAGTTTCTAGAAGACCTGTTTCCAAATTAGTTATTGATTATTCAAGTTTCAGTAACAGCAGATGACTGAAAAGGAGGTTTACAATATCAGGATGGGAAGTCAGTGTGCAAACAGATCCAAGCACTCTTCACCTACCTGTTAGGCAAAATATGTGACAATTCTGTGACCTCTGCCTCAAGCTGTGATTCTTCTGAAGATGATGTCTTGGAAAGCAGGTGTTCCTCCACCCAGTGAATGGGCTCAAGGAGAAGTCTTGAGTAATGGGATGGAATATCATGCACTCAGATATAAGATTTATTTTCGCCTGTATTTGCAAAGATATTCATTTGAGAGTTTATAACTTTTTATTTTGAGAACTTTGAAAAAGCATTGAAAATAGAGTATACTGGGAAATAGAATTATAGCTTTTCCTCCAAATTAGCCCATGCATATTTTATGTGTATAATTAAACTGAGATTATGGTATATTTATTACATTGTAATAGAAGTCCCATGGTGTTTCAATTTACAAAATAAAAGAAAAAGAGAAAGTAAGATTCAAGAGTACTCAAGTTTCTCCAGCAATCTTGTCACAGCACAATTCGGTTCCTGCATCAATTGGCAGTGCAGCTAGTAACTGTGCCAGCACTGAGGTGTGGTGATTTGATCTAGAACTAGGCACTGTGCCTTTCAGATAACTGGAAACCACACAATTTACTGACCAATCTATCAGTCTTGTCACTGGCACAACATACGGTGACTGAATGATGTTTCAAGGATTTCTTTCAGATGCAAAGAATAGAAACCTTAGAAATGTCAACCCATAGCACAAAAGAAAGTCTCAGGGGACAGTGGAGCTGGCTGGCTGAGCAACTGGACAGAGGGTCACCTTTTTTAAATAAAGAAAATAAAGTAAATTAAGTTCCCTCATACCAGATGGCCTAATGTGAAAACAGTGTAACTTCCTGCTTACCAAGATGCTCTACTGCAGAAAAAAAATCCTATGTCCATTCTAAAAATGATGCTGAGACAAAAAGGCAAATCAAAAAACACATACTTTTTAAAGATGAGAAAGGAAAAAAAAAAGGCCCATCAGCCTCTAATAAAACCTGCTTTTTTCAAGACATACAGAAAAAAGAAATACTTTTCTCATGGTACTATAAATGTTGAGACAAGGGAAGATTTTATGGAGACAGGAATAAAATTGACAGAGCATGACAATGCTTCTTAGAATAATCTGCTTTAAAATAAATTCTCATTACTAATAATAACATACTATGTGTTCTTTTTGATCCTATAACATTTTTCAAGGTTGTACTGAAACAAAAAGTAGTGTACAAGCATTTCAAAATATTTTACTGATAAACAGACAGCCTTGACTGAAAATGTATTTATATTATTCATGAAAGGCGGGGATTTTTCTATGTTTAGATGACAATTCAGATTTATTATATAAGCAATTCATAAACTACTGTTACAGATCTTTTGTGCTATTAAAGCACTATTATTTATACCACAATGTTTACTTTAATGTCCAACAAGTGAAAAATTAAATAAGATGTTGCAGAGAACCCAGCAGGAGGTTTCACCTTTTAGGAAATAATACAATTTTGAATTTCCCAATCAAAACTGCTTTTCTTGCCAACATGTACAAACCAGGGATAAGGCGTGACAAAAGTCACCACTTAATGGGTCATCAAGAATGGGTACATTAAAAATGATAAATTCCAAAGACAGCTACAAGTGTGTTTGTGCAACAGGAGACCCAGGGTAGGACTCAGAATATGAGTTAAAGTCCTCTAAATGCCTTACAAATAGGTCAGTTCTGAAAAAGAAAAGGATGTATGCAAACCATAAGCATTTGTTTCTTTAATTTCTTAGCTTCTCTGCATTGCATTGGGAAACAAGTGTTGGTTGTAGAAGTAAAGCTGTGGTAAGAGAAAGGATCAAGGCATGTGAGGAAGGCAACATTTCTGAAGAAAATTTTATTTCCTGAGGCAAGGATGAAGAGCAGGTAAGAAAACAGCAACAAAACAAAAAAAAATATGATGGCATATTTCTTCATTAAATTCTCTCATGTCTTTCAAACAGCTTAATTCTTCCAGTTGTTTCAGCCAACTTAGCAAAGGTGTATGTCCTTTCCTTATGAACCTTTCTGCTCCATTTTTACTTCATGGAGATTTTTTTTCCTTTGTCCTTACCCACATTGTATTGAACAGGAGAATTCTGAAAAGCAATTGTAAATTCAATTTTAGTGCTAATTATATGCTTCATTGTGCAAAACAGTTGAACAGTCACATGAATTTGAAGAGTGACAGGTGAATAAGACTTTGTCAAAACTATCTAAAACACAACTAATCAAATTTCCCTGAAATTCTAAGATCATTTTTCACTATAGAAACAGAAGATAACTTCGTGGGTAATATTTAAATGTTTTATTTTATTCAGATGTTTTGATTATAATATAATTGTATTATATTTTATTAGATCCCTGGAAACTCATAAAACTCTTGATTATGTGCTATTTCTGTGCCATAAATATATGGGAAAAGAAAGAAAGAGATCTCTTTGTTTCACTGAAGAATAAAATTTTGTCCTTAATTATGTCATCATATTTAGCAGTCTGAGAAGATCAGTTGATCCCCCCATTCTAAAGTCTGAGCCTAACATTTAGTCTGGGACAATTTTATGTGAAAACCTAACATTATGGGCATTTAACATTTTGTGAAATCTTCTCTCAAAGACATGCAAAAGTAGCAAACTAGAGAAATTAGTAAATTGGCGGGAAAAAGTTACAAAAGCAGTATTTACTTAATCAGGGTAAATATTTGCCTTGTCATTCATTTATGTCTTTCCTCATTAATTGTCATAATTTCTCCCTTATCTCCTTCCCTCTTTCGTTTTCAGATTTAGAATATTCTTACTGAGAATCAAGGAGCAGAACTGCATCCAGTACTCAACATGTGGGCATATATATGGAGATTTTCCTAAATTTTTTAATGGCTTTCCTAAAAATTTGTTACATTTTAACTTTTGACAACTACTGGAAATACAGACACCTTACTTAAAAGTCTTAAATAAGGCTGTGTTATAAGACTATGACATCTCCTTATATGCCTAGAAAATGGGAAGGGTGTATATTGATGTGGAGAGGTGGACATTTTACTTTAATATTTTCTTTTTGGCTGTAGAATACAAATGCAGAGAAAAATAATTAGAAAAATGTAGTCTGCTTTTCTCCACTTTAAATGACTGCTTTTAATTTAACCCAATAATTATTTTTCTTGGACGTATAATATTTATCTAATATAACATACAAAATATTTTTTAAAAAGGCTAAGAAAAAGAGAATAAACCAAATAACCTTTTATAACCTGACATCTGTTTTTCATTTGGTTATTGGAAAATTAAGAACAAAGTAATATGGCTCTGTGGATTCAGATTAATTCTTTAGGTGAGGTATTCAGCAAAAAAGTGAGAGCATATAACTGTTTAAAATACAGAAAACTCCAGATAAGAAGACACTTTCTACTAAACATATGCACCCCTCAGAAGAATCAGAAATTAAGGATTTATACTGAATGTATTGAAAGAACCTAATTCACCTGAGATTTATGAACTCATGGCAGGTATTTCCAGGTGAGTCAGTTGTGAGGATAGGGTGATGTAAGAAGTTTGGGCTACCATTTTCTACAACTGCTAGCTCCAGAAAGAACTGGCAGATAGATACACTTGCTATTAGATACATGTTGGTTTTAAGTGGCTGTCCCACTTCAAGCATCCAATCAAAGGAATTTTGGAATTCTGCAATAGTGTAGCTTTGGCCCATGTTTCTCTTAAAACTGTCCTAAAACAATCCTAAAACAGTGATCCTCCAAATACATGGATTTCTATATCAGCACAAATGAGAAACACTGTTGAAAAGTATTCACTCTTTTTCACTTAATTTGTGGAAGGTAAAAATCAAGACCTCACCTATGTCTTCAATGGGAACATGCTAGCTAGAAGTGAACTATTTAAGGTTGTTCTAATTTTTGTGTTCCCTTTTCCATCCTCTACCCACCTCTACCAGTTATTACACACTGTGTTCCAGTATTCATTGAAAAAAACCTTGGGAATGAATGCACTGGGAAGCACAGTGCATCTCAGCATGTGAGATAACCTTTAACAGGTGTACGCTCTATTTAGAGGTCAGAATCAGCAATCATCTACTGCAGATTCTAAAGAAATTGGTCCTGGCATGCTACAGCATGCATTTCAGACTCTGACTACAGTATGAGTAGACATATCTGTTCTTAATGAGGCTCAGGTCTTTTAAAACATTTTGTTTATTTGCGGATTTTGTTAGTTTTTTTCAGAATCTTTAAAAATTTGGAAAGTCACGAGAAAATCAATGTTAGATTCTGCCTAGACCTAAGTTAAAGTTTCATGTGTGCTTCATTTCACTAGTGTAATCTTAAAGGGATAAAAAAACCAATGATTCTTTTACCACAACACTCAAGATCAGGCAAGAAAAATTCCTTGGGCTCCTATCTAACTGCTAAAATCAAAATCTTGTAAACCAGTCTGTAACAAACTCAAGAGGAGGATCTTTTAAATCCCTGCTGCCTCTTCCAGAGACTTGCCTGGTTTCACATTCCAGTCACACCAATGTTTTCCATTACAAATCTAGCTCCAGCCCAATCTCAGCTGTTTCTCAGTCACTGCAGTACAACTGAGCCATGGCTGGTTGGTGTTACATGACTTCCAGCCAACCTGTATCATCAGCATATCATAAATCGTTCCAAGCTGTCTCTCACTGGCTATTCCTTTTGCTGCTGATTTCCCTGTATGTTACTGCTTATACATATACTGGATAAGAGATGCTGATACATCTCCAAATCATAGGCTAAGAACACTGCTTATGACCCTTTCACAAAGATCTCTAAATCATATCCGTTGCATACACACAGGCTTTACCACTGCTTCTCAATAGCATGTTGTATCCTTTCTATTTCTAAAGATTTGAAGTGAACTTGGTGACCTTAAAGGAGGTACATTTTCAGGAAAAACAATGCATTTATCACAAAGCTATCAATTTTATAAAAACATAGATGTACATAATTAATATCTTACCTTGTGCAGAATCTCCTACAATAACATGAGCTCTAAATGCAAATACAAATTAGGAGGACAAGAAAAACATAAATTATTGCCCTCTGTGTAAATATTCATTATTGTAAATTGAATAAGACAAAAACAAGATTATCCTGTTTTTCATAATGTACTGAGGGACCAACAATAACTGAAGGTTAATTAATATGGATATTTCAATAGCAAATTTGATAACAGGGTTTCAGATTCAAGTATTGTGTTATCTTAATAGCAAAATCTAAAGGTTTTTCTTTCACTGTTGATTTACGTAGCTTCATCTCATATTTCCCAACAGAATTCAAATTTTCTAGTTCATTGGCTGAACCAAAATTACATGTTACTTACGATGTATTACACCAGTGAAAAATATTACCTGTCTATCCATCTAAATACCCAGATTTTTAAAGTTTTCTTTGTTTGGGTATTTTTTCCATCAAAAAAAAAAATACTTGCCCATGTATTAAGACATTTTAAAAATTATTTCTTTCTCTAAATGATTTGCCTTGGTGAGAATTTTAGAGAGAAGTGTTTGTGATATAAAACTATTAAAGGGATTGGCAAAATTTCAACCAGTTCTTTGCCTTTCATTTTCATAAATGAGAGATTTTGGAAAAAGGTTTGCTTATGTGTGAAACTAACATACAGAACATCACTGATCAAAGGAGAGAGGTTTAAGGCAGAAAAAATGTAGTTGTTTTTACATGAAGTTTGGCATTTTTTGTCAGTCCTATATAAAATGGATCTTGGTGGAGGATCAATGAACATACTGACCAGTACAGGGCCTTAGCCTGAATGCTAGAACCAAGACAGAAGACCATGTTAAGCAAGAAGAATTGGCACATTTTCTTCAAAAGTCAGTCCCACTGGGTGTTCTATATACAGATACTGTTTCAAATATGTGAACATGCAGGATGGCAGCGCATGTAATTTCTTTAACTCAATGAGAAGGACAAAAGGAAAGGAAAGACTTTATAGGAAGGACCTTAAGCCTCAACTGGGTTGGAGTGGTCTTGATAAATCTAGATGATCCAAAAATTCCTTCTGGCCCTATGGTATTTTTCTTGATGTACTTTATACTGAGGATCATCACCTGAGGAGCCCTCTATTATGAATACAAGATTGGTCAGCAACACAGAATAAAGACTTCCAGGTATGGTACTCAATAAGTTGGAAAAGTTCCTAGTGGTCACTTTTTCTACCAGGAAAGTTGAAGGGTTTTTTATGACAAAACTTTCTTTCTTTCTTTCTTTGTTCATAAAGGAAAAAAAATTGCCTAGGCTTTGACCTCTTTGCATTAGTGTGCTATTTGATTCTGCAAATAAATGGAGAATATTAACTGATTGGATTACTCAAACACCTTTCTCTGTCACTGCTCTTCACTGGCATTTCACTTAAGTGATCTGGGCAGGTTGTCTGTGGCTGTTAAACACTGTAATTTCTTTAAAGCTAAAACATCTTGCTCAGTGAAGATTCTGTTGTCAGCCAGGCTTAAGTAGCAGTGATGCAATCCAAGATGTTTTCTAGCAGTGCCACCAATTTCTTGCCTAATGCTGATCTGGATAATTTGCTTCCTTCTACTGTTAAAGATTTAAGTGACAGACTATCACAGTTTAAGCTCTCCCTGTCATTTACTTCTGAAGTGTCTTCTTTTATTTGTGTCCCAGTGCTGTCAACCTGCAAAAAAGCTCTGACCATAGGCATGGTCAGAAAGCAGCTGCTCCTCTTGATATTGAAATTCCTATCTTTATTCAATCTTTTCCTTTTTGTCCCCACCTTAAAAAGAATATATTTTTGCATATTCTCTCAGATTAAATAAATAATTCTTATGTTTGTGCTGAGAAAAATATGAGGCTGGATATTTTCATGTTTCATGGCAAATTCCTCTCGAAAGGCGACATAGAAATGCCCAAGAAAAACCATCACTAGTAAAAGAATATCAGTAACAAATGCACATGTCAGGTATCTTGGGTTTTCTTCTGGCTGAATTATATGGCACATTTTAAAAAGCTTTTAAAAATAATAAGGCAGCAGAGCAGTCAGAGTGTGGGAAAGCACACTGAAGCTCCACAGTGACTTGAGTCTCCAGGGACCTTTGACAAATCATCCATCAGTCATGTAACACAACCCAGCAAGCAGCCTCAGCCTCGTGTCTGCTCTGTCTCAGGGGTACAGCACATCTGAACTTGTGGTGATGGGGCAGTTTGGGGTGATTTGCATGGCAAGTGCTTTATATTAGGTGATAGAAAGGAGAACAGATTTCTTCTATGTGAAATTGAGGAAATGAGAATTATAACTAAATGAAATTGAAGTGCTGTCTTGACCTTTTACTATTTCACAACAACTGGATTAATCAACAACCTCTGACATTTTACCTGAAAATCAGACCTTTATTTTTACCTTACAGTAGGTAAAGATTGAAATGCAATTACAATTATACTTTGTGTATAACTGAATTTCCTCATGACTGCCAAATTATTTGTGCAGTTCTGAAAAGAAATGGCATGTAGTTACCTTTCCTTTAGCTGAATACAGCCTATGAATGGCTTCAACACGGAGCTCTTTTTCCTATGAAAGATTATTTAATGTTTTATCAGTTCTCTGAAACCTAGAGACATGAAATCTCTTACATTTTTCCTGTGCTCTAAGTTGCTGACTTTGCAGTGACTGTTGTAAATTGAATATGGTGGCAACAGTATATGGCTAATTATTCCTCATCTCAACTTTTGATTTGCAAAGGCTTGCAGAGTGACTCTTGTAAGAACAGCAATTTTGGAGGGCCTAGTCTCAAACTTGATTTAACTCAGACTTTCTCTGGCAACTGCAATTATTATTTCCGTGGATTTGCTTCCAGTTCTCCTTTAGGTAAGCAGCACCTACCTTACAGAGTGTTGTGAATGTCCCTGATCTTCCATAGCTTATTTTTGGTTTTATGTTACATATTGGGTCTGTGTATCTTAGGTTTCTCTGGTATAAGTTAGCACAAACCCTGGGTCTTTCAGTCTAACTCATCAGCGGCTTTACCTTTGGTGACCAGGAGCCAGCTGCCCTGCCTTCCTAAAACCAGATCTGCTTATCAGAAAGGAGAAATGTCTCAAAACTGTTCCAATCCTTTGTGAGTTACACTCTAAGTTCAAAGGCAAGCAAATACCACATGATGTGGAGTTTTTAAGTCTTTCCTCCTTTTTGTTTAAGCTATACAGCTGAAAGTAAATCTCTCCTGCACACCATCTTCAGCAAACCTGTTTTTCAGCCAAGACCTAGGTTTTGTGACTAGTTGCTTCATGAACTTATTCTTTAACATCTTAACAACAGATGGAAGGAGATGCAAGTAAAAGTTCTGCCTTATCAAGGCTCAGTATATATTAAAGAATATAGTATTACTTTTTAATTTACTAGAATTAATGGCAAGTATATTGAGAGCTACTTGAGATGACCACATCTGGTATAGATTATTGCCTCCTTTTAAGGACAGCACTAAAAATAATTTTTGAGACTTTTCTAAACTTGGTTTTATCAGGCATCTTCTTTTAGTTGAAGCTATTCAGATTCTGATCATACAGCCTTTAAATGCCAATATGCAATATGCTAAGAGAACAGTAGCAATATTTATCTGAGAATCCAACAGTATTTATGCCTTATTTCTGGTAATGCATTTAGCATGCCATTAAAATGTTCCATTAAGAACTCCTAGAGTCAGAACTTCAAAATAAAAAGCTAATGTTTTATTACCTATAGGGATATCCAGAACATTTCCTGAAAGTAAGTTACCAAATCTTAATTATTTCCACTCATAATAAAGATTAATTATTTAATATTTAATAAATTTATCCTCAGAATCCAACAGACAGGGATTTGCCACTGAGCAATCTGAATATATTCAAGAAAAGACCCCGAATTCTGTATGCATTAAAAGCATGGCATAGGTCTTATAAATGACTCAGAGTGCCTTCCTAAGTGACACCTGATTCACACTAGAGGTGACACTGTAATGATATTCATAGCTGTACAATTCAGTTCTCTGAACAAGAATTGTATTTAATATTTATGGGATAGTAGCAATGTATATTCCATTCCAAGAAGATGCTATACATTCTGTCACGGAAAACAGAACTTATAAAAAGGTATTTTAAAGTTGCCTTTACAGTACCTAAATTTTTTCTAGTATATTTATATTTATATATTTTTATATACTGCTTATATCAATGATTTGGGCTATTAATATTAAAATTTTATCATCGAAGTGAAGAATTTTATGACTCATCCAGTAAGAAAAAGAACTGAAATTGATGCTTTTATGACATGATTTTCCTTGACTGTCACTAATATTCATTCAACAGGTACTAGAGCATATTATGGATGGGCTCATAAAGCATTTTTTACATCTATAGGTTGTGACATTTTGAAGAAGGAAGAATTCTTTTGTCTCCCATATTCAGCATTTAGGATATTATAGGGAGCAAGTTTAAGACATACAATATAGGCAAACAAAGAAGCAGAAGCAGAAACACCAATTATTATAAAGAATAGGAGTGTAATAGGATGTCAGCTTGGCTAAACAATGGGTTCTTCTTGGACCTCGAGACTTAAGTGGGAAGTTTACAGAAAGCAGAAACTAGGTCAGATTCCAGGGGAAGATGGCAGAGTAATAACACAAAGGGACAAAATCAGGAGGTACAAGGCACAAACAAGACCATGACAGTAATGGACATAAAAAGTAACAAGAGAGTCAATGTAAGTGATAAGGGAAAATGATGTGGGAAATGTAATATATGCTGCAGGAAAATGTCATGCTACAGTTAAACAAAGATGGAAATTTATTTGTAAATGGTGTAAAGAATGTGAACAGATGGATGACATTCCTTGCCTCAATGTTTTCAAAGAATGAATGTGATCTGCAATTGACACAAGTTCTGTTAATGACGAAAAAGATATTACTTTAACCTAGAATAAGGAAAGGGTTTAGTGAACACCTATGAAAGTCAGAGAATTTAAAATTATTTGGTACAATAAACCTTATCCTATATCATTTAAATTGGTGACCTAAGCAATATATTGTAGTGATTGCTCTTAAGAGTTATTGGAATATGGTGATGCTGGATGACTAATGAGAAACAAAATAATACTTCCCTGAAGCAACGTATGGTCTCTGAAAACTGAATTCTAAATATATAACTTTTATTTTTCGGGAAAATTGTAGGAACAAACAAGTGCCAAGAAGAAAAAAAAAGATGATCAACAGACAACAAAGATTTATTGAGAACACATCATATCAAAGAAATCTGATTTCTTGCTATATTAGAGAAATAGGACTAATGGGAAGGGAAGAAGCAACAGATATCCATTACTTTTGTGTTAAAACGATGGTATTTCTTGTAAAAAAACTGGTAACAAGTATTCTAGATAAAACTCTCAGAAGCTGGTGAGAAAGTTTGTAACTGAGATCACTATCAAATGGAAAAACATATACATTGAACTTTTGCAAGTGCCTACTGGCTGCTGCAGTTAAGAAAAATTAAACTTCAAGACAACAAGTTAATGGACTAGAATTGAACTGGATCTTGATAAACTAGAGAAAAGGCCTGAAAAAATAAGATTAAATTTAGTAAACACAAATAAAAATGTTTCTATTTTGGTATGAGCACTCTATAGCAAAACTACAAGCTATGAAATGTCTCATTTGGCAGCAGTACTACAGAAAAAGTCCTTCTGGTAAAATGGATTACAACATGAAGACTATGACTCAGACACTGACATTTCTGTAAAGGGCACGTAAACAGATAAAAAGTATGTACAAACAGCAGTGTAGCTGTATCTTAAGACCATTGCTTAATTTTAGGCACCTTGATTCATGAAACATACTGACTGATCAGTTGGGCACAATCCAGTGAATAATCAAAGGTTTAGAAAGCATCAAAATCAAGAAAAAAAATGAAATGGTTATTTAAAATCTAGGGGAGATAAGGTTGTAGAGGAGACTGACAGTAGTCTTTAAAAACATAAAAGACTGCTGCAGAGAGGAAAGGAACAATTTGCACTTTATCATACACAGAGCAAGAAATAGGGCTCCTAAATGACAGCAAAAAAGATTCAGTTTAGATGTCAATAAATTATTTTTAACAATAAAGGTAGTAACACCCTAGAACAAACTGCTTTGGATGCCATAGGAATCATTTGAAGTTGTTGAGAATGCATTAAAAAATCACCAGTAAAGATCATTTAAAGATGGTCTGGCCATAAAGGGATGGGAAAGGATGAAGCACCATTTTTTCCAGGTCCATTTTTTTACCATTTCTGTGGACCTGCTATAAAATTTTGGCCATGGACCAAAAATTATACAAGGTTGTGTCAAGTACAACAGAATCTTGTAATGGATGTGTAATGTAAACAGCAGGGACAAAAAGTGTAAATGCTTGTCAAGCTCAGCAGAGCTCAAGTTCAGGGCTGGATTGCTGATGAGGTTATCAAGAAATGTATTACTGGGAATGCTCCTGATTCTGAGATGGAACTTTTCACTTCCTACCTAGGAAACTAGGAGAGCTGCCTACAAATCTCAGCAATTTCTTTTTTTTCCTTCTATCATATTTGATGACTTGAATGTATAACATTTATATTAAAATCCCTTCTGGTCATTGAGGTCAGTGTCTACAGAGACTGGTGATCTAAGCTGCTTTTTAAGGGGTATTCTAGAAAATCTGAAGAATATTAAATTTCTGTAACTTAACTTCTTCCAGAGAAATTGTTCGATAACCTATAGCTAAGGAACATGATTCCTGAGTCCCTGCTGATAAGGATATATTGCTGTTAAGGGTATATTCTTGCTGTCCATGATATGCAGCTGATTCGATATTACTTGCTTCTACTCTGAGGTACAGTGAGATCTCCTGAAAGTCAATCTCCATAGTCATTCCAAGTAACTATTTTACAATGTTTTCAAGGTTATAATTTTAGACTTTATAAGCAACATAATGGAGATGAGTAAGACTAAGAACCAGAAGGTAATATCAACCACCCTTTTCTCCTTCTCATAGGACACAACAGGCTAATCTTATTTCCTTTATTCCTCATGCCAGGAGTTGAAGAAAATCCACTGCTGACAGAACCTCAATGTATGTCCAGCTTTGGCACTCCATCCCTGCTGCCTAGTATATATTAATACTTTTAATAGTACAGCAAATCTTTTCACCAGCCTTACCAGAACACCAACAGTATCTCCATTTGCCTTCCTCATGATCCAAGCTCTATCTTCATACCTCAGCACAACATCTCCCCCATATCTCTTCAGCTTGCTCAAAACTTACTAGTGATTTGGATGTTTCTACTTTCAATATAGTTTGGACAGTGATGTAATACACATAATTTCAGTCCTCTGTAAAAAAAATTATAGTCATACTCCTGGCCTTTTGTTTTTTTGATACCTCCTACTGATAGAATTATGCCAACTGCTGTGTATGGCTTTTCAAGGTGGATCACAGGGAAGTTTTAGGTGCTAATTTCTATAACTTTCACGTACTTTCTTGCAGCACAGCATACTACCATGGATATTCCTGATTTATGAGAAGAAAATTATGTGCTTTTGCATGAACTAAGAAATAAGTTCTGGAAAGTCTCTTCTTAGGATGACATATTATTCATTTATCAAAAATATGTTCATGAAAACTATATGTGAACTCTGAAAATATTATTAGCTTTGACATGAATAATGGTTACTTCTTTTTGCTTTTGTGAGCTCTTCAGCAAAAAATTACAGATGCTACAGAAGACCAGTACATGAGCAATACTTGAAAATCTGATGATGTAATAGAGCTATACTCTTAAGTAGAAACCAAAACACATATCATTCAAAATGCAACATAGAGGTAACCTGCAAACATCTTGTAAGTGAAAGAGATCTAGAACCCTATTAAACTAGAAGTAGTTCAAATATAAAAGGCAAAAAAAAAAGAGTTGAATTTACCAACAATTGCCTATAGCCAGAGGTGAAATGATGGCACAGAAAACTTACACGACCCAATGCCCAGGAGTCCATTAATTTACTACAGGCTGCCTGGAAGCTGTTGACAGAAGTGCTGTCAGAAATAGCATTTCAGCAGATCAGCATTCAACTGATCTGTAGTATCCAGTCTCTCATCTCTCTCACGGTTCAGAGGTGATTGCATTCACTGGCTCTAATTAGTAAGGGAAAGTAAATAAATAAACCCTTTCTATAATTTTTTTCCCTCACTCCGTGTAAAATCCAAACATACTGTTGAACAGTGGGGGATGATAAACATTAGAAGTGCCTATTTATATCTTTGTCTGTGTGCTCACAGACCTATAAGGAAACCAGTTAGTAGTGAAAATATTACCCTGCACTTGAAATTAATTTCTCTCTTAGATAAAATACTGCTCATAAAATTAATTCAAAGGTATAGTCAAACATTATTATAGCTGAACTATCTATGAATTTTTTATGTTGGAAAAGACCTCTAAAATCATTGAGTTCAAGCATTAACCTATCATTGCCATGATCACCACTAAACCATGTCCCTAAGAAATTAGCAGATGGATAATTAATTGCCACAAACACTCCTGGATTAGACAGCTCCATATAAAGAGTAATGACTCTTTTATCAGTAAGAAGGAAATACACTATTATGTTTTTATTGCAAAAATATGTATCTTAAATTCAAACTGTGCTTCCTTCATCTGGAAACCTCATTAATTAAGCAAAATTGGTAAGTTAGTTTGCTTTTTCTTTATCTCCACATATTTTCATTTCAATTAGCTAAACTCCATTTCATTAACTTTCCTCAATAACTACGTTATTCTTACTTTTGTTATCATTGAATTGTAATTACAAGTAAATTGAGATGGGAGGTGTTTAAAAGCAAACACAAAACCAGTGAAGACTTCAAGAAACAAAAGATACAGTGATCATTAATGTCAGAAATGGCTAACTTCTTGAGATTTATGTCTCCCTCAAAAGGCAGTAGTTACCCATTCAACATTATAGGAGAACAGTGCTTTAAGGAGAGTCAAGGGGTTGTTTTCTACATAGTCACAGTGACCACTGCTTTGAGTATTTTTGCTATAACTTTTACTCAACCATTAAATAAGCAAATTAAGCTTGTATGTTGCCACCAAAAAAGAAAGAAATAAAAATCTAAGGGACACTCCCATCCTGTAGTTTTACACTTCTAAGTTTATACTTTTGGCAGGCCATTGGTATTGAAACCAGCTCTTAAATATTATGCTTGAAATTCAGGCTTACAGTGAATCATGCAGGTGTGTGGGACAAGAGAATTAATTCATGAATTGTTGTGACTGACAAAAGGATAACAAGACTTAACAGTGATGGAGTTTAGGCTAAACACATGTTAGGCATTTACTCAAGGGAGACATTTTTAGCTTTTCAAAGAGTGATTGGATTCTGTGTGTGAGATCATTTAATACAAAATTTCATGCCTACATTATTCAAACCCAGGGTATATTGATTCTTTTGTGTTTAGAAATCACTCACTATATTTTGTTACTTATGGTTTATGAGCTACTAGCTGCAAAAAGTAAAAATTCTATGTGTAAAACTCAGGGGACACAACCTTAATTCCACTTAAATGATTTTAACCTGCGGCATCAACACAGGTGTAGGTCATTGAGTGTTTTTAGGAATCAGGCCAAAAGCATTACAGCATATCTACTGGGATGAATTTCTTGTCTAACAGGAGCTGTTGTGAAAACTCCAAATCTGGAAACAAAAGAAATACAAGCAACTGGGAAGAACATAACAGCTTGAAGGGCTATAGAGAGATTCTTTTCAGCATCTGCTGAAACAAGCATCTCAAACACAATTCTGGATATGACATAAACCAAAACCAACTACCCTAGTTCGTCACAGTGTTTTGCAGCCCCACTAGTAAATATGGTTAGTATATAAGAGCTTTTTCCTTAAGCTGCTGTTGACAATATTGGATGGTTTTATATTGTAAGAACAATGTGTTTGAAAAAACCCCCACCTTTAACCACAAAACAGGATGCCGATTGGCTTTGGATTACACTTAATGAAGAGCAAAATCACAAATAGAAGCAAAGTCAAACCCACTAATCTGGAAAGCATTATCTCTGAAAGGAGCCAGTTAGGACAGTTAAAAATAAAGATAGAAATTAGATGAGATACCATGTAAATTCTTATGTGACAGGACTGTCCAGCATCGTCTATAGATATTTCTGTTCCAGTATGCTAACAAGCCTAAGCTATAGAAAACTTGTGGTTCTTGATGTTATTGCTTATATGTCTAAAAATAATAATATTTTTAGGTGTTTATAGGGCTTAATATATTTTCCCAGGCATATTTCAAGTTAAAAACTTTTAATTTTCTTTTTAATGGAGAATGAATCTATTATTTTCTGTATAATTCTGAGATTTAGCTTCAGCATCAAGATATCTCCTTTCAAGAACATCTTGCTGAAAAAAAAGCCACTTTGAAAACTGTAGAATAATCGATGGCACCTGCTGAGTAGGTGCATATGGAATACATGGATAGCTCATGTCTCTTTTCAAATGTTACCAATACTGATTGATACCAGTACCAATACTGACTGATCTTTGATTTTTATTTCAAAACAATTCTAACTAAAAAGTAAAATCTCACTGTCTTGCTCATTAGAAAAGCTTCTAAAGGAAGACAAAACAAACCCAGGCTGTTGGTTCTTTCTATCATTTACCTCAGATTTGTGAACAGAAGGGAAAAATAACTATGTTAAGTAATAAGCTGGCATACTCTCCTCTTCTACAGAGGGTTTTACAGCTGGCAAACAAACTATTCCCTTGCAACAGAGCTTTAGCAAAAAATTCCTGTTCTGTCTATTTTGGATGAGAGATGGCATATTGAATGTGTCAGGCTTGGACTCTGCACTTTCCTGAAATCTCATCAAAACCTAGTGCCTGAACATCTGAGTCAGATGTCAGGAGTGACAAAAGGGCTAGCTAAGTGCTTGCGGCTGCCCAACTGGCAAGCTGTCGCTCTGCTGCCAGAGAGTAATCAGTTTGATAGGTCTTGTCACACATGAAAAGCAGTGATTTTGGAAAGAAAACCAACAAATAGTGAGCTAGGCTTACAGCAAAATAGTTGGTGCCTCTACTGTTTTAGTTAGTGTCACATTTAGGCATGTCGCCTTATTCCTTGGATGGGATTATGAGCAGAGTGTACTTCCTCATTCAGACCTACACTCACTACATTTGTAATGTGGTTTTGGTGGGAGAAACTAATATCAGCTCATTCCTTTGAAAGGCTCATTCCTTTGAAAGGTGCAAAGACACCACAGGCATCTGATCCTCACTGGCTTATAGATTTATCCTGACTCACCCAAATGAAAGAAACTGCGAAACCATAGATGTCAGCCCAACAAAAATACTTCCTCTTTGCCTGCACAGTGCACAGACAAGGATAGGCAGAGGTTTGGTCCTGCTGGTGGGAAACTGAAGACAGCAAATGAGAGAAATTAGAGATCATGGTGCATTTATTCCCTCCCTTCTGCCAGGCAAACACACTGAGCAGCTATTGAAAGATCTATGTCACTGTATGCATCTTTGGACAACCAAATACTTACGTGTCCTTTCTCACTGAGTTACTTGAGGAAGAGGAACAGAAAACCTGGGGCATTCTCACTCCTGGAGGATAAAACCTTGATCCAAACAACCAAATCCAAAATAAATAAGTGTTGTTTACCAAGGTTTGTAAGCAGGGGGAATATGTTACTGAAAATGTTTCTAGGAATTAATGGATGTTTTAATACCACTTGTAGTTGAATTCAGTGTTAGTAAAACAACTTGTAAGAAAGTTAAATATCAGTGAGCTATTTCAGTATGGAAATAGTGAGATCCAGATTATTTAGATGCACATGGCATATAGGCACCAGTTATTAATGGTGATTCTTATGGTCATGCCCAATTCTAAATGCTGAAGTTGCAATGACTAGAACTTTCCTGCCCTCATTGAGCAGCCACCATCCTGGAATGAGAAGACATGAAGATTTTAATCTTTCCACCATTTCCCAGCATATAGGGGTTAAGTGTGCTTATCACTGTAGAAATTTTCATTCTCATTTATTAATTAACTGCTACCCTGTATAACACCAGAATAAAAAGAGGTTCAAGGGCCTCCTTAGCTTCTCCTTTATTTCTCAGCTGTACCCTATGTCATGTAACCAGGCTAGATTAGCATTTGTTGAAGGACAGTTATTTTGTGAGATGGCTGCCCAATAGCCATCCTTGGAGCTAGGACCTGATGCTTTGTCCCGCCTTGTTCTGTTACTTCTTTCTAGAAATGAGTGAGAGAGTATTTTCCCTCCCTTTCCTTCCCAGCCTGGTTTCTACATTTGTCCACAAAAGTGAGAGGTGAAGACTTAAATCTTTTTAGACTGAGGTAAAAGAGCTGAGATCTTGGGATACTTGGTATATCAGCAGAGTAAAATCGCAGTGAATTTGATCAGTTTTTCTTAAATGGTCTTTTCACATAAATGGACAGCATTTACGATGTCCAAAGCTACATTTCAATTTTCAGCTTTACTACAACCTTTATTGGACTATTAAAAGGAATTATTAGTGTTCCATGGGGTTTTTTGGAAGGAAAATCCCATATCAAAATCTAGATGTAAATTATGTGAAGGATGAAAGTAGGTGGTTTCTGCTCAGTATTCCAGGGCTGAAATAAATTAGAATGAGATACAATCAAATATTGTATTAAAATTTTATTCTCTACAGCTAGGAGGAAAATATTTTCAAATGCATATATTGTCTGAATAATAAATTATAGTGGACTTCATTAAAATAGCTGTCTTCTAGAAAAAAAAATACAAAATTTTTCTGTGATTCCACCACAGAATTTTAATACTTATTAGGCTCTGAAATAGAATTAAAAGTAGTCCGTCATTGCCAAAAATAGAAATAATATATTCTGAGGAAAACCTATTCCTCAAATGTAAATCACATCCACTATTGGTTGCATTAAAGCTAATGAAAAAACTCGTTTAACACTTAGAATATTGTATCTCATGCTTTTGCCACATTCTTTTGTATAGAGAAGTAAATGCAAGTATAATTTTTGTAATATTATATACTGATGCTAGATGGGGTTGTTTTATTTAATTTAATGATTTAATTAGTGCTTTTTTTCCATGTACAGAATCATGTGTTTACCAGTATATTATATCTGCTGAAATTTTTTTTATAATTTCCACCTTTTAAACCAGTCAGGTTTTCAGGCTTCTTTTCAAATACAGATAAATAACATTGCATTAATGAAAATACCAAGAATGAAAAAAAAATTGGATTTCATTGATCTCAGGTGAAAATAAATTGTTTAGTCTGTTGAAATTTTGTGAGCTACAGGGATTACTCAGGCTGTGAGAACATACAAAAGCTTGCTTGACTTATGATTTTAATCTGAAGTTTTTCTGTGGAGTCAGTTGCTCATGTAACTTTTGATGAAGGCAAAAAATGGTTTTATTTGGTCTCTGAATTGATTAATTGTCTCAGGTTTGATGGATGTCTCAGAAAAATTTCAAGGGAGTTAGAGAAGGAAAGGGAGGTTGAACATTTATAAAACTCCCTAATTTCAGGGAAATTATTGTTATTTGAAGCAACCTTAGTAGATAGTGGAATATAGTCCCCTGTTTTACTGTCTGAAATTTAAATAAAATGTTACAGGACATGTAGTAATGGACTAATAAGGACATTTCAGGGAAGAAAATGCCATATACTTCATTACCAAAGAGCACACAGGAAAGGGAGCTGTAAGTGTAAGCAGCATAAATATATGTTTATAAAGTAAGGCATAAATGTTTATAAAATAAGCCAAAGACTTTTTTAACAATAAAACCAAGTAACAAAAAAATGCTGATTGTTGGTTCTCAATCCAGCATCCTGTGTCATTAAGGGGCACAAGTTTCCTTGCTCTTTGATGGCTGGGTTATCTATTGTGGTTGTTCTGTTTTTTTTGGACAGGGATCTCTTGGTACCATTTAACAGCAAAGACTGTTTTGAGTGCATGGCCTAGAAGGGCAGTGATCTCTAGTTCATTTTCATGCACATACGGCATGGTAGCAAAAGTAAAATACGCCTAAAAGGACAATAATGTGACAAAGTTTGAATATTGATTAATGTGTGCTTCTATATAACATTTTAAAACATTTACACATCAATTCAGCCACTCTAGTTTTGAATACCTTATGATGGTCAAAGATGTTTTTCTATAAGGTAGGTACGCATTGAATTTTACTTTCTCCTGAGTTTTTGAGGTTTGATGTTATCTTTGTTGACACCATCTTGGGTACCCTTTTGCTCTGCTTCATTACATTATCTATGAGGTTTGAACTTAACTTTTTTTTTTTCATTAGAATTCAGTGGCATTTAGAGACCTAATTATTCTCTTTTTCTTTGCTAAGCTTTGACTGAAATAATAGGAGCTGAAATACACTCAGCATTACTCTTCAGGTCTTTTTTTTCCTCTAAGTCTTATTAAAGTGGAGCTGCACTTCTAATGGCCTTTTTATATATTTCAAATAATCTTTATTTATACTTCTCTCTATTTGATTTTAATAATAATGTTTTCTCCATGTTTATGTATCTGTAGAGGAAGCATCTGTTCCTAGTAATATGGAGGGTTTATAATCCTACACGCTGAGTCTTACTGTTCTTATCTGTGTTTATTTAATTACATAATTCACTTTAATATATAACTTTATGTACTTTTGAAAAGATTTATATTCCAGCATAAATCTACATCCCTGATGCATCCTGATTTTATTACTCTAGTTTCTGTTGGTCTTTTCTGTTTTACTTTCTTGTCTCCAGCTCTATAATTACAACTGTCTGTAGTTTGTTTTAGGAAAAGAGTTATAAGGGTAATCCAGGGAAAACGTCTTAATTTAGGCATTAGATTTATTAGGTAATCCTAGCAATCTTTAAGGAAGAAGAATTAACGATTTTTTTTGCATATTGGTCAAAAACAAAGTAATCAAAATTTCATCACCACACTTGTGCCTGGTTTAGAAGACACTTTACCTTGAAACAAATGGAAATACATTGCAGACTGAGAACCTTCACCCTTACCACTCAAGGGGAGTTTTGATTCCTTAGATACCATTTGCGCTCAACACCTTCCTGAAGATGCCTTTTGAAGCCAGGGTTTTTCAGACAGGACCACCCTTCAGCCCATGCATGCTAATTAGTGTTCAGATGTGCTCTTGTGTTTTGAAGACAGGTGAAACAAGAGACAGCTGCTAGTCTTCAGTGAAGCCAAATTAAGAAGTCTAACCCACAAGAGTGCTTAAACACTGGAATTAATATGAAAGATGCCGACAGGCTCTTTTTATTAGTCACCTTTTAAACATGTCTAATTGGGATCACCACAGGAATATATTAATATGTAGAGGAGGTAATATTAAAGAAAACAGGTGAGATGAGATCACAATAGAATTTTTGAAGCCCCTTTTATCTGCGAGGACCAATATACTGCAGCTGAAGTGCCCCAGGAGTTATGTAGTGTCATTATTCCATTTAAGTGCCATGTGGACTAAAAGATTAAAAAAAAAATTCTAACCTGAATCACCCAAATTTTCTCATAAACACAGAATACAGAAATCAGCATCTGCAGACAATGTAAGCAATGTGCTCTGATCTTCGTCACTCAGGGTGCTGGGTGCTTTTCCCAAAAGAGCAAAGCTAATAAAGACCTTCTCTGTTATCTCCATATCCCTCTGGATACAGAGATGTACAGGGCTGCAGCATGGCATGTTTCAAGTTGTTGAAAGACTGTTCTCAGCAGCTTTTCCATTGTCCTTCAGGGAAAGGTAACACCACTCCTGTGACCAACCCAAAAGATGGGGCTGGTAACAGACTGTAACACTTGCAGCAAGCAGGTAATATTTTGGACTGTTATTAGAGAAACTAGTGAAATAGTCAATTTGGGTACCACAGCAATGTTTATAATAACTAGTGTGACTCTTTATTAGGAAACCTTTGGTTTGTTCCTTTTTTTTTTTTTTTTAATTATCATAAGATAATTTGGTGATAATAATTTCCTTTAACAAACATTATTCATTATAACCATAAAGTTGCTATCTTTAGATACTTTTTAGAAATAATGTCACAAATTATAAATTCCTAATAAGCTTTCTAAGATTAAATTGTATTGTGATATATATTGACTTTTTAGAGTATATATATAAAGAGCCAGCTCTCGTATTTTACAACAAAAAAAAAACAAACAAACTTCAAATAAAGCTTTAGCATTTTTTCTTTCCTGGTGAATAGTAAGTTCAAACTACACTGTCTTATTGTTATCTTTTATATGGGCAAGAAAAAGAGGAGTCATGAAGAAACAAAAAAAAATTAATTAGAAAAAATCCCACTATTATTCAAAGAGATTAAATTACAATCTCATTCAAACCTTATTAATCTTATTTGGGGAACTCCCACTGGCTTTAGTCATGTTCGGCTCCAGCTCTTTAGTTAAGTAATTAATATTCTGAATCACACTATTCTAAGAACAACGTAATTTATATTTTGGTATTCTTTTGACTTCAGAGCATTAGGGAAAACTGCCATGAGCAAAAGTGGACAGTTCATCTGAGACAGAGTGCTGTTTTACTGCACAAATCTTGTTTTATTTGTCTGTCTATAAACAAGCTGCCTCCAGATAATTAAATGGAACTGTACTTGAAGGCAAAGTGGTCCAACCTTTCATTCTCTTAAGAGAACATTTTAACCAAGTGGATTATATTTTCTGTCTTCCAGTATTATACACAGCCAGTTTATCCTGATACTGAGAATAGTTTGTTGAGATTCTCAGTAGCAAATGCAACAGAGAAAATATGTTATGAGTCTTTAAGGCTGTGGATGGCTCTGACAAAGTTTCATAGCCCCCATCAGTGACAGGGACAATTTGTATCCCCTTCTACCTGTTACCTTTCTCCTTCTATGGCAATTTGTATGTAGATTTCTAGTATAATTTCCCAAATCTCCATGTATCTGGGAAAGAAGTTCTTCTATTCTACATATATTTAGATTTTTTTTTTAAATATACTAGTAGAAAACTAATGGAAAACTTTTGAGATGCTTTTGTATAGTCATTTGGATTGAAGGTTTATAATGGCACGAACACCACAGATAGAAAAAGAAGAGAGTGCATATTACGGTTTGTGATCAGGGAGATAGCAGAATTAATTTCAAGTGCCTGTGTCAAAATATATTTAGGCTAGTACTACAGAAGATAATTAATCCACAAAGAGAAGCTGAAAGAGGACATCTTCAGAGAAGCTGATAGACTAGACAGTGACATGACATGAGCTCCAGTACCCTGGTGTCTGAGATAATTGGCTGCACCAGAGATTTGTCTTTACTGTTTTTTACTAACTGAAAATATTTTAATTTAAAACTGTTTTAGGTTCCAGTGGTATTTGTCTTCATATCATTTATCCCTCCCAAAGGATAAATGAAAAAACTAATCTTAGTCTGTTCATGTTTGACACACAAATATGTTTCTGCAGATTCAAGTCTTGAGCACAGCTTTTCTTCTGCCTGTTTTCCTTAAATTTGCTTGTCATTCATAAATAATAATTTGTGACTACTCAATCCACTGATAAAATACATTCTCAGAGATTTCAATACTTCTTAATGGTCTTAATGGTCTTTTGAGGAAAGACTCACAAAGGAGGTGCTCAGTGCCTCCCTGAATCTGTATTTCTCAGGCCTTTCACTGGCCTCTGTGTTTCACCACCTATGAGAGAAACTGAACTCTTACTTTCTTAGACAGCTAAGGTGGAATGGCACTGGCCACACCAGGAAGTCCTACAGTGAAGGACAAGAGCTGTCAGTCATCCCATGACAAACTTGCAATTTTCTCTACCTGTAGCTAGCTGTAGCTTAAGGAGAGCAGTATTTTTATTGCTGGAGTTTTGAAAAACAATTTTCCATGGTATTGGGAGCAATTCCTTTAGAAACTCTGTGGGTTGCTGACCTGAGAATTGAAAAAATATTGTTGACTAAAGCCTTGAGACCCCATTAAGAGTATTAGCATGAGTACTTTAATATCTCTTGAGGGGAATTTTTCACAGGTACATTCACATTTGTACATACTTCTACATCTGTGGGGTATTGATCTGAGTGCCTTACAGCAAGTGTAGCATAAATATGAGGAATACATAGCTAAGTCACTGTTATAATTGTAGTAAATTCTATTGAACCACCTTAAAAATTAGCCAGTAACAAACTGCTGCCATAATCCTTTTGCCATAAACTTACAAAGTCTGGGAATAAGGTGGGGAACAGCTACAAATAGAATTCCCTCTGACAAAGAGTTCAGGTGATAAGGTGATTCTTCCTGAACTTTATGATCTGAAAGGATGGTCTCCCATCGCCCTTGCTTTTCCCTATTAAATTCTTAGACATAAAACATTGACCAAATAGGATTGGACTCAGTCACACCTCGACTCTGTGAGGAATTAGAAAGCAAGGGAGCCTTTTCTGAACCTTGTAACTCAATGGAGGTTCTCCCTCTTAAAACTTTACCCCCTTTTTAACCCCAGTCTACACATAAATAATTCTAAATAGATCCTAATTTCATATTCTTGTGTACATTATATCCATGTAGTAATCAGTAGAGTGACTGCAACCAAACTGTGATATTTTTGCAATTTTTTGTATATAAAACATGCTTTCACTGATACCTCTTTCAATGATGCTTTAAGGAGCCCAAAACACTCATTTTGCTACAGTATTGTCTCCTAATATTTATTTCAAAGGTTTTCTCATATTTTTGTTAATGGCATCTACTTTTCATGTTCTTTTTAACCAGATGTCTCTGAATTTTCAGTACTGGATACATTACTGGAAAGTGTTTTCCCTTATCCATCTATGATCAGAAAACTTGTTCCATGAAATCTGGACAAAAGACTTCAGGGACTCACTTGTGTAGCTGCAGAGCTCTCAGTGTTCATCCTGCACTAACGTTTCCCCTTGCTGCCATGGTTTGGACCACTGAAATGAGAGTCCAGTTTTGAGCCATTTTTGTCTTTTTTCCCCAAGTCCTCCATGGAGTTGGACAATGCTCTCTGACTACTGAGAGACCCTATGCTACAACAACTGTGTTTTGCAAGCAGTGGAAATGCCAGAGAATATACTGAGGCTCATCACCATAAAAGGCATCTCTTGTTAACCAGAAAACCTCCAGCATTCTGACAGCTGAATAAATGGAGCCCTTCCTTGAGCTTAAATATAGAACAGATAGAAAAGGACCAAATTGCAGTCCTAGGAGCTTCCAGATGGGAAAATAGAGGAAAAATTTGTCCTTTAAACTCCAAACACAGGAAGGTGACAATCTCTCATGCCCTTACACATTTCTATCAATGACTTCTGACCTCTGGAGACACCAGAAAACCAGGATATCAGTACATTAGTATCCATAGCTCTGTTATTACCTATTTTGGACTGCAAAGTAAATCTGATATTATCTGAATCTATTTTATTCCCTGGCCTCCCATATCCTAACATCTTGTAATGGCTTTTTTCTCTTCACTGGTCTTTGTTGATACTCACAGCCACATCCAGTTTATTATCAATTCATGGCCAAAATTAATTTTTTATCTTTAGAGAGCACACACTATAAAGTGTAATTAGCACTCACATAGGTCAATTGTTTCATACTTGTGTATGCAGTAAAGTTTTTCCAGAATTCAAAATTAACAAAATACTTCAGGTCTCAGCTATAAGGCAAAAAGACTAGTGGCAGTGGTATTGTGAATGTAAAAATTAAATAGTCATTACTGCAGTCAAATTAATTATGTGTGCTATCATGACAACTTTAGTGTGCATATTTTATGCAAATGTATAAATCATAATCAATCTTCCTTCAATACTTAGAATTTTCTAAAATATAAATATTCTTCTCTGGTGAGATTAAAATAAATGCAAAAAAATTCAGAGCACTATGATTTGCTATTTGGCCAATACCTTCTTCTGTAATATTTTGTTCTTTAATTTTTAAATGAATAGATTGCATATTTAAGAAGAGGGAATTGACTGAGAGGATCTCAAAAAAGAGGTCCTTTTTTGTTGGACAATTTTTAGTTTTTTTTCTGAAAGATTTTTGGTGTGTGCTTGGCATGCAACATTCTTGAAGCACAGGTAATTCTGGAAAACAATCCAAAAAACAGTTTTCTTATTCAAAGTTAAGCAGCACTACCATATTCATGTTTGTATTGTTCAGACTGCAAGTACCATACTATCATTACACCCCATGCTCAAAAATCAGAGAATTTATTTTCATTCTCAGTGTACTCTTGGGTATTATTTTTTCAACTAATCCATTTTAAGACTCTACCTTTTCAGAAAAAAAAATTGAATTTCTAAAAGCAATTTGAAATATTTTACTAAAATCTAAGGAATAAAACTGAAGTCTGATAAAATATTCTATGTCTTTACTACTCATGCTTTTAAATATTCCCTCTTTCCAGAATAATGTCTTTTGTTCAAAACTTTTATTTAACTGATTATAATTTTTACAAACAAAAAATCATCTTATCTAAAACTCCCATGCATAATATTTATAAATTTTAAGATAACTACAAATATTAATTGTGCCATAGAAAAGTAAACTAATGTGAATGACTCCTTTAATGGTTACCATAGACAAGATAGCTTATGATAAATATTAATATATTTTGCAAACTTCAAAATTCTTCAAAATTATCTCAGAAGCAAGGAACTTTTGTAAAGAATAAACTGAAGGGTTTTTTTGTTGGGTTTTGGTTGGGTTTTGTTGTTTCTTATTTTAAGTGGGGATGTGTGTGTCTATTGGTTGTTTTTCTCTCCAGGGAAATGCAGTCAAGGAAAGTGAAAGGAAGATATAAGGCAGAAATTCTAATGCAAATTTTAGTTAAGAAACCAGTGACACATGTCTATGCTTACCTGTTTTAATCATTCAAATAACTGCATAAAAGAAAATCTGTGAAATTAGATTTAAGGAAGGCTACTATTCTGCCTATTTACCCTGTTAAACATACACATGTATGCACACATTATATTAGACTTAGTAAAAACATTTTACATACACTTGCACACATTTGGGAAAATATTATTAGAGAAGTGTTTCTATATCAGAGATTGATTTGATTGTTTTCTGCAAACCATCACACATTTAAAGCTTCAGCGATTTCCTGTCCTATTAGTTATTCTATTTGCTTAGCAAAATACCATGCAATGTTCATGGTTCATAAATCTTTTTCTCAAATGTTAACAAAGGAATTTATCAAGACTTTGTTTTCTTTTCCCATGTAATCCTGACTCAATCAAGTTGTTTTGATGCACTATAATATTAATCTTTACCATCTTGACATTAATTTGGGCTTCTGCTTTGCATGAATGTCTCACTTTACTGTCTTACATAAGCTTGACTATTGATTTACAAGAGTGCATTCTTTGTACAGGAGAAGAGCATATTTACAAGAAAGCTCTTAGCTGACTGCATCCACACTTATAGTACATTTTCCCCAGTCTATGTCAGGAATCAAATACTCTACATTTTGTCGTAGATAAAAACTTTGAAATAGAACCAATGTAAATAAAAGGAGAATTTAATATATTTTACAGATTAGAAATAGAATGCTTAATTCAGAGCTTCCTTTTTATTTTCCCCTATGACTGCACTAATGAACTTCTGTTGCCACTGTTCCTCAAGGAATCAAAAGGACAGCAGTTAACACGTACCGCTGGATGTGCAAGTTAAGATGAATCAAAATAAGAGCGACACCAACATTATGTTCTTAAATATGTACAATGTATTACAACAGTGTAATTCAGTTATGGAAATAATGTAGTAATAAATTAATTTCTGTAACACCTATGATAATTGGTTTATTTTTTATCCAAACAGTTCTAATCCATGAAAACCAGACAGGAAATGAGTGCATCAATCCCAAAAAATAATAGTTTGCAGCACTAATAATATGTTTGCATGTACCCTCTCTACTTAAAGTACAAAATAATTATTTGACATAGCAGGGGGAAATCTAGATTTTTAAAATTGGCATTTGGTACGGTAAATGAAGAATGAAGGAGCCTCTCTTAGAAGTGATCTCAAGTGGTTTTACAAATAAGTTAGTGTATTTTGAAACCAGTAGGTGTAATGCTACCTAGCACACCTGAAAAGAAAGGAAAAAATGATGAAATCTAACAGATATTTAGAAATTACAAACAAAAAGTATTTCCTCATTGAACCCAGGTTAATTTTTTATTTTGGAAATTTTATACCAAGGAATGTGAAATCTCTAAGAAATCCTCTTGGCTCTTACAAACTACCCATCCCATGTTACTTCATGACTATGTATAATAAACCCTTTATCGCAAAAGTCAGGTTAAAAAAGTTACCTTCTCACAAAATGGCACTTTGTAAACTATACTGCAGAGTTATTGAAGAAGTTAATGCTTGCATCTTCAGATGGTTTGCTGAAACAGTTATATAGATATTAACATTTGTGGAGTTCTCAATTTCACACTAGTTTGGAAGATTTGACCTGCTTTGCTGCACTGCTATGTGCATATTTAAAAGTTAACTACATAGGTTTTAGTTTCCATGAACCTCTAAAATTGCTTCAGAAATGACAAAGATTGACATCATAGATGAGTTGTGATCACTGCAATGTAGTGAGGAATGTATTAAAGGGTAGTATCATAAGAACAACAGAGCTCCCCCAAGTTTTAAGGAAGCCCAGTGCAGCTGATAGTCTCAAGAAAAGCCTGAGAATAAATCCATTTTAATCTGGAGATAGAGTAACTAAAAATTACTTAATTGTCAATATTCTAATGCTGACACTGATAAAGATAGGGTTGTTTTTTTTTTAATAAACAAATAAATAAACAAAAATGCCTAAGGTCTCACTGCTGAAGTTTGATTTCTGGGTTATTCCTGGACTGAGATGCTGTTCTGCAATGTTAAATACAGCCAAAATATGTACTTTCAAGAAAAAAAAATCTTTCCACTTTAGAATAAGAAATTTAAAAAGAAGGTAAAAAGAGAAGAGAACAGACTCAGTGCATTATTGTCTTAACTCTGGATCTGAAGTCAAGCTGTGCTTTTGCCTGTTCAATTGCTATGTCCTGAAATGAAAGTGTTTGAGCAAGGACAGTCTGAGTTCATGTGCAATGCTATTATCACCCAGGCATGACTTCATTAGCTAAAGCTCTCTTTAAATCCACACAGCCTGAGCAAAATTTGAACCTATGCAAGTCATTTCTTCTAAACTTCTTCCTGGAAAGAAACAAACAGAGAATTCAAGGGAAATGGACCATTTTAATCAACAAAATTAAATTACCTAACTTAACTATCCCTTGCTTTAAACTTATCCAAGCAAGATTTTTCTGTCAAACTTGAGGAGGCTCATAATCCTTTTAGTAATCAAATGAAGACTGAAGAGCCCAAATGCTACATTGCCATTTAACAGATGTTTATACAGACCATGAAATAAATACTAATTTTCAGAACAATTTATGTTTTTGATCTTAGTAAGGATTAAACTATAGCACTTGAAATAACCTGATTTTGAATCAGTTTGTGGTTTTCTTGTACGTAGGAAAAGCAAAAGTGTTGGTCTTTTCAGATAGACTTTTTTTTTAAACCTGAAATATTGAATGGAGAAATTTCATCCAAAAAGGAATTTCTTTTAGAAACCTATGATCAATTTTAGAAGTAGAAATAGGAAAGAGTTCCTTTCAATTATAACACTATGAGTTCCTACTGTAATGCCATGTACTCACTTTTTGCTGCTATTGAAATTCTTATTACTTAAAATTCTGGAATGTAATGCCTCTACTGATGGATGAAATGCCATGAATATATCTTCTGTCCTTTTTGATTGCTATGGATATTATTCTTATGCTTTATGCTAATAGGAAGGAAAACAATCACTTTTAAGAACCACCTTCATACATTTCATTGTCCTGTTTGTTTCCATGAGTTATTCTAGTTTATGTATCTTGTATTAAGAATTAGCCTTGCCTCTGAACTTGATATAATAGACTTTCTTGAAATTATAATTGACATAACCAATAAAAATGTTAATATTTTTTAAAAGCTTTGAATGTACAGTATAAATATTCACAAGTTGGAACTTGATAGTCAATAAGAAAATGCATTCTACTAATCATTTTCTGCTGAAAGCTTTTTATATTAAAAACTTTTTATGAGCAGGCTTGATCTTTTATGGATTTTCATTTACAGGAAGAATATATTTGTGTTTCTCAAGCATAGAAATTAACTCCATGATTTGTGTATGTAATTCAGGTTGATGGCTTAAGGAAAGGTTTAGACATGAGTGAAAGGATGTAAGATCCTAAAAGCAGGGGTCGCCACACATGAGAACCCAGAGCTGAGCAGAAGCAGGAGCATTGTGCTGAGGCCCCCAGTCAGAGAGTTATTATGAAAGCAGAGTTCCCAGAAGCAGCTGAGTGGAAGAATAATCAGCAGGCAGCCCAGGCTGGTAATTCCAGCTGGCCCTGTGCTGTCCATACATTTCAGACGTTTCAGTCAAGGTGTGTAGCCACTAGCAGTTATGCATATTCTAGGAAGCAAACTAGTAATTTATCACTTCTGTATTGAGACTCAGTCTTACCGTGCTAGAAGATTTTGTTACTTTTGTTAGTCTGTGCATTTTTTTTCTGACTGATAATGCTGTTAAGAGTGGACAGGCAGAAAAGCCTGAAAGCAACTGAGCCTTTCTCTTGCAGTGTAAGGTGGTGGAGCACTGCAAGGCTCCACCAACGCTGTTTTTTGGGCTATGACACAAACCAGATATGCCACTCCATCCACTGGTCTTTCTTTTAAAGAACATTGATCTGACCAAGCTATGCTGTTCTGTGACCTCAGTCCTGTCAGTATCAGCTCCACAATGTTAGTAGAATGAGCTTTTCTAGGATTTTACAATATGGGCAACTAAATTTTCAACCACAAGTGGACTTCAGTGTAAGGCAAATATCCCATCAATGCTTAGCAGTGCAATAAAAACAACAGTAACACAGGTCATTCAGAATAGCAACAAAATGGGCACCTAACCCCTATCTGGAAAACATAATTGTTCTTAAGTCTACAGAAATCCAACTAGTTAAGAACAGATTTTTTAAAACTTTTCTCCTAGACTTGTTACCACAAATTTTATCTGTGCTACACTTAAACCCTGTATTATATCCATATCCATATTCATATTGTATTCTGTTTAATTTTTACCTTTTCTAAGTTATAAGAGTTTAACTTTTTCTCTTAACTCTTATATTCTTCTAGAACACACCATAATTTTGAAAACTATATTTTTGTATTATTCTTAAAGCTATTATTTTCACACAGAGCTATACATCCTAACATTGAGGCTGATGCCAGTTATTCTTCAATTTACTGTTGTGCTACTACCTAGAGCTGTTGATCCCTTAAGCCCTTGGCCAGTATTTACAGGTCTGATGAAATTATCACTATCTGTTACTTTCCCAGTAATAGGGTCTCAAATATCTGCCTCTGATTTCAGTTCTCTCTAGCCACCCACTGAGCTGTTGTCAATCTATTCCCTGTATTCCACTACTATCTCAGCTCCTTGACCCCTCCCAAAACCTTCAGGCAGAAGCTAACAACCAGGCAGGAGAGGAAAGGGAGAAAGTTTTCTAAAATGTGTACAAATTAAAGACAGGTTTTCAGGCATTCTCAGCTGAGTGTTGGCGTTTTGCCCAGATGCATGGCTTCCTGTGAGAATACAGATTGCTGAAGTGACCCTTCATGTACCAATGTGAGCTGTAGGTGTTGCTGGACTTGCACAGGGTGGGCAGAAAACAGCTACAGCTATGGCTCTCCCTTGCTGTATACCCTGCTATGGCTGGACCAGAGAAAGACCTCTGCAACCCAAAGTCTTCAGTGAATTAAGGCATAAAGCATAAAATATATAGTTTCTTTGCAGAGAAGGAAGTGCTTTTTCTTGCATTTGTGCTTTGCAGAGCCCTCTGCAGACAGGCATATCCACAGTGCAGATCCACTGGGTTGATATTAGCTTTTGTTCTACACACCTCTTTTTCCTTAAAGACCTTCTGACTGCAGAATTAAAATTAAAATCTAGATGTCTCTCACTTTATATTAGCTCTCAGTTAAAACGTAACATGGAAAAAAATTGTTTTGCTTGCAAGCAAGACCATGAGAAAACAAAGATCGATTATCTATTATGAAGGCATGGAATTTCTTCACTTTGACCAATGACAGGTTCATTTATCTGTTGAATCTACAAAGACAGCTAGGTATCCTCTGTGTTAAATTACTACTGTGAGATAAAGAAATATGTTCTGTCTGCAATGTCTTTTTTGTTTTCTTTGTTGGTGGATGACAAGATTCATATGAAATAAGCATCAGTCAGTAAAAATGTAACCATCTGAGTCAAAAAGAGAATAGATTAGGCTATCAAATACTGCCATTAAAAATGGTCTTCCACAAACATTTATCTAAATACTATAAATCATAAATCATTGGGTTGTCAAATGGAAATTGAAGAAAAAGATACAATGATGACAAAGAATGACTTTCAACATTTCTAATTTGTTTATTACTGTGGTAAAATATGGCATTCAGCAAAAGTACTGGAGAGGGATAGCCTCTGTTACAATAAAAAATAAATGTTAATTCGGGAGGATGGATGATTCTTTCTAGATAAATCTTATTTGTTATAGATTAAGATTACTATGCTGTTCACGGAAGCATGAAACAAATGAAGCAAATGAAGAAGATAGGCACAAGAAGATAAAAAGATGACAGAAAACAGCTTTCTCTGCCTATACATATATGCACACATGTATACAGGCATACACATATATATGTGTATCTATAAATGTGACCTATAATTTCAGAAGGCAGAAGCTAATAGTCCTTACATCTTGACTTGGGGAGCATTGTTTTAATAACAAAGAAGTGTAGTCCTTTGGGTGCTCTCACCCTGTCCTGTACATATTTGTCTGAATCAAGTTGAGGTGATCTCACTATCAACAGATAAACTTTTAAAAGTTTTTCCTCATTTATTTTGTGCAGCCACAGACTTTTTCAGAACAACTTTTAATTTCAAAATTAAATTTTCTAGGAAAAAAAAAAAAGGAGAAGCAGTGAGGTGAAGGAGAGGAGGACTCTGTTAGCCAAACAGCACACAGCATCCAAGCACACCTTCACTTAGAGGGTGATATGGCGAGAAAAAATTTCCTTCATCTTCAGATCCTTCCTTCTCTCCAACAGGATTAAACTCCTTGCAATATGGAGGGACAGCACAGGTGTCTGACTGCAGAGCCCATGTCTCCTGTGCCACCTGCCAGGGCTGGGCAGGTGCCAGGCTTGGCATCTCCTTGGGGCTAGGGGAGCCCAGCCATGGTGACTGGTGGACGTCTGGCAGCATCCAGAGATGTTGGATCTTGGAGCCTCTACTCAGCTGGACCAGTCCTGTCTGTCCCTCCTGTGGCCAAATCCCCAGGATGTGAGGGTGGCTGCCAACAGCCCCAGTGGAGAAGCACGAGGGACACGGGTGCCCGCACACTGCAAAGAGAACATCGGGAGCAGCAGCGCTGTTCAATTAACTGAAACAACTTGAATTGGCTTTTTTCAACTGGTGTTTGGCAACATTTACATTAATTAAGGATGTGTTACAACAAAACTGGTCTTGCAGCAAAAGTTTTATTGAACCATAATACCCCATTACATCCTGCAGGATTAATTCTTTTTTCCAAAACCTGTGGGCCAGAAATTATGTTAATTAAACCAACACTTCTCTTGTTTACAAGAAGTAGTATAACAGAGTAAATTAAGAATTAAATTAAGATTTGCTTTTTTCTCAAATGAATTTTTCTCTTTTTTCAATAACATGGTGTGATCAGTTATAACTGAAATCAACAGGAAAGGTTGAACTAATAAGTTTCTGCAGAAGGAATAGCAGACGAGGCTCTGGTTTCCTAATGAAAATGAATGAAAAACACACTCCTTCTTTTTCTGCTGTAAGAATATTTTCTTAGTCCATTATTCTTGAATTACTGAACACCAAGATGTGGAGAATCATAACAAATTATGTGGTCTAACAATACTGTTTTGTTGGTCAAAACTAAACAATTTCTTCTTTTTTTATTTTTAAAGTTTTTAGGGTTAATGGCAGGTTAGGTCCTCTCTGCCCCTAAAGGGATCATTTACTGTTTTATATTTGTTGGGCTTTACTAGTAAATAAGCTGGTAAGAAGTATGAAGGGAGATCTGTAGTCATCAGGTTAATCAGCAAATGTGAGGTTCTATTCACTGTGTTTCACCTCTTCGCGTGAAATATGTTGGGGAATGTTTGAAAACTCCAACTCAATATCACTTATGCAGGAAAAAAAACAAACAACCAGAAAAGACTGTACCTATAGCCAAGACACAGTTCAGGGAAACAGTGCGTAAAAGAGCTGAGATTTTCCAAGCAGTTATTCCATGATCAAAAGTATTGCCAAGCTTTATTACTTCCTCAAAGTTTTTAAAGTATCTTGAACATGCATGTATGTGTGTGTGTCCATTTGTGTGTAAAATGTCCACAAATAAAGGCTGAAGCTCATTGATTTTGATCCATGCATCCCATTTCATTCACACACAGACACATACACATACACACACATTAATAAAATCCACCCTGGCCAACAAGAAAGAAGGCAGAAAGTCACACATAGCCAGAATATGGTAAGATATGTAAAATAAGATACAACTGTATTTGCTCTATTCTAGAGCAGCGGGAGTCTAATTTATTCTCATGTAGGATATGAATTATTAATTTTTTAAGTACAATAGGAAAACATTAGTACTGTTTAATGGCCAAGTGAGATTTTCTAATTAAAGACTTGCAAGTGGTTCATTGTAATGAGGAGTGTTTTTACAGGAACAGTTATCAAGTATGAGAGGTAGTCTTCTTTTTCAGACTATAATATCCTGGGTCATTAAAACAATTGTATTTTTATTATTGACAGAAAGAATGTGAAGAGGGTGACAGCGTTTTCTTTTTCTAAAATACAAATTATTGTATGAACTAGCTCCCAACTACTAAACCACACTCACTATATTCTTAATAACAGAGAAAAAAAGAGTGAATTGGTGAGCAATTCCACCAGCACTGATGGAAGGAGCTAATGGAAGAGCTCACCAAATAACTTTCAATCATTAACCAGAAGTCTTAGCCAACCAGGGATGTCACATTTGACTGAAATTAGCCAGTGTGCCACCCATCTGCACAAAGACATAGAAGGAGAATTCTGGGATCTCGAGGCCTGTCAGTCTGACCTCAGTGCCAGTGAAGGTCATGGAGAAAGTAGTCTTGAGTGCCATGATGTGGCATATGAAGAACAACCAGGGATCAGACCCAGCCAGCAAGGGTTTATGAGCAGCAGGTCCTGCTTGACCAACCTGATCTTCTCCTATGGCAGATGACCTTCTTAGTGGGTGAGGGAAAGTCTGGAGGTGTCTGTAGGTATAGACGTTGGTAAAATGTTTGATACCATTTCTCACAGCACTCTCCTAGAGAAACGGGCTGTGCACTGTTAAATATCTTTATCAGTGATCTGGATAAGGGCATCCAGTGCACCTTCCCATCAGTTTGCAGACAACACTGAGTTGGGTGGGACTGTTGTTCTGCTGAGGGATAGAAAGGTTCTGCAGAGATATCTGGACAGGCTGGACTAATGGACCAAGGCCAACGGTACGAGGTTCAACAAGGCCAGGTGCCAGGTCCTGCCCTTGGTCACAGGAACCCCTGATAGTGCTGCAGGCTGGGGCACAGTGGCTGGAAAGCTGCCTTGTGGAAAAGGGCCTGGAGGTGCTGACCCACAGTGGCTAAACATGAGCCAGCTGTGTCCAGGTGGCCAAGAGGGACAATGGCATCCTGGCCTGGATCAGCAACAGTGCAGCCAGCAGCACCAGGGTAGTGGCTGTCTGTTGTAAGTATATTTTTCCCTTTCTTTCTCTTGTGCTTACCACAGCTGTCTCCTTGTACTTGACACCAGTGAGGCAGTACCCAGAATCTTCTGCTCTGTTTTGGATTGCCCATTACAAGAACTATCTGAAGATGCTGAAGTGTGGCTAGAGAGGAACAATGGAGCTGGTTAAGGGTTTAGAACACAAATCTCACTCTATTTTCATAATATTAAAAGTTTAAAAAGTTAACTTAAAAGTTAAGAAATTTAAAATTTTATATTAAAAAATAAAAATAACTATTAATAATAGAAACATTTTAATAAAATCGAATCCTATTTTGTTTTTTTTTAATCTTCTAGGAAAAAAGAAATAGCCTTAGTTTAATTCTCATTTTTCTTTTTTATAATCTGAAAAAATAACTTTCTTTTACTCAAGCCAGTATCATTTCAGGTCAGAGCCAATCTTGTGTCATTTACTTGATTTATTGCTCTACATGATCTCTAATTCTAATGTCCAGCTATCATAATAATTAAGTACAATAATAATCTATGTATTAAGCTGATATGATTAATGAAAGGAAATCATCCGCTATATGGTTTTAAATTTCTATCCTATCCTTATTTAGAATTATGTAAGCCTAAGAGGTGGTAGACTTAGAGATGTTCCACTCCAAGGCAAAAAGAAGAAATGAAGCTCCATTTTCATAAACTATTGTGCAAACAGGTTTTCTTGTCTTGTTCTATTGCTTCTTTTGCAATCTTTTTATCACACTCTTTCAAGTAAACTCTTTTCAATATGACTGCAAAAGAATCAGACAAAGTAAGTCTTACTGAAATAAGGTTTGTGTATAATATAGAGATGGTTATTCCAAAGAGACAGGGGGCTTGCTGTTTGTTTCCTACACAAAATATCAAGGTTTGTTGCTTTCTGATTAAAATGTGACACTATGGCTGCAAAGTCAAGGATTGCACTGGCTCAGGAAATTGTTAGGGTTCCACCAACATAGAAGATAAAAAAGAAATATAAGGGAGTAAAACAAAGTTAAGTAGGTATTTCTGAACAAGAAACTGCTTGTCTTCTCTCAAAAATACTAAGGCCAATCAATGAGCTGGGAAAACTCATTGATAGCCATAACTGCGTAAGTTAAGCCTGGTATTTAAAAAAAAATGAAATAATTTAAAAATTATTTTACTTCCCCCTATAGTCTGTCATTTTCCCCCCAAATGGGACATGTTCTAAATTAGATGAAAGTCCTTGAAAACTTGTACATGCTGAAATTTGATAAAACATACATATCACCACATAGCCTCAGGCAACCAATAAGTGCAAATCATTGAACCATTTGTTTTATCCAAGCCGCAAAATGAAATCTGCCACAAAATGCCCTGTAGTAATTATACATCTGATTATGAGGCTTGATTCTTTCTAATTTTGCTTGCTGCAATTGCTATTTCCTTGTTCAAAGTATTTCTCAATGGATTTTAAAGACATAAATTTACTTTTATCATATCACTATATTCTTACTGGAAAGTATCAGTAAACATGTATCCAGAATTTTTTTATTGTCATTTTTCTGTCTGTATTTCCTTAAGTACATTCAGAGGTATGCTTGTGAGAATGAGATGGACCTACTGAAAACTTCACTTATCAATTTCCATTGATCGCTCTGAGAACTAAGGGACATGTTATTTCTGTAGACATGCAAACATGTCCTGTGTGCTTAAGCGCTCTGCAAATTCAAAATTTGAGACAGAAAAATGTATGACGAGTAACACAAAATAGCTGCTGAATCATAACATGAAGTATTGCAACCTACATTTCAAGCTCTTCTGAAAGACACTTGCTGTCTCCCTTCCTGCAGTGTCGTTGTCCATTATCAAAAAGTGAAGATATTCATGTCCATCCAGAACTTCCCCTTGTAATGTGAAACTGTCCTAATGCATTGTATCTCACATAGTTAATGCTACTGTCTGTAGAGGCTGTCTTTGCTATCTACATGGGTGACAAAACATTGTTTACCTTATCAACATTGTCTATATGTCATTCTGTCCAACTCTGTTTAAATAAGTGCTTTCTATTTTGAAAAGCAGTGTAAAATAAGGTAAAATAAAAAGGAAGTTTAGACATTGCTTAAAAAGACTTGTATTAACATGGCCTCAGATTGATTTTTTGTTTCAGTCAGTTTTAATGTGTGCACTGTCTTTGTGGTAACAGTTGTATACTCCATATAATAAAGAAGTTTTACTTTGACCAAGAATTACTTGGATGCACAAGTATGGACTGTAAAGTAAGATTTAGAAATAAATCTGAGTCAGAGAATTTCCTTTCAACAGCTCATGAAACCTGAGCTCCTGCAGTATCTCTACTGTGACTGATTTGCTAAATTAAGATTATTTTTTGTTTAATTATATTTCCCCATTAGAATGTTACATGCTTACTTTTCCTTTTAACAGACAATTTTATTTGACTAAACTTTTAGTTCTCATAATGATTGTACTCATACATTAATAATCAAATGCCTTTTCCAGAAATCTCTTGGTTACAAGAAAATTAGTATCAACCCCAAGCAGTTTAAACTCACCTACTGAGGTATGGAATGTCCCTACAGTTTGGTGAAAATCTGTGCTCAAGAGAGAAGTTCTAACACAGAAATTAACTAATTCCCATACAAGAACTAGGCACATTTTGTTTTTCTTTCTTAGTGAAAGCCTTTTCCCTTCTGGTTTACTGACAATGGCTAGTTCACCTAAACATCCAAATACAACAACGACAACAAAAGCATAAATGAAAACCAATTTTAAAAATACCACACAGGAAAAAGATTCTCTTCGTGTAGCAGTTTCAAAATACTGTCCAATAATTGCTGCAGCTGTGTGAACACAATCCTTGTGCTGCTCATCCGTCCCATAAAACAGGATAATTCTACCTAGCCAGGTAAAACTTGGTAAAATATATGAACAGAAGTTCCACGGCTTCTTTCCTGTTCTTTCTACTTTTCTGATTAGAAAAACAGTGCACACTAAATAAACAAGAAAACTGTAATAAAAGAAAAAGGAAAGAACAACAAAGAGCTGACAGCTTGAAAGGCAATTCTGAAAGACTTTGACTTTAACTTCCCCTGACAACCTATCTTGAAGTTCATTGTAAAAAGGTAGGAGACATGTAAAGAGAGGAAATCAGCTGTCAAAACTAATGCCACAGGAATCAGAATGTGAAACCAGGCACAGAAGGCTGAATCATTCTTTGAAAAGTGGAGTTTTCATCAACTATAAGAATTCTTGGCTTAAAACAGCCAGCTATTTTATGCAGATGAGCAGTATATGTATAAGCTAATCACCACAGAAAGCTACATAGATTTTGACACTTATTCAGATAACTCATATAACAGAAGTTACCTCAGCAAATGAAGCCAAAACCAAAAATTCCTTTCTACCATTTCAAAGAAGTGTATGAATCATTATTAAAAATGTTTGAAAATATTGCCTTCAGTGTCCTTTTTCAATATTAAGAAGAGGTAAAAAAAGTGTTTTCTGTCTAACAATTTTATCTCTGACATACAGAAAAGGGTCCCATGTCATACAATAGCTTTATTTTCGCTATTCTTAAAGTAGATTTATAAACTTTTTATTTCTGACCTTTTTAAAGAACGCCTCAAAAAAGAGAAAAGGTCATACACATTTCCAAGGCCTTGTCAGAATTTACCTAAGAGTTTGGTTGCACCTGGAGCTATTGATTTTAATAGTATTTCATTCCTAAGGCTTATCTACTCACCTCATTTTATGTTAATTCCATTACTCAAAATAAACTAAATGAAAGATTATACCATGATGCATGATTATATAAGCTTCCAATAAAAATGTAATTTTATAGTTCTCAGATAATTAGCAACCATAAGGTATCACTTATTATAGAAGGAGGATAGTAACCTCTTTTAAAAGAGGTTAATTTTTGAATGTACTAACTGATCCCAGTAAATGCAAAAAGGGAGTTTGAAGGTGGCTTCAAATAATGACAGTGATGAGCTTTATAAAAGCAAAACTTATTTCAGAAAGAGTGAGAAGAGAGGGAAACATATCCTGTTTTAAGAAAAAGTTTGATCATTACTGATAAGAAAAAAAAATCACTTTAAATAACAGGGAAATTGTGACCCAAAAGGTCCCTTGTACTGGAGTGGATCAGCAATAAGAATTGCATCATATAGATACATTTTTAGATGTATTGTTTGCTTCTCATGGGGTCTCATCACAAGATTAGAGAAGTGTGAATTCTTGTCCACAAGCTCTATGTCGTGGGAAAAAGAAGAAAGAGAAAAGCTGAGACTTCAGAAATAATTGTCTACATTTGTCTTAAAGAGCTGAGGCCTGAGACTACAAAAATTAAAGACTGAAAAGAGCCAAATTATATCAAATCATATGTATATTTTCATCTCATTAATGATTTATGTATCTGTAGAGGACAGATGCTGGATGAAATAATAAAAAAAAAGTATCTAACTCCTCTGCTTCAAGACATTGCATTCTCAGTAGAAGTTAATGTGCTTTTCCAGTTGATTTGCTCTGCTGGACAAGCCCAAGGAGAAGTGAGGATTTGGTCATCATTCTCTGTTTTCCAAAGCAAAATTTCAGGATCTTAAACAGAGTGAAAATTAGAATTAATGAGAAAAGCAATGATACAGTGTAAGGTATTAAATACTTACCTATGAGGATCTGATGCCCATTTCAGAAAAGACTAGGGAGATCTAGTCTTGTGTTATTAAGATCTAGTCTTGATTTATTACACTCCAATAGGTTTTAAAAACGTGTGGTAAGCACCACTCCCCTGTGCATTCCTGTCTGGCCATGGGACACAAGCTTTCCAACTGTGTGGATGCTAGGGATCAGGAATTCCAGCCTGTCCCACCTGCTCTACCAAATGTGCTGCCAAAGACTTAGGGAACCATGTCTGCTTGTCACCCAGCCTAACCCAGACTGCTCTTTGAGATATGGACATAGGTTTTTGTTTTGGAAAGGAAGAAAATTATCGGAATTGTTGTAGACCTCTTGTTTTGCAAAAACATGGGGGCAAACAGCCCACCTCCACACCACTCAGGTGGAATGCTATGTCACACCTATTGCTTTCCCTGCTCCCCTCTCATGTCTAGGATTTTGTGACTAAATGTCAGGGGAAGTTGCTCAAACCCCAAGCATTTTACAGCAAATCATGACATATAGGCAGATGAATCATAAAGTTATTTAATTTTTACAATCTTCAGGCTATTTGCCTAAAAGTCACTGCACTGAATAATTTTGGCAATAATTAATTTTTGATATCTTAAAATTTGAGTATAAAACTGTAGATAGATAATGTATTGTGAGGCATAAAAAGTTACTAGTGAAAGAATAGCTTGATGACGCTTTTCCTATCCCTTAAATCAAATATAGCTTCTCTTGAAGCCTTTTCTCTTCCACAAGCTGTGTATTCTACACCCAGGAGTACACTATCAATATTAGCTGTGTTCCTTGAAACTAAGAAAGGAAAAGAATGCCTCTGAAACATAAATCTGAGCTGCAGCTGTTTAATTTAACAAATGGAAATCAATTATTTTAGAAATATCAGATGTCACATTACATTTGTTTCATTGTATTAATTTCCATTAAACTTCATTGACTTCAGATAATTTTAATGATTCTTCCCCTCTGGGCAGACTGTCGCTTCAGTCTCTCAGAGATAGAGGTTTTTTTCAATTAATTTTAAGACATTTGCTCTCAAAAGAAATGGGATGAAAAAGACAGATGAAAGAGACAGATGAAAAAAATATTTGGGTAAAGACTTGATTTTGAATAACAGGTATTAACTGCAGGATACCAATTAATTTGCCTTTTGACCTGTATAAAATTGCTTGTATGCTGTTTCTGAAGGAAAAAAAAAGCCAAAATTATGGCAAACCCCTTACTTATTGCATTTATTTATTTCACTGTATTATAAAGACACCCCATATAGGAATGACAGCCAGACATGCTTTATGTGGTATTGTTCCTTGAGATTTCACACACATTGAGGTGTATTTTTAAAGGACTGTAAATTAACAAGATGTACTTGATAAGCTAAAGAGGTTTTTTTTCCTCCTGCTGAAGCCCTTTCATCCTTCCAGACTCTGGTTTTCATCAATCACGGTTTTCTGGGGTTCATTAGAATCATTAACTGCTGGCCTTCTAGGCCATGTAGCCAGTCCTTCATCACTGTGAATAACAGAATAATGCAAACACAGGATTGTATTACTTTTAAAGAATACCATTCATTGCTATTCTTATTCCCCACACAACAAAATATAATCAAGTGTTTTACCTCTGTTAAAACGTGAACAGAATTTCAAGTTTCACCTTTTCTACACAAAAGCTTGCTTCTATTTTACTAAAATTTGGACAGTCCCCAGCTGGAGTTTTAGGTGATGAATACCATGCAGAACTGCCCACTCTGCTCTACAAAATCTACCTCTGAGATACTTGGGTTACCCACACCTGCTCTCCTTCCAGCTTTCTGGCTGAGCCATTACACTTCTCAAAGTTGAAAGAAAAATTTTCACTCTAACTGAATAACTAGCTTGCCACCTGTAATTTTCAACTGCTGCACATTTTTACCCTTCATCTCTCATAAACTGTATAACCCTAGTCTGAGGTTAGAACAACCTAATATCTGTTCCCATAGGACCCATTGAATGAGTCTTTCTTCATGTCTCTCAGGAACATCCCATGGGATGATCTGCTGTTTCATACCTAGTCTTCTCTGGGGAAAAAAAAAGGCCTGGAGAAATATCATATAACCTTGAATTATACTGGTTTTTTTTTATCTCAGCTATAACAGTTTGGCTTCAGCAGAAGCACCTTCCAGAACTCTTCAGACCTTGACATCAGAAATGAATCAGAAGCTTTGCCATGCATGTTTCCCAAGCAGAGCTTTCAAAGAAAGCAACAAAACATTCTCCTTTGTGGACCACAAGGCAGTTATAAGTCACTCACCACTCTTTCCTGTGAGCTGAGTATTCCCAGCAGAGCACTGCTTTTAACTTCACTTTTCCTGTTCACTCTCTTGTCAAAAGAGGAGCTATTCTAAACCTCCACAATAGTCTGGGAAAAGGAAGCAGCTGGCTGTCTGCAGGAAAGGGCCAACTTAGGGAATTTTCCAAAGGACAGAAATCATACTCATCCTGTAGTGTGAGCGTGTTTGATGCCAGTGTGAGGACGTTCTGAAGATTAATATCAAAGTTCACATCATCCACAGGCTTTAATTCCCCCATACTGTAAATACCTTTTGACTGTATACTTTCAAAGGGAAAACCACTGGAGTTGTATACTTCCATGGTTTATCACTTTGCAATGCTGCTGTTCCACCTGTTGTCACATGAGAAAACAAGAAGTATTTAGTTTTATCTATTTAATTTCTCAGCTGAAGGACAAGGAACATGTCTGTTTACATGAGCAGGGCATGGTATGCTGTCTTCCCAGTAGCAGCTGTTTCAGCCTGTCCAGACAAGTAGGTTTCCCCTATTTTTACCAGCAAATTGCTAATGCAGACCAAATGGACACAGAAATGAAAATGTGCATATAATAATTCAATACTCCTTTATCTTCTCTCCTGAAACCGCAAAAGTAATTGAGACAGAATTTGTTGTTTTTTGCTATAGTGCATATTCTTGGTAAAAGGAATGGCAAATTAAGTATTGGTATAAAGGCAGGAAGAATACCCAATACTAAGACAGGGAAAAATGTTGCTTAATGTTTGAAGAATTTAACACTGGTTTCAGTAATACAGTACTATTATTTCTGTGTGAAAATGACACTAAGTAATTTAATGCCCATTATATTGCCTGAAAATTATCTTAGTCTAATAATGGCAAACAAAAATTCCACCATGGTGTCTGTACTTAGTAGTCTAGAGTATTAACACATGCTTTATGCTTGATAGATTTTAATTATGACTCAGTAATGGGCATTAGAGAAATAAAATATTGTTCTTCTGAATAGGAAATTGTTCTTTTCCCTTTGTCTTTTTAATTCCTTCCTCTTTTTTTAATGGATTTTTTTATTCTCATTGTCCAAGTAGTAAGTGACAGGAATGTTTCCTATCTCTGAAAAAAAAAATACTTCTAATAAGATTTAAATGGTTTAAGAAGTTCTGGGCTACACCTTTCTCCCATTCAGGCTTATCACTGTTTAAGCTTATTAAGGGCTGAATAAAAGACTCACCAGCTTGACTTAATATCCCTTTGTGAGATGTTTCAGTTTCGTGTCTCTCCTCTTTTTACATTATACTCTGCTTTCTCTGCTGGGAAAATGATTTTAGCAGATCCATTGAATATCATAATAGCAAGACATTTTCTGCCTTTAATGAATGCAATTGCCTTCCTAATGAAGTAGTGTGTACTGCAATATATTCATTTACAGTAGCATGTGGGAAGGAAGAAGAGGAAAAAAAAGACTTTTTTTCTACAGGCTTTTTGTATTAAACCCCTACATTAAGAGAAACCTAGGTCACTAATAGCCAAATCCTGTAAAGGTCTTCAGTGCTAAAGTAGCTTCCAGAGTGAAATTCAGAGCATGGTGTTTTATGCCTCAGCTTCTAATGTTGCATTGGATGGAATCCACAGCAATGTGAAGAAAGCATCCCGACTATTTGCCATACAGTCGCTTGGGGACTGTTCCTGGCCCAACAGTTTTGTGCAACCTCTACAGAAGACCAGTTGTTTTTTTCTCCTGAATCTTAGTCTGTAGCCTGGCTCAGAGATTTGTTTACAGGTAGAAAGTTTCAGGTCCCAGAGTAGATCCTGTTCCCTTTTCTGAATTTTACATCAAGCTGTAAGAGTTCAGCAATTCTAAGCAAAAATATACAGAACTGTTACAGAAGTGAGAAGATGAAACACAGAGGTCCTGGATTTGTGGAGATGACAATTTTGACACTACCCTCTAACTAGCTACCTAAATGACTAAACATATTCTTATGAGTATAAAATATGGGCTAACCTTACTTTTAAATACTCAGCAAGTCTCAAAATCAGGAGTCACCACAACACAACTAGAGGCAAGTGTCCTCTGTATAAAATGAAAAGTTACATCTTTCAGCAAAAGCCTCATTTGAAATATCCAGATTTAATATGATAAATTAATTCTCTGATGAAATAAAAAGGACAATTATATATATGTTTTCTACAGCATGACTTTCCTTCTCCTAATAATTTTGTGATCTTCATGAATCACAACTTCCTACATATCAAGGTCTACAGTTTAGTAGAAAACCTTTGGAGTAGAAGGGCTCATTCAAACAATCTTTTCAGGTCAAATAAACTCACGCATTTGGTACTTCATAGCTCTATAACATTTATTTATCATCTGCTCATCTGAATTTCTCAAATATTTCTATCTAGGTTAAGTCATAGTAGGTAATTAACTTAAGTCCTGTCAAAGGACCATTTTCTTTGGTTTTCCTTTGCATCTCCAGCCATGTTTGCACCTAGGGACACTTCCTCAGCATGTGAAGAATAATCAGCCTCTTTAAAAAGTTGTTTGATTTTTTTCCTTTTTTTTTTTTCCATGTGACTACTCCTAATCATTTACTAATATCTTCATATATTATTAATTTAGACTTTTAGAAGGTGAACCAATCCTTCTATGCTCTGACCCTCCTTTTACTTCTCTTTCATTGGAGACCTAAATTCCATCTGGAAGAGATGGCTGCAAGCTGTGCTTCCACTGCAGTTGTATTCTACCTCAATAGCTATAACCATAGGTGAAATCTTCTGTAATTGAAAAGTTGTTGGTGAACTTCCCAAATAACACTAGTGGGTATTACTTATTTACCTTTATCTGTTATCCAGAAATTCTAATTTATTCTAATTCTAAGTTCTAGTTGGACACTAGCCTGATGCTGAGTTTATCTTATGACAAGGGTTATTATTTATTGATTTTAAAAATTGTTTTTCTGTTAATTCCACCTTATACATGAATTTAACTGCCTTCAGGCCTAAATTTCCATTCATTCCTCCCTTTTTAGTTTTTATTGCCTCTCTGTATTGGTTGTTCTCAACAGGCCCAGGTTTTGTTTCTGTTCCCTGTTTGAATGACTGATCAAGTACTTCTGACATTTTTAGTTTCCTATTCAGAGTGTACCATCAATGTGTGTTCAATCAAGTGATTTCAAAATTATCTTTAGATAAACATTCATGCTTATAAATTTCGGCTATGGGACCAGAGGAAAACAAATACAATAGATTTATAAGAAGGACTGGAATAAATTTATTTTAAAATGAATATTCATAGCTTATTTTCCCCCACTATTTAACTGGTAACTCTAGACAAAAAAAATAGGATGACTAGGAACCAAATTGAAAAAATTAAAATATTGCAGTCCCAAAGTGAAAATTTAACAGCATTAGATGCCATATAGCATAAATTAACTTTTTACTGGGAAAAAAATACTTTGAGGCACTTGAACAGAAAACAAAAACATGACAAGTTGGACAATATTATTGTGCACCTCCAGCATATCCTGGTTTTCAGAGAGTTTGATTTTGCAGTTATATGGTTGCATTTCATATGGTTGTACAAAAGTAAATATAATTTTAGCAACAACATCAACAAATCCTTAAGGCAGCTTCAAAAATATCTTAAAGGGAGGGATAGTTTTTGCATTGAAGTAGCTCCGTCTGCTCAGTTGTAAAAAACAAGTGTAAGCTGCAGAAAGGATATTCCTCATAATCCATCCTGGTTCAAGCAGGAGCAGAGGCACCCAGATCTGTTACATTTTAATAAAAGGTTAAGTCTTATTAGACCTTGTACAGCAAGGGGCTGGCAAACACGTGTTAGGTTCAGATGGCTACTAAAAATCTCAGCTGTGAAGAGATTCAAGGGTTTAAACTCAAAAGTAAGCCTCTCCCACGAAGCAATGTTCAAAGGGAGAAGTATTATATTAGAGCAACAAATACAGCTAGAGAATAACAAGGTTTTAGGAATACAACACTTTGCTCTTTCAACTGCTGCATCCTTCTTTCTTTGTAAAGCTGTAGAAACTTCCTTATATCAGAGGGAAATTATGTTTAAAGATCGCATACATTTTAAAAACTCGGTGAAAATAAAATGAAAACTATGTGACTGCTGCGCAGCAGTAAAACACTAAAAAATGAAGGAAAAATTTTGATAAGTGTGCATATGTTTATGGTCATTGATTCAACCTAAAAATTTGACAACAAACCAGCAATCTGTGCCTTAAAGACAGATGTGCTCCAAAGAACAAGAGATTAGGAATATCAGTTTCATTCTAAGGAGGGCAGCAGAAAGCATTGAGCCATTTTTGTCTGCCACAGACATTTAGCAAATTGATGTCTGTTCCCTCTATGTGAAAAAGAGAATTTATTCAGGACCTCTAGTCTTAAAAGATAATCCTGTTATATTTGAAAAGTAGACTTGTAACTTTTAATATCTGTCTAGTGTTGAATGAGATTTTCTTAGCAGGAGAAAGGCTGCTAAAATCACAAGAATGAACATCTTTGCAGAACTCGGAAAGGATTGTGGAAATTCCAATTGTTCCTCTACCTACATGTTTCATTTTGTTTTAAAATCTGGAAAATACAATAATAAAGGAACAACCAAGAAATCTCTAAAATTGAAATGTAATAGAGTATTAAGCAGTTAGATTTTTAGCCCCTTTTTCTTGATCAATTCAGATTAAAGTGGTCCAGTTTATAGTCTGCCACAAGAATGCACAACAGGATGCACTGCCCGGATGGCCAGATGGTTTCTCCTATTGAATGCAAGGATCTTGGTAGCTTTCTGGGTTATTCTGCTTTTGTATCCCTGCAGCCAATGACTTTCCCAACCCAATAAGGATGTTTTTCTTCATGGATACATTGAAGTGTCACAGCTGAGATAGCCACAACACACAGAGCATCAACATACAGCAGCAGAAAACTTCAACCCGTACAGAGTAACAGCACACCTGGTACTCTGGCTTCAGGTGTCTGCCCATACAGAGTAACACCACATCACTTCAGAAGGCTGCAAGCATTAGCCCTTCTTGTTCTTTAGCCCAAACTTTTATATCCCTCATGTTCATGCACTGCACCTGTGTGCCCTCTGCTCCCTTTGGTGATGGTCAGTGCACCTGGGCACTCCAGGTCTCCTTCCCTTCAGTGCTGCTCACCTGCTCCTCACAGCTGCAGCCCCTGGGGGATGAGGCTCGGCCACAGCCCCACTCCCAGCTACCACAAACTGTGTGCCTGCACGGAAGTGTTTGAATCTACTCCCTGGTCAGTATTCATTTGGGAATTCAGTTAATATGTTCTCCATAACTCTCCCATGTCCTCTGATATTAAAACTAATCCTAACATTAGCCTTTGTAATGTTTTTCTGATCCATTCACACAAGTTCTGTGGTTATGAGCTTCTATTACCCTTTTGTTTCCATATCATGAAAATTATAGCATGCCTGTTGAAGCTGCCTCAGACTCACAAAGGTAAAACTTTTGTGAGGCTGCTGGTGTCTAAATTCTTCCCTAATGTTGTCACATGAGCCACATCATCCTTTTCATTCTATGCAAGACTCCAAACCAGGGTGGAAAGCAAAGCCAAGCAGCATCTAAATGGAAAGGGGTCTGTGCTCTGGTAGCAGAGCATGTCCCTCAGAAGCAATGGTTGTCTGATTGAGAGACACTCGGGAAGGCTCCTGGTCCCCAAAATTGTACCACTTTCCATTGGGAAAGAGACACTCTATGCTCTGCTAGAGGGTCATTCCCTAAATGTTAGTGTTAACAGAATTCATGCTCAGCATCAAGTCATCTGATTTCCTCATTTCCCTCTCTGCAAACAGGCTGGGTTACCTCGGCTCTTACCACTGAAACTATTAATACTGAGTACTCTCACTGAATCTTGAAAAAAAAAAGAGATGCAGTCTTTTTTTACAGGCAGTGAAAGTTTCTTGAGGCCTTCCATAGGTCCCTGGATTTCTGCCAAAAGACTGATATTTCAAGCAGACCCCTTTATGCTGCCTGTCACATACGCTGGAATTCCAAATTGTTCTCATCACTGTCCAAAGTGGCATTTAACATCTGCCTTTGGCATTTTCATATAAACTCTTAACTCAGATGTAGCACTATGTTAATGAGGTGTCAGATAACTAGGGTCTCTAAGAGTTTTTGATGATGAATTTACAGAAATTATAACTTAAATATTAGTTACATTTAAAAAATTGTGATAGTTTTTAGTCCTACAATAAAAAAAGATATTATGCATTCAATGAATTAACACATAATACTGTTATTTGTCTGTATCTGTTAAGACTTGCTGTATATTGACAACCAATGGAGCAATTCAGGTCATGAAATCATTTCACGATGCTGTTGCTAAGCATCTGATGGTTTTACACTGATCATCATAATTTCAAAGAAAATAGATTCACAGGCGTTGAAAGCAAGGAAATAATTTTTAGGTGAGAAAGAGTAACAGATGCTCTACTGAATTAACTGCTACACACAAATGACATATAAGCCTGCTTAGTTTAAGAAAGATCTTTGGACATATTTTAGGGATCAAAGTTTCAGTGATACTGAATAGAATTTGTGCTCATTTTTTATCCTGTAGTCCATTAAAAACACATTAGACAATTATTTTCTATTCTAATAGGCAAATTACAAAATATTTGGGTGGCCAAAAACTACAGATCAATTTTCCAGCATTTATGTGTTGTACCATGCTTCATTATTGTAAAATATTTAGTCAGATGTAAATATTCTAATTCTTTGCTCACTAGCTTAAGCTTTGTGAAAATGAATGCTAGCGAGGCTCAATTATTTCTATTAGACACTACCCCTCTTTTACTGGTAAAGTACAAAAGTGTTTTCAAGGAGAAATAAATAAACTGTAAGCACAGTTTTGGCCAAATATATAGAGTAAAAACAAGTAATATGAATCACAAGCAAAACAGCATGGCAAATCTCACTTTTGACTCCCAAAAAATATTACTGCTTTGTTCTAATATAGTTGTTATTATAGTCACCATCTTAAACCAACTTATGAGTCCAGGCTGAAAGAAAGATTCTTTTTCCATTTGGGACATGTCCCTTTTTATTTTTAATGGAAGAAACTATTTGTGCAAACTAAGCATTGAATTAAGTCTTGTTTTGGAAACATAGAAGTACATTTGTGAAACCATGATTGATTTGATAGTTTGAGAATTTTTGACTGCTGTTTCAAAATACTGAGTGCGATTCTGAGAAGAAAGAAATGAGAATTTTATCACTGATGACATAAGTTAAATTCTGTGTTTATGGAAATCCATAGTTTAAACAGTCACATTTGCACTACTGCATATAGAAAAGAAATGTATCTTACTTTTCATATAAATGTTTGAGAAAGCAGTTCTACTATTTTGATACACATCTCCTTTCATGACATAATGTTCTAGTTATTGATTATAGTTATTGCTGTGCACGGACAATTCATAGCTGAAACAAATTTTCAGGAATTTTCTGGCTTTGATCAGTCTCAAGTAATAACAGGTTGGATTAAAAGGACACTTGTGTACATATGGTCTCTTTTACTTTCAGCTATACATTCTCCGCACAAGGCATTTGGAGATTAGCACTGATTATATCATTTTATGCTTTTTTCAAAGCAAGTGTCTTTTAAATCTTGTAAGTAATGTTGTTCCTGCTGGCTTACTAGGGGCCTCATGGGTCCTTGACACTTTGATGCACAATTCAAATGTTCATCACACTCCATTATTTTACATAAAATTTTGCAGGGAAAATGGAAATAACATTGTTCAGATTATTCCCAAAGCAGTTAATATAAATTAAAAACCCCTCAGTTTACCTAGCTCAAGGTCAGCCCCCTTATGCAAAGAGGGATTAATGACTTTAAATTTATGCTAGCTCTGAACATCTCTGATTGTTTCTGGAACCAGGGGATGTTCCACAGAAAACCATTTCACACCAAGTGGTTTCCATTGTCAGGTCAGGAAGCAAGTTTTCTTTTGGCAGAACAGTAGTGAAAATAGCCCTTGGAAGGTTACCAGAGCATGCAAAAGATGATCAAGTAGACTCATGGCATCATTTGGCATATAATTTCCTTTTCTTTCCTTAGCACCACAATAATTATGGAATATTGCAAGCCAGATAATACCCTTTGATTCACATTATTTAGTCATTAACCTGACAGCCATCAAAAAAACGCTTTGTTCAGCAGTTAAAATGCAAAAACCTCCATTTAAGAAATCAACTAAAAAATTGCACAGACAAAGAAAACAAAAAACCTGGACCCTAGAATAACACTTGAAGTATGTCACTCAAGAATGGTATTTGTTCTAAGCCCATCAATATTCGGAAATTAGGGGTAGCAAAGTGGCAAGAATTGGCTACTCAAGCAGAGAGGAATATATGTATCACCGGGCCTGTTCTCATGTTTTCTCTTACAATAGGACCATTTTGAGGGTGCTTACAAAGCCCAGCCTTAGCAAAGATGACTGGATAGCAATTGCCTGAGGCAATGTGAGTGTTCACAGAGCTTACAAATGCCACACACAGAAATTACTGTGGAGGAAACACAAAGGAGGAAGGGAAGTATAAAAGAATGCTGAACATCTGTAACTGTGGGGAGGAAGAAGTGGTACCAGAGCAGCAGTCAAAACCTGATTTGATGCTGTCACCCCACCAGCAGCAGCTCATCTCTGCCTATGCCAGATAGCTTTAGGAGCACAGATTCTATATTCAAAAAACATTCCTTCCATCTACAATGAATTTAAGGAAAAAACAAATGAAAATCAGAAATCTTCTAAGAACCTTTGTAGGGAAAACAAACTTTATCTTCCCCAGTTAGAACCTGAAAAACATGAATTTAATTCAAATATCTTTGGAAGCACATTCTCTTGAGTGCTACTTTATTTCTTGTTAGCAATCAAATTATTGGCAGATGCTCAGCAAACTGTCCATCCTGATTATTTATCTATTCCTTCTGGAGCCCTTCTGATCACATTAAAATAAAGAGCAAACATTAATTAAAGTATGATGAGATCAGCAGCCTCTCAAAAATGGAATAGACAAGAAATTAACCTACATTTTTCAGGATGCATTCTTCCTGTATTTAGAATTTTAAAATACGACAAAACACTAAGAATGTAGAAACAAGATCACAGTAATACCTAAATGGCTGTCAACTCCAAATATTCAAAGAGCCTGAGAGTTCTTGGATTTGGGGAATTTAAAGAAAAAAAATTAAAGTAGGTGCATTTATTGCAGCCATATTCAGAGATGCATTTGAACCTACTCATGTATCTAAACTTGTTCTCTTCAATCTTGAGGCTGAAAACACCTTTAACAAAGAATGAAACAGTGATTCCCAAAAGATCAAGAGAATCTAGGTGTGAAAATCAGAAGCTATTGGAAAACATGTGATACTATCTCAACTGTTTTCTACATCACTTGAAAAACCCAGACATTTTCCTCTAATTCTTTTCTGTCTCCATTAGAATAAAATTCATTCAAAAGTGAGATGCAAAAGCAGTCATTAATTTTAAATGTTAGCTCCTCTATTTCTTCATTTGAATATGACACATTTCTAGAGAAATCTACTCTAGTCTTCCTTATTTTGCTGGCTGTTTTGAGGGGCTCAGAGACTTTTAATTGAAGCATTTCATCAGGCTTGTATAGTGAAGCAATATTATTTTAACATTTTGACATAAACTATCTAGTTAATGCAAAGTGAAGTTAACGGAATTAATCCAGTGACTCACGAAATTTATCTTTTGAAAACTGACTTCAATTTGACAGTAAGAATTAATCATGTTTGAATTGAAATCAAAGCAAAACAGGAAGCCTATATTTCCCCTCCCCATCCCCCTCCCCCACCACCTCCTTGAAATCTTCAGGCATTAAGAAAAATCACCTAAAAATATTTCTATGCTCTGTAGTTTCTCAAGTGTAGCAGCTAAAGATATTGAGATCTGTGACAAGGGAAATTGGAAAAATGAGCAGAAGGCAGGAAGTTTCCAAAATTTATTAGGCTCTAGGAGCAGAACCTGTTTCCTTTGGTAGCAGCTCTGTCATCAGGAATATCGGGCCCACTGACAAGTTAGCACCCAACTTGAGGGTGTAGAAACCACTGTGAAGGCAGCAAATAAGATACTTACTATCCTTTTCTGCAAACGAATCAATTACTTTTTTGATTAAAGGCAAACCTAAAACTCAGTCTTTTGTTCTTGTTTTATATACTCAGGCAACCTGTGGGGGTGGTTTGGGGGTTAAGAAAGGGGAGTTGCTTCATTTTTCACCACTAAGTGATCTAAAATCATCTGTATGTGAAGATTTTATGAGTGCATGCAACCATCTTTGCTGAACAGCTGAGGAATTATTAGTCTGATTAGTATTTTAGTGTTGTGGTAATAAAGTTTGAATCCTCAACATAGATGGTTTTTCCAAAGTATTGCAACAGCTAGGCCATCAGATGAGCTCGAAATGTCAATTTTATGGTGGTATTTTCAATTAGATTCATTTGATGTAATTTCTTCCAGAACTTCTGCCAAAATATCTGAGAAAAAGTCAGATAAAATGAAGATGTCCTGACATTTCTTGAGAAACAAGTGTCAACATAAGTTACTGTGCAATATGTGATAGAATGCAGATTTAATCTTTCCCCTTCCTGCTATTTTAAACCATTCATCAGTTTTCTCAGTTAGTGTATTTTTATTTTTGATCCATATGGGCTTATGAAATGCACCCACTTAATTCACTTAGAGGCTTGACTGTCAATTATTTCTACATCTGGCACATGACTCTGAAGTGTGATATAAAGCTTCAATTATTTGTCAGGCGGACAGGAGATAAATTATATGGGTATAGTGCCATCAAATGCCATGGAGAGTTCCGCGATGTTACATTGTCATCACCTTCAACATCTGCAGAGGTTAAGGATACCAAAGCTTTCAATGATCAACAGAAAATTTAAGTGAAAATTGTTCCTGAAATAACCAGAAAAAATCCTGAATGGATAGTACTGAATATAGTTCTTTTTGTTTTTACAAAACTGTCTATTTTGATATGTTTTAAGTACAGTTAAGGGACACACAGATCCATAGTTCTAAATGTTCTACATTCAAAACGAAAGATTTTCTGAGGTAAATACCAGTTAGAGGGATCTACAGACTGAAATCTCAGTAGAATATCAAGAGAGAATGCAGAAATGGCCACAGGTTGTTGCCATAGGAAGATATGCAGTGCTTTGCTTTCCTAAATAAGTTTTGATATACTATAACTTTTACACTAAAATTCCCTAGTTACATTTAACAATGTTTATTATTATTCATTCAGAGAAAATTAATCTTGAAGATATTTTACCTGTTCAATGCATTCAGAAAATTTTAATTTTCCCTTCTTTGAATTCTTTTGCTTTTCTTCAGTTTTATTTTCTTGTTTAACTCCTTCTCCTTGTGTCTTATGATGCATGAGTCACCTTTATGAATCATTTTCTGCTAGATTTCTTTGCACTGTTTGGCTTTGAATCAGATTCTCACTGCATCAGCTATCTGACTATGACCTTTAAGGCGATGAAGAATTCTGTCAAACTGCTTTAATGAAATAAAATATTATGTATTTATATGGTATGGAACTGTATCATTTTCTACTGCCTAAACCTTATGCTATAGTACACATTCTTATACGTTTGGTTTATTTTCTAAAACTGACATTCTCTTAACTGCCAAAGGATATGTTAGATTTCTTGCTAGTCAGTAGACAGAAGGTTCTTGCAAGTATCAGAGTTCTTAAGGTTTATTCCAAACACGCTTCAGAACTGGACAATATATGGCATTTAATTGCAGCATTATTTGCAGCATTTAATTGCAGCTAACCATGGTATGTACCAGTATGATCTCAGACTAGAGGAAGCATCAATTGGTCATATTCCTGTCACCAGTGTTATGAAAACAATTACAGCAAAGACTTAGATGTCTCGTATCACTTGACTGCCCTACTTGGCACCCAGTAAGCTGAGACCTTACAAGAGGTCAAGAAGTAATTAGAAAACCTTCTTCAATTCTTTATTTTTTTCTGCTTTTCTATTATCTACATGGGTAAAGAATGAATAAATCAAATCCAGAAGAAGATAGAACTAATTCATTCAATGAAATTTAATTCTATTTTCACCATAGCCATGTTTTACTAGTTAGTATCCAAGGTGTAGATGAAGTCCTGACTCCCAACACTACCGTATTCAAGTGAGTTTCCTGCACTTGTCAAGTACACTGATAAATTCTGAGATTTGCTTTTCTGTGAATGAAATTATTGAAAGAATTATTGAGAATTAATTATTCAAATAGTTATAAATACCTATCTGTTTTATTCTGTGTAATAAGAATTAACACATGAAAGGCAGCAGAAATATGCATGCCAGTTTATGATCAAACGGGAATCAGACACCTGAGAAAGGCTGAAAGCTGGTGCTAAAAATCTACTGATAAAGAAGTCCTAGACCTCCCCCAGGAAATCCTTTCAGCATTTACTCATGCTTCATGTTTGCTGGTACATCCTAGAAGTTTAAAAGTCTGTTCTTGCTTTCCTCTAGATATTAGTCAAACAGCAGATCCTTTGGCCTTTCTTCATGCCATTAGACTTCCTAGACTCATGATTACTGCTTTCCATCTTCTGATAACCATTATCAATCCAGATTGATGCTTTCCCATCTGTCTTGTGTCTGTCTCAAAGTGATGAATCTAGACAAGGTGCTTCAGCTGAGATGTTCCCAAAGCTGTATAAGGAAAGGATTACTGACTCTCCTATAGATGTAGTCCTGTGTATATATCCCTCTATGAGATCTGCTTATTGCTGTAACACAATATTGCAGCATATAATATTGTCAGTTCACATTTAAGTATGATTTGCTATCACACTCAGGATGTTTACTGCTGTTTAGTAGGTATTCCCAATCCTGAATGAGCAAAAGTTTCTACAGAAGTACAGGATCGTCTACTGGTTGAATTTTGTTTTCTTTTTGTCTCCAGTTTGACAAACTCATTTTGAATTTGAGATCATCTCTCATCAGCCACTTCCAGCTTGGATGCATCTACAAAGGCAATTTAGTACAATCTCTATTCTTTCATCCTACTTGTTAATGAAACATTACCCTCTGGAGATTCTCACTTACGCATCCTTCTATTCTGGTAAACTGCTACTTTGCCAGGAAGGTTTGTCCAGTCACTGGATCCATGCTGCAGTTCTTCCATCATAAACATAATTTCCACAGATTTCTTCTGAGATTTACCAGGTGTTATTTGCTTGTTTTCTGTTCCAGATTGAACATTACTCATTTAATTGCTTTCTTTCTACATTTTCAGTATTTACCTGTTTCAATATTTGTATAGAGGTCAAAATTAATCTGATTATATCTTCAAGTCATGAATTCCTACTTTTCTATCCTTTCTAATTACAGCACCACTCTTCAATTTTCTTTATTGTTACTGAATATTCAAAGACAATGCTATGATCATTGACATTTCATTTAGTAATCTGGAACATGTTTTAGCACACCCATCATGACACAGAGAACAAAAATATCTTTATTTTGCTGTCTGAATAGAAATATTAGTTGTTCAAATTACATGCTTTTACATTAATATTACACTATTAATTTAGTCTGTCATGTCTCTGGTATAATAGGTAAATCATTTTAATATTATATCTAGTTTGCCTAGTCATACAATTTTCCTCATACATCCTTTGGTATCTTTGCCCATCAGGAAATCATCACTTGTTTCTGCATGATATCTCTCTGAAACACCACACTTACAATATTTTCATGCAGGGACAATGTTTTTCTATCATTCCTTTTGTACAATACTTTCTTATGAATAGTAAAACAGCTTAAAGTGCTTTTAAAATATCTAATTTCCATGCAAATTGCTTACAATATTGTTTGCTCAAAGGATGCAATTCTCACTGTCTGATTGATAGAAGGCCAGTAGCAAATCTCATTTCAATTTGTCAACTCTTTTTGTACTTGGCATAATCAGACTGCTGGCTAAGAACAGCTTCTGCATCCATGCTTTGGAGACAGGTAATGATGACAGACTTACTCACACAACAGCCTTTCACCCAGGAGGATTCAGAAAACATTGCAGAGAACATGGTTTGAATATCATTTGCATTTTGGGATTGTTTTATCTACCACAATGAAAAGAACTATAGCAACTGTTTAAGAATCTCACTCCAGGAATAAATAACATAATATATTAAGAGACACAAGAATTCTGTGTTTTAGTGAGCAAAAACATGGAAAATTTTAAAAATCTGGTATCATGTTAACAAGGATATTCTAAAGAATATTAATTTCATTTTATAATCTTATTTCTTTGCATGAGTCAAAGGCAGTATGGCAGGTGTTGAGAGGAAATGAAAACAAGTACTGAAAAAATAGTCACAAGTTATTCTGAAATATTCTATATAAGTTATTTAGAAATAATCATGTTGACTTTTGTGAGTACTGCCGTAGTCTTAAAGAGAGACATCAGAGAATCCTCAGGTATAAAACAGTAATAAAAATAAATCTGTCCCCTAGGACTGGGCATTTTTTTGACAACCTTGCAAAAAGATGGGCGAATGCGACATAAAAGAGTATGTATACAAAAACAGCTCTAATTTCCATATAAGTTTTATTTTCAATAAATAAAACTTTTTCTTGAAACAGCAACACCACTTCCTGATACTCCACCTGCAAAAAAACAACAAAAAAAACCCCAACAAAACAAAACTAAACAACAAAAAATCGAAACAAACAAAAAAACCCACAAAAAATACAAAATCCAATCATTGAGTTGATCAGATTGATTTTAGAAACCTATAGGAGGCAGTGGCCTACATGAAGTAGAAAAAAAAATCAGTGATGTTCACGTGAGAGAAATAATGGCAAGAAAACAAAGTCCTGAGTTCTCAGAGAGAAGGGCCAAGGGCAGTCACAATGGCTGTGTCACAAGAACATTGATACTAGAAGTCAGCTGATACCATCAGAAATCTCATGGAAAAGGAAGCTTGTTCAATAGCACAGTTTCCTGCACTATATAAAAAAAAAAGGAAAGATCCAACATGTCAGTGATATCATGGGAAGACAGCATGTTTAAACTTTGTTCCAATATTTCCTTGTTAGCCAGGTTCAGAGATTTTGATATCAGATACTTCTTTATAGATGAAAACTGTGAGGATATTTTTTACAGTGTTTTTGCACAGAAACATAGAGGATAGATTCTCTTAAAAATGAAATTTCTCATGAAGTCTGAAATATTTGTAAGACTTCCAGAAGCTTACACTACCATAAAATAGACCATTAAAAAATCAAAAAGCATGTATTAAGGATGAAGAAATATTTCATTTTCTTTGGATGTTGATATGTTCTCCATGTGGGATAGAGGGCACTGTGGGACATTGATCACATCCTTGGTGCTGCAGTGATGACTAGTTCTAATCATTTCAGAAAAATTACTGCATCTTTTATCCAGAAGAAGAAAAGGGAAAATAATCACACACTAGACCCAAGTCTAATTGGATATTAAACATGGAATAGGCAAAAAAAACCCAAAAATGTGTTCTGCTTCATGGTTAAACCATGCTGTTTATAGGTCCTTTCTTTCTATTACAAAACTGTAGTACCTCCTATTGTGATTACTATTACCCCAGTGGGTTTTCTCAGTGTGTCTCCAGGCACTGCACTCAGTATGATGAACTTTTTAGGCTGTGCTCTTTCATTGGGTCTGCTGATGGAGAAATTCCAGCAGCCCCCTTCTGAGTGTTTTTCGTAAAAGAGTAATGGTTGTCTTGTTGAGGGGAAAAAAGACCTATTTAGAAAAGTAAGTTCTTGTAAGCCAGTCTAGCAGAGCCGAAGGCAGGGGGGAAGAAGATGACCAAACCACTTTTCAGAAGCCTTTATGGATGATAACACTGTGTTACAACATGCATTAATGCAAATTATAACTTCTGATTATTATACATTGCCCTGAATAGGGAAGAAGAAGCAAGATTTTATTTTATTCAGGTTAGTATTCTACCACTCAAAATTTGTGTTTCATGACTATAACATAACTAAATATTTCTGCAGTATTTCTATAAATGAAAAAAAAAAAAAAGAAAACCACCAGAATAAATCCCTTAATAAAAAAAAACCAAAAAAGCATGCAACTACTGGTGGAATGGAAAGTACAGAAAAAAGAAGGTAAAGAATTAATTCCTTTTAAGACTGAATAATGTGGGAATATAAATTTGTGGCTATACCTAGCCATCTTGAGTAATTGCAGTTCTTTGGTAATGTAGGAATGAAAAAGTAAGTGCCATGTCTTTATGGGGTGGGGGATGCTGTGTAATGGTTACTGCTTCCCTGGCAAGGAGAAGCAGCTTTGCCCTTCACCTTCTGATTTACCCTGGAAAAGCCAGGTGGAGGTCAAGCTGCCCTGACCAAGGTGACCTCTAACATGACATATGGTCCTCAAGTTTGGGAAACACAGCCAATGAGAATTAGAGCAGAACATGAACCTTTGGTGATGGGGTTGCTGACAAAACTGTATGTATTCTCATGCTTTAACCTAGCCTTGGTCTTCATATTTTTACAAGGAAAATGCACCTCAGAGAAAATATTTTTTTTTCCCCCCAGGATGTTACCAGGACTCCCTTTCCACGTGTTTGGAAGCTTACCTCCTGCTTTTATGTCATACACAGATTATCAGTGTTCAGAATTCAACTTCAAAATACTATAAAGGGGCCTGTCATAGAGTTTCATAACACACACTTATATGTAGAGGTATGAATTGTCATGTATTGCCTGAAGGAAAAGTTCTTTGCTTGGTCCACAGTTAGACTAAATATGTTCTGGCATTCCTTATGCATGTAAAAAATATTTTAGTAAGAAACTTTGAAGAATTTGAGTAATAGGATCACACTGTATAAAAAACCACATTATTAAAGTATTTGCACTAGAAACTGTTATGCTCTAACACAAGGAACTTCATATCTTTCCTGAAGTTATATTAAAATCCTAATAGATCTGGGCACTTTTCTTCAGTTCTACTACTCTATTGTATTTTAGTGAAGACTTCAGAATATATGGAAAATAACAGCTATTCTGAAGAAATATCTGCCACATATATATTTTGGAATAGATACAAAATCAATTCTATGTATAGGATAAATCTTTCTACTCTTTTTTCTTCTGCAGAAAGGTGAACTATTTTTGATTCTCCTGCTATTGTTAGGTAGGAATATATGAAATTTGGATAGAAAGACTGTGAAGTTGGGTTTGTTTTTTGGTTTGTTTGTTTGATTTTTTTTTGTCTGAGATAATATTGAAATGCCCTAAAGGTTTTATAATGTGTGTACTAGAAAGAGTCACTCAATTGCTAATGACCTTGTGGGTTAGTGCTTCTGAAGGCAGACCTTGCTTTAAAGCAGAGGCTCTGACTTACTGAACACTGAGTGGAAGAAGGTATGAAATGAGCAGAGGGAATTTCTGAACAAAAGTAAATCCCTTCCAATTTACACAAAATAAAGTTAAAAGCCTATTAAAAATGTAAAGATTTCATCATCTTGAAGGGATTCAAGACTATAGAGGAGATTTTTGTGATTGCTCTTTTCTCAAAAAGACCACTCATAAAGTGATGCTTACACACAAGATTTGTAAGAAAAAATGCTAACAAAGGGCACAAAAGTCACCCTCTCTGCATTAAGTGTCAAATGGTAATAGCTGACAAAGTAAATGAAATGTAACATGGACACCTACAGACTCGTAGGTAAGACAAGGTGACTTGTGCTGTGACATGAATGAATAGCTGAAACAATGCACATTTTATGTCCTCTGAAATGTCACCTTGCCTGGCACGCTGCTGGCCCCAGTCCTGGTTCTGCTGAAGTCGCTGCTCTGCCCTGGAGTTCTGAAGTGTTCTGAAGTCACTGTTCTGCCCTGTCACTGCTACACCACATATATTTGGATTACAAGGTTTGGGTATAAAGTCTTTCACACGAAACACCCATTAATCTGTACAGAAGTCTCTATAAAATCTGAGTGATGTGACAGCCATCTGGGAAGCACATGCATGAACAAATATCCTGGAAATTCACAATAGGAAAAATAATAATTAAATAGGAAGAATTGGAACGCTAAATTTTCACCAGGGTGTTCTGCTTATAAATTCCCATTTCTCAGCTTCTCTTGGTAGAAATACAGATGCCTCAGGAAGATTCTTCATGAAGATCATTGCTCATTCTCTCTCCTTTATTTCCACTAAAAGGAAATTAATTTGCTATTTCTTTAATTTAATTTTTTAGTAGTTATCCTGGAGAATATATATATGTATATAATCTGTACTGTTAAGAAGCAGAGAAGGAATGAAGGGTGTTTATAAGGCAAAAATCTATGTATAGGAAGCACAAGAGCTCAGATATTTACTGGAAATCTGGATATCTTCCAATATAAATGCAACAGATTATAGAATCATCTGGCTTTCTCATCTCTCCCAGTAGATTTTTATCCTGTGTCTTTTTTTCTTTTAAGTTTATGGGTTTCAGTTAATCATAAATTACATTATGCACAGTGCAAGTTGTGTATACACTAATTACTGTAATTTTAAAATGCTATATTATATTTATTTAGCATAATTATGGAAATTTTCTATTCCTAACTGTAAAATAGAGGGGTTTTTTACCAAATATATATTAAGCATATAATTCCAAACAATAAAAAAAAATTGTAAAAGCTTGATATATTTTATCTAAAATGAAAATATATAAAAATGTAAAAATTTGTAGACAATCCTATCCATCCCTATCCTTGCAAATACTTATTTATCTTTCTTCTGCTTCAGTTCAAGCATTTCACCTTTTGATTTCAGCACTGGATTACTCATGCCAGCCATGCCGGGTGGTTTTATAACTCTTCATGTCCTTACACTACCAATGTCCTGTGTGTTTGTGTGTGTAGAACACTTACATAAATAGTTTTTCTATTTTATCCCTAATGTCTTTAAAGCCTAATCATGATAATTTGAAATTCTGACATTTTTATGTAGGAATCTCATAGATGACTGTGGAGCTGAAGCATGAAAATAAAATAGAAGCTGTATTTGCAGGGTCAATACACAAGACAAACATATCTTGGGAATGGATGTCAATTCCATTAAAGAAACACGCTGCAAGTGAAGGTCAAAGATTTTTATTCCTGTTACATGTGGATTATAATGAATAAGCTTGCATTAAAAAAAACAACCAACCCACCACCAACAACAACAAAAAAACCAACCAAACAAAACAAACAAACAAGCAAAAACCCACCCAAATAACCCCTCCCCCCAAAAAAAACCCAAACAAAACCAAAACAACCCCCCCACCCCCACCAAAAGCAAATTACGCTCAGATTATTCTCAAGGCAGAAATGACCTGGCTATTGTTCTTGCTATGACTGTGGTGGGTGTGCTCTGGTAGTAATTGAGTAGAGGTACAACTGAATGGGTTGTGGAAGACTTTTGGTGCATGTGTGCAGCTGTGTATTTTGCTATGACCCTTCAACTGTTTTGAAATTGAAGTTATCTATTATGAACAGAGAGCTGACCAACTTCTTATCAAGCAGCTTTGTAGTTAAGGAGGATCCAGCACCCAGTGACAGAGTCAGTGAAGAGGTTCAGCCCAAAGTGGGCATGGCTTAGGACAGGGAGCCCCTTGCATCTCCTTGCACCTCTGTGCCTGCCCCTCTGGCCCCAGTGCAGGCTTCACCAGGTGTTTGGCTGAAACCAGCAGGACACATCTGCTGCAAACCAAGCACAAGGCACTTCATGTGCCCACTAGCTTTTCCATCCACATTCTGCTAACAGCCTGGAAAGCTTATGAGCCACCTCTCAGCTCAACAGTGATGGCTTCACTATGCATAAGCACTGGATATTATTTCAAAATTATTTCAAGGTATTTTAAATTATTTCAAAAAGTTGAAAAAAAGGATCGATTACATATTAGAAAATACCTTTATAGCCATCTGTATGTTTATATGTATATGTAAGTATATATATATGTATATGTATGTATGATTTATGTGCAGAAATATAAATATTGGTCATATTTCTCACCTCTGTCTTAAATGGAGATGACAAAGAAATTTTCCTGAATATCAGCTAGTTGAGTGATACTATGTAATAATCCAAATTACTTTCCAGAGCTTTCATCTCAGTGACTCAGAACAGCCCACTGGATAGAATCACTACAAAGGTACATGGTCAGATACTTCTTCTTGAGGAAAAATTCAATCCCATCCTTCTATGGTGCTACCTGCAATTATTTGCTCAGGCCATTTAAAGGAATAGATAAAACAATGAAGCAATATTTCCTATAAAAAAAAAAAAAGGAAAAAGGAAGAAAATAATTGATCCCTTTTCTATTCAATTGACTAAAGAAAAACATGAAGTAGAGATTGCTATAATTTGAAAGGTGCTGCAAAATTGACACGATACAAAGTAACTCTTGCAACCTTATTAGAAGCAAATCTAAAGAATAACCAACAGACCCTATAAATATTAAAAGAAGAAAAAAATTACAATTTTCCAAGCATTTTACCTATATTTAAAAGCAAGCAGGCATATACACCTGAAAATGGGAGGTCTATGTTTCTGGGCCACAGTTAAAAGCCCAGAAATTTCTTGCTCAAAAGACATGTGGGAAAAAGAATTGAGATTCCTTAAAAGATAAAAAAACATATGCTGGATCCTTCAGGTAAATTTTTAGTGGCTGTCATCCAGCTCTGGAGATGGGGCGGCTCCTTCTCCAGGCTGCCAAGGGACGGGTTTTGTCCTGCAGGAGGGGTCTATGCAAATCCTGCTACATACAATACCAAGTAATTTCAGTGTCTGGCACTGAGGCATTATAATAAAATTATTTTGAAAATTAAGCTAAAGTAAAAATTTTCCTACTTTGTCTACTTCTTTCCTGATAATTAGAGTTATTATCACTTAATTAGTACTATTAGCATTTCATTAGCACATATTCTGTTACCAGACTATGCCTTCCACAGTGACTCTTGCCTTCGTTTCGAAAATGCTGTTATTTTACTGCATTTTTTTCAGGAAGATATTGAAAATATGTCATCATTAAAGAGTTACCTACCAAGAGCAACAAATATTTCAATTCAGTTTGTAAACAGAGCTCAAGTTGCATAAATATAGAAAGGTACTTTCCCTTCCTTCTATAAAACAAACACTTTATATCTATTTTGCTTTATTTGCTTTCTTTTTTTGCTGTCTTTCTCATTCTAAAATAAATATCAGTCAGATTTTCTTGCCACTGCTACAACAACAAACAGTGTTATTAATATCATTTACAGCATGCCAGAGGAAAAATAAACAAAGAGAAAACCCCAAAACAATCCCACTAAGACCCACAAAGGAGTAAACAAATAGATCTTGTGCTGATGAAATCATCCATAACATGTTAAAACCTGCTTCAGGCTAAAACCAATCCACATTTCATTAACACTCTCTGCTAATCAATGGAGGATACCAATAAATAGCAATTTATCCAAGTCATAGCAAAAGAATGAACAGAAAACCCAAGCACAGCTTGCTGAAGTGGGAGCTATATAAAGAAAAACTTGAAAAGGAGCTCCCGGGCCTGCATTATTTCCCATTTTATTCTGTTTTTCCCGTGGCGTGTCTCTCAGGATGTGTGGTGGATGGTAGTTTGGCTCCAGTTGTGAAAAATGGGGATGCAGGCCAGAACTGAGCTGCACCATTACTAATCCTCATCTTCATTTCTGCTGCTGTCACTGGCACCATCGGGGCTTTGAGCCCTTGTGCCCGCAGCTGGCACCGGGAGGGAGCCAGGTCTCCTACAATGTGCTGCAGCTCTGGGATCTGCTGAATTCCAATGAAGGGAAGGGGCTGGAGCAGATGAGACCCCCCAAAGCAGCCAGACCTCTCCAGCCTGCACGGGCAGCCCCAGTGGGGCAGTGGCACCCTTTTCCTGCCCCCCGTGAGCCTGACTGCTGTGGAAAGCCATGGGTATCCCTGCCTACTGCTAGCAAGTAATGGTTCTGAAATCTAAATGTAGGTTGTGATAAATGCATGTGAGAGATAATACAGACTTGAACTCTTTCTCTTTAAAGTACTTGAGACATGTAAAAGCATTCAGAAGGCAAGATATAATTTTCTGTAGGAAACACACTTTGTGGGAAAAAAAATAAAATATATACTTTTCAGTGAAAAGTGATCTGGAGTTCATTTCAAGGAAACTTGCCTTCACACTGAAAAAGAAAATCCCTGTCTTTCACATGCCATTTCTGATGGCAATTTTTGTCTCTTAGTGCTTTTTAGCAAAGTGGAATTTGGCAGGGAAAGAATGTCATGCATCTGCCAAGAGGCAAGATACTGAAGAAAAGGAAAAACCTATGAAAAAGCTTTAGAGTTTATTTACAAGTCATAATGATAAGACCTTTCCCCTAGAGGTCCCCAGAGAGTCTATCAGTGATACTTCTTAATGTATAAGTCCAATAGAACAAAATAACATCATTTCAGGCAAAGTGAAATAATAACTGATTTTTGTCTTGGATTTCCCACTGTATGACCTACACTACAAAGTGAAATAATAACTGATTTTTGTCTTGGATTTCCCACTGTATGACCTACACTACAAAGT
>QUSF01000002.1:63012581-63199316 GCA_003676055.1 Chloebia gouldiae | reverse complement strand
CTGATTTTTGTCTTGGATTTCCCACTGTATGACCTACACTACAAAGTAGGTCATAATAATGATATGACCTTTATAATGATAAATACTACAAAGTATTTCAAGTAATAAATAAGGGAGTAATATAAAGATGTCTAGACAAAAAAATATTTTTTTGATCTTTCAAGAAATCATGTTCCAAGGTAGCAATAGAGTTCCAAATACAGTGGTTATTCTTTTCTTTCCATGCCTCTATTTTATCCAGAAGACTTGCTTACTCCATTCTGTCATTTTCTTCCTCTTTTCTTCTTCATAAACTCCCAAAATAAACAAACAACCCCTCCCCCCCAAAAAAAAAAGAAAAAAAGCTTTCAGCAATGAAACTTTCAGTGAGTTAACAGAAGTTGCAGTTTAATTGAGTAAGATGAGGAGAAATATTAGATTTAAAAAAATAGGAACTCTACAATTTTTCATTTTCTTTTTCACTAAAAAAGAGAATTTTTAATAGCACATCAAGAATTGCAGTTGTGTAAGGGTAAATATAAACATCTAGCAATTTAATCAAGTTTCAAGGTCCTTATTCTTAGCAGAATATGTTTTTTTCTTAATTTTGTGGTGTTGCTTGACACCTTCCAGATGCTGAAGCAGCTGGTTTGCTAGAGGGAGCTGATGAAAACAATTGAAAGTATGACAGAAGATTCAGAAAGGGAAGAAGGAATTAATAATTAACTTTTTAAAATGCAAATGACTGAGATGGAAACTGCTTTGGAGCATTTGAGGTGAAAAAAAGTACCATAGAAGTGGAAAAATGCCACAAAGGGTTGAAAATGCTGCTCAGCTTCACATACAGCATTATCCATTAAATGACAGTACATACACATATATATGCTATACGCAGAACTTTACCTAATGTCCTTATTGACTAAAGAATGCGTTCCTGTATCTGCAGATGCCCTATCAAGACAGGTCATAGAAATATATTTAATTTCTGTTACTTTGAGGTGTGAATGTAACTATAATTACTTACTGATATTAGCCTGGTTTTAACCTTTCATAACAAAAGAAATAAAAATTAGGTAGAGGCCCATTCTAAGGAAACAAAGAATGCAAGCAATGGTTAAATTTGTAAATACCATAGTAACCATATACTATGCTATAGTAATTATGTACTATAATCCCTTTAAAGGACATGTCAGGTTTCCTAAACACAGCTTGAGTTCCTGCAAACTGTAGGGATGAGAAGACAGCTCAATAGCCAGTAATTCAGAACTTAAAGTTTTACTGTGTCTGTGATCCCTCTCACTACTTGATTTTCCAGCTGTGGGCATTTATGGGAGAGCAGTTCCCAAAGCCCCTGATTTTTTACAGCTGCATACGAGCGGTTTGTTTTATCTTGCTCCTTCAGTGGAAGGCTGTAGGGTGCTCTGTGAAGGCCGTGCAGTGGCACAGACTGGAGTGGAGATCAGAAGTGACTGTGGTTATGCCTTTAAAGCAGAGGTTTCTTTCCTGCCCTGTCATGACCCAGCTAGCCGCTGGGCTGCCCGGTCCGGGATTAGACCACTACGGGAGCTGGAGACACTTTTCGTACATGGAAATCCTCACCAGCACTAAACCAAACTAGGTAATGTTGAGTCAGAAGCAATGCATACAAACCCTTCCCACTCTTCAGAAGAGACAGTCGGTGTTCCCACACACATTCTCCTTCATAACTCATCTTAAAGCCCTTTCTCTTGCTCCAAGGCTGTAGTTAACCATTTGTGTGCTAGGAATGAAATCACTTTTGTTCACATACCAGATTTTCTGGAATTTAAACAAAAGTGCCTTGGACATAAAGAGAAATATGTTTTGAAGATAGGTTACACAAGGTAATATCCTAGAATAACTATGAGCACTGAATGTATAATATGTGTTAATGTTATGTTTGATTACATAATGTTGATTTTTCTGAAAATGTTTGGAACTTTTCTTTGGCTGTAAAATATAGGAGTAATTAAATATTAAGATAAAAATGAAGTAAGAGATTTCAATACAAACTATTAAAGTTAGCCCATTTCTTTAAGCACAAGGAATGAACGCACTAGTAACACTAAAACTTTTATAAATGTCACACTGTATTTCATCATTCTGCATTTGCAATTTGCATCAATGGCAATGTACGAAGAGCACTGTCCCTCTGCCCAAACTTTTCATTTGCACTCCTTGAGGGTCTTTTGTAGACAACCTGAATTCTTTTAGGTGTATTTCAGTTTTATATCTTTAGCTGATTAAAAAATTACTAAGCTGGAGCAAATAGGTATCTGTGCATACTTTCCTGACTCAGAATTGAAGCCCTCTTTCTCTCCTGGATTCAACCTTCTTGAGAGGCAACTTCCAGGGTGGAAGATGCATTTTTCCTCTTGCAGGGCAGCAGGGAGATTTGAAAATACTGACCATTCATAGCAAAACTGGGGTACCAGGCATTGTAGTCTCCTGCAGGCTGCTTTCCCAGTGAGGAAGAAGAACTCTCTGAAGCCTGGATGTAGCGCAGGATTGTGACCTATGAACAGGAGATTGCAGCTGCCCTGGACAAATGGCAGCTGCATGTGCTGTATTTCACCATCAATCTGCAGAATGGGAAATCCACACTTATCAGCAACCCATAGCAAATTCGACCTGACAGCTAGAATAATGGCCTGGTGGTGACAAAGAGGAAAGCTTCAGATGGAAACAAATAGAGATTTACCCCCACAAGGGAGGGGAGAAAGTGAACTTTTTTTCAGAAGTGGAAAGATTGAGATTGAGAAAAACAAGACTTTGAAACATATACTCCCTACCTACCTAGGAGTAATAAATCTAAAAGCAGGTGTCATCTCTGAAATTCCCTCCACCTTACATGGCTTTTGCGGGAAGTTCTGGTAGATTGCTACCAAGAATATCCATAATCCTTTATTCAGATGATGCGAACCATCACAGAACGATGCATATTTCTTCAGTTAGTGAAAATCTTCCCAATGGCCAGAAGATATTCCACATTGGATGTTGCAGGGTATGTTTCTGTATTTGTTAGTACTGAAGGAACATAATTTAATTTTTTTTCCTCCCTCTTTGATGTAGGCTGGGAAGCTTGTGGAAAATATAATAAGGTAAAAAATAGATAGATATACTCAGGAAAGCTGGAAAATATGTAAATGAACTTCACTGATTTCAATGGCATAAAGATAGTCACTAGGTAATTTTTCTCCATCTGTTTGCTCTCAGAAAATCATATGCAGCCCCACAGCCTTTATCATCCCAAGGAGTGGAATATGTTACGTGGAAACAATCAGTCATTCACACAAAAATAACCTTTCCATGACTGTTACCAATAACCATAATTCTGTGTAAAAAAAAAAGCCCCGAGGTTCTAGCCTTCATTTACTTTTAAGCAGCATTCTCTCAACCTAAATGTATATTTTCTGTGTGAATTCCTTGAGGGGAAATATTTCAAGTCTTATTTACAGCTAAGAAAATACATTGGTTTAAATTTTAGGACTAGTTAATTTTCTATTTTAAAATGGAAGTATTAGTGTGTCTATGGAAGTATTGTCTACAAGAGCATATGAACATTAATAGTAAATGAAAGCTCCAAAAATTGCCATGATTAGAACTAAAACCAGCAAACTAGTGCAGGTGGGCTGCTATTTTTATGAATAATGAAAATCTGAGTTGTGTTTTGAGTTTGAGGCAAATATATTGACCCAAATCTGTGCCATCCATCTGTTAGATGCCAAACTGAGTTTGAAATTGTTCTTTCTACCAATGTTTGCCATACTTTTGAATGCTAAGTTCCACTACAGAAAATTGAAACCAGCTGTGCCTTCTTTCAACTCACCCATATGCTCTAAAATCTTTGCCAAACAAACTCCATAGCTTTTTCTGGTAGGATGTCTTCTTTCCTGTTGTTCTTTTGAGCGATGAAACAGCTATCAGAGCTGGAATTTGGATGCCATCAGTGACGGGATTAACATATAGAGGAATTATCTCCCTAGCTGGAGGGGTAGCTGTTGGGCACTGCAGGAGCAGCATGGCCTTGATCAGTGAAAGTACATGGGGTGAATGGAACGGCAGCACACAAAACACATGGCAGCATCAGCGTAGCTGTCTTTTGTCTGCACTGCTGGGTAGGTTTAAGAGCAGATTTGGATCCTGAGGAAAGCCAAGTGGTAGCTCAGAGAGCTTGTGCTGTCTCCATTTTTTATGGGTGTTCAAGGCATAGCTGGATAAAGTTCTGATTTACCTGATCTGGTCTCAAAGATGATTCTGCTTTAAGCAGGAGATTGGACTAAAGGCCTCTTGATGCCTCTAGAAACCTGAGTTATCTGGTGATTCTGGGATTCTGGGATGGATCTGTAGCCATGTTTGTGGTATTTTCTTTGCAATAATAATAGACAGGACTTTTATGTGGCCAAATTAGCCTACTGATATCCATTTTTCTGTCTTTTCTGGCACAAAAATATCCATAACTTCAGAAAAAACTGTGGTCTATTTTAGTATTAAGCCATACTTTATGTAGAAAAGCTAAGACCATGTTCAAAATGGAACAGACCATGCAAGAAGCATGGTCATGGAGCAGAAAAATATCTAGCTGCCTCAGTTTTTACTGCTATTTTCGTATAGGTATTGCAACCTACCATGGAATCTGTGAAGAAACTGTTTCTACTGAGGTGAAGTTTTGCTCTGAATCAGGAAGAAACTAAAGGCTGAAGATCTGAACAGCCCTGGGTTCTAGGATCCAAAGAGAACAATCTTAAATATGTTTCAGTTCCAGAAGATTTTGAAATGTTTTCTATGTGTTTCTACCAAGGGTTACAAAAAAGTTCCCATCATGACAAGGACTCAAATCTAACATGCTTGTACAAGTTGACAGGAGTTTCAGGCTGGGAACACTGAAGGTCAGCAGAGCATGCTCCTGCCAGTGTAGGACAGATTCTGTGTCATCCCCAGCCCGTCTCAAGCAGCTTGGTGCTGCAGTTACTTGAATTCTGGAAGGATCTTTTCTCATCTGCTACCTGCATTCAATGTTTTCCTGCAGGTGAAAGAAGCAGCTCCTAATTCCTGTATCTCACAAATTGAAACAAAAGATAATTTACAACTAATATTCATCACCGACAAATATTCACCAGCAGGTTAACTTCTGTCATTTGTTCTCTGAAGGCAATGAATAAAATTACCCTGAGAGTATATATTTTTTTTTTATTTAGAAGAGCATTTATGAGCTTCTGTAGAAGTGAGTTAAAGCTTAACTAGCTAGCATGAATCTGAGTAATGTCTCTTATTATGGCTTACTTTAGTCTTCATAGGGAAAATAGTGCTACATGGGTTTCAAAGAGAACATCAAGTACAAGAAACTGGAACTGGGTAACAGAACTGTGTCACCTAACTTTATGATCTCATTTTCTTTTCAGAGGATAAATATTTTTTCTGCTGTTGCCCTCCTGCAATATGATATCCTTTGATGGTAATAAGATTTTTCATATAGTCAGACTACGTGATAATTGAGTATATACATTGAGCATTCTGCACCTACTAGAGGAGAAGGGAAGTGGGATTAATTGTATCTAGTGTCAAGGCCTCTTTGAGGAGACAAAAAGTTTTTGTAACTAAAACTTCAAGAAGCTCTTCATAAGGAGACATGCCAATTTGTTTAAGTGCAAATTATTGGGAAAAAAAAAAGTGCCATAATGACCAGGCTAAAATGCAATGCTTTGCAATTTGTTTTGACAATGCCCCAAAGGACCAAATAAAAGAAGCTCAGAAGAAATTAATTTAGAAGAAAATGTTACATTTAATGTAGGGCACATTGGCTAGTTTTTATGCTGAGAAAAAGGGAATCAAAGTTCTGGGCTCCTTTTCCCAATAATCTACCTTTCCTAAGCCATTTAAATAAAGATTTTACTAGGGTTATTCTTACAGCATTATATTTCACACTTCTCAGTGGTTTAGTAGGTCCCGTTAAATCATCTGTGGATTGTAAAATTTTCAACATCAGTACAAGTGGGAAAACCAAATCTTGAAACTATTTGGACAACAATTCACACATTTTCAAAGTTGTGGCACTGTTGGCTGTAATCAGATGTTATTGATGAAAATAAGTTTAAGCCAAATAATGTGATTTAAAGAAACAGTAGAAATAAGTTGGATACTATGTTTTCAGCATAGGCACTTCCATTTTTCCAGTCCCAATCTTTTCCTTTTTGGCACATGCAAGAATTAAACAAAATGTTCTCTATCTTTCATTTTGAGTAATGGAAAATCCAAAGCTTTTCTGAGACTCCTCTTACAAATAACACCATAACCTGTAAATAAATTACCCTCTCTCACAGAACTGCTATGTGCTTTCATAAGAGAGTGTTGAGTACTTTCCTGGAAAGTTTTTTAGGCACCAGATCAGAACAGAAGACACAATTGGCTCTTTGTAGCTGACTTTATCACTCATTTCCTCATTATATTTACAGGATTATAGCTGCTTCTTTTCGTTCATATTATTTTATTATTTTTATTTAAAAAATAGGGTAATTTCTCTCTTTCTTTTCACTGTCTATCTTATTTGTGTTATTTGTTTCTGGTTCTCTCCTTTCTCCCTTGCCAATGATGTCAAGGCCAACATTCCTTGCCTTCATCAATCAGATTTGTTTTCTTGCTTTATCCGTTTCTGTATTTCAGAACTTGAGTTGTTTTACTTTTTCCTGGTTTTCTTCACAAGAGTGAGGCAGTGATTACTGCTCACAGGAGGACAGTACTGTGAGGCTCTTTGCTCTGCTGGTTGCCTGAAGGACCCATTTGGTACCAATGACCTGCAGCCACTCACCTTATGCCGTAGATGTTCAAGGAAAGCACATGTTTAATGCTTTTTGCCAGCAGGATTTTCTTCATTCCTTTTGAAACATCTAAAACTCCATCCAAGGAAACAATCAGCCATGTAGGCCAAAATAACACACACAGAACTACTCATAGGTTTGTGCTGATGCTGTACACAAATATTCTCCCATGACACTAGAGACACTTTGGATTTTCTTTCAAAAGAAATCTTAATTGAGAAGGGAAGCCAGAAGACCTTCTGCCAGATTTTTTTTTTCATTCTCTCCAATACAAATCATTTTGTGGCCACAAACTCCTGAAGAAAGAGAGAAGGAAAGAAAAAATGAGCCCAGATGTTTGTCAAGGTTTCCCCATAGTCAGAGAAGATAATGTTCGTTCTCATAATGCCAAACTTTAAGTAAACCTGCTTCTCAGACAGCTTCTTTTATGTCCTCTCTCAAATCTTCTATCCATATGGACAGAAGTACAATACCAGATGAACAAGTGAAAATACTGTTGAAAATTTGACCACCCATATGTAAAAATTTTACAAAAAAAAAAAAAAGACTAGCTGTGTTTTGATAGTCCTCTTCTCTCGGTTATTCAAATGCTCATAAGTTAACCCTATATTTCAAAACCAGAGTGCTCATCTGGAGGAATTTTATAACCAGTCAACACTCAGGACACAGCTCTTATATGTCCATTTCAGTGTGAGGGGATGAATGTCATTGTTTGACATTCTTCAGATGTGTCACTAGTAGTTTATTCATAAGGATTAAATGATGAAAGAAAGTGAAACTGTTGTTTAGTTTAATTTTTGTCATGCTGACAAGATTTGGGGTTGCATTTTTCATTTCAAGCTCAATATTACTGTGTAATATGCCCAAAGTAACTGCACAAGTTCTGAAACAACAGAAGCCCAGCTTGCTAGGCTTTCATGCCCTGAGGCCCACAGCAGTGAGTAAGTGTGAGGTAAAGATGAAGCCAACACTAGTAGTGTCTATTCACCTATTTTCAGAACAGTCTGTGGAATTTGCTGGAAATTGGTGCCTTGCTTTACAGATGGCAAACTGAAAACAGATCAGGAAACAGAAATATAAGGACTAACAGTAAGAGTAGACACACATAAAGATATTTTCTCTCAGAATTGAGTTTAAAAAGCTGTAAGAATTGCTAGTGCCATTAGCAAAACTAAAAAAATAGAGTGAGAAGTAGTATTGAGGGCTTATGAATTACAGCAGATTTTTAAAACTGAACTAACTTCTCTAAGCACATTTTAATTCCCATAATAGATTTTCAATAGTCATGTTGAAATATCTTCTTTTTCTTTTTATCTGTCTGTTCCTCTACACCTCTATATCCATATAAATAGCTCCAAGAGGAGTATCTAAAGGATTGAGTAAAATTCCACTTTATATTAACTTTAGTAATGAAACAGATGAGGAGTTTTGCAGTTTATGTGACTGTCAGAAAAACTCCTGACTTCTACCCACCAACCAGGACAGATTTGTTTGTCTAGTTTGCTTTGCCTACAAAATATGCCTAATTTCTCTTTGCTGTTTCCCCCAAAATTTTACCTGTAGGTGGTGATGTTTATCACTTTGAATTCAACCCAAACAGGAGTCCAAAACCATTAGACCTGAACTGTTTCTGAAGCCAAATAAGTATAAGGTAGCAATTGCTATAGTTCTCCTAGATCACCCTTTAAAATCCTTTCCTTCTTAATTAAGCCATTTAAAAATAAAAAGAAGGATTATGCCACAGAAATGTATTACTGCTTGATCCTGACTGAGATTTGCCTTCAGACTACGTGCAATCTGTTTCAGTCAGGCTGAATCATCTGTGCATATAGGATTGAAAGGGATTTCTCTGTATTAAATTAATAGTATGAAAGCTATTATCAGGAGCTGAAACCAAATCCAAACATTCTGGCCAGCCACAAGATGAAGTTAGAAAATAAGAAACAATAAAAAACAAGCAAATCAGCCTTGTTCTCATTAAAGTCAATGGACAATTTGTCATTGGCCTTGGTAGCAATGGGATCTGTCCCAAATTCTTCACTTCTTGCACAAGAAAAAGGAAACTGAAATTCACATTGACATTTTCCCACTCCTAATCTCATTTCCTCATTTTCCTCTTTCTCCCTCAAACCTAATTCTCCAGGGACCTTCTGTACAAAGTAGCAAGTATGAGTGGAGGGCTACAAAAAGGATGTGATAAGGCTCATGCAAGGCCACTTAAGTTTTGCTGCATCAATGTGATGTGCTTACAGCTCGCAAAACTTTGCTTTGCTTTAGTCTAGACTGTGTCTGATATTTATCCAGGTATTTTGCAAGCAAACAATATCATCCTCTGACTGGCTGCTTGAGTGGGTAATAAACATCTCAGAGGTAAAAATGAGAAGATATTTTAATACCTATTTTAATAAAGCACTGGGGGGCAGTGTGATATAGAGAAGCATACATTGGCACAGCTGCTCTACCATCTGCCCAGGGTGTCACTTCCAGGAGGGAGTCTGGACTTGATCTGGCAGTGCTGCTGTACCTCCTTGGAGGACTGAAAGTATGAGCATGTCCCCTGCCTCTTCTGGGAGGATGAGGTGCTATAAAATAAACTACGATGTAATGTTCAAAGAGTCTGACAGTCTAAAAGGTTTGACTTACCATGAATGTGCTCTGAATAGGTGGATGCTTGTTTCTTTGTAGGCCCATATGAAGTCTGAGAACAAAAACATCAGTCTCTCTGCTTAGGTCTGTAACTGTGTCTCGAAAGAAAAGCAAATATTTTCTATTATTTCTGAAGTGTACTTCTTCCTGCAGAGTAAGAAGAGTGGTGTAAATTATTATCAGCTGTTGCATGTTTTCTACTTGGGTTCAGCTTGTTTGTTTGTTTGTTTTCAGTTTATTATTTCTTATCTTTTACAAAATCAAACAAGCAAACTAATCAACTTTATAACATCAGCTAACCTGGAAAGCAAACAAAAGATCTGCACACACAGGGGAAACAATATACAAACAAACCATTTCCCAGAATGTGCTTACGTAAATTATTGATTTTTCTTTTTAACATCAGAGGGTACTGCTATTCTTGTTGGCCTTTTAATTCAGAAAACTTCCTCCTGTAGGACTACACTGGAATTTCTAAATTAGTCAGAGAAATAATGGAAACCTGGTAGTTTTTTTGAGCAACCAGAATGTCTAATGCTGAGGTTTTAATTCTAGAGTTGAAAGTAGTCATTCATAAGCATGATCGTTACAAACTTTTATCAGAAAAGAGTACTCTAAAGGGATTACAGTATTATAGGCCAAGCAAAAAATTCCCACATTGGTTTTCTGGTTTAAGAGCAGGGGAACTGTTACTGCTTTAATAAGGAAATGAAGGCTACCTAGAAATTATGTTGAAGGGCAATTTCCCTTAAGGTATATTAGAAGCAATTCTCACCTTGGGGCCCTCTACATGACTTAATGTATTATGCAATGTCTCAACTTGAATATGAAAGGCAGTACAGTTACAGTTTCAAAGAATTCTTTCATGTGGTGCATTGTTTCTAGACCTCAGCCAAAAGTCATATCTTCAATAAGTCACTTATGTATCCAAGATAATTCAGTGTTGTGATCTCCTCTGTCTCATGCCCAATAGCCCTGCTGTTATTAACTCCTTTAAAGCACCCATAGCTGTAGCTATACTTTTCAACAGACAGATAAATCTGGAAAAGGGAAGATAGTGCTGAGAGCAAATCTTAATGCAAAAGGAACAATCATGGTTCCATTAGGCTTTCCTGGTGTATGTAAGCCTTTCCTGAATAAGCCAGCAATGCAATGAAAGTGAACATGCCTTTTTCAAATTTTTTTTGTTTTTTGAGAGCTTCTATGTAAAATGAAAACAAAACAAAACCAAGAAGACTAAGAAAATTGCCCATTTCCCTATGGCATAATGACTATCTTTGTGGTAAACCTGTAAGGAACACATTCAAACTTGACTCATGCAAAATAGACATTTTGGAGGGTTTTGATTTCATAATCAGGCCATACTCCTATTTTGGATCTGTTTTCCACACATAATTTTAATTGTCTTTTGCTATTTAAACATTTTTTATATAACTGCATATAAGTATATAAAGAATGTGTTGTCATATACATGCTGTATGTGCCAGAAAATAGGCTTCATATGGAAATACACATGGGGTTAAACAAGGATACTCTCCTCTGTCTTTTATGGAAAAAACAGCTGAAAGCCTGCACTGTAATGAAGAGTAGCCCATATTGTGTAAGGTGCTGAGCAAAGATAGAGGGAGGTAGTAGCCAGCAGAGACAGAAAGATATTCAGCAGCACTAAGTTAAGGGGTTTTGGCATTCTCAATATTAGTGGCTTACCTCACATTTCTGAATAATACCCAGGAACCCACCAAATGAGAAAAGAGATACAGCAAACACTAATTAAATGTGTGTTCTCTCTCAGGCAAATTGGCATACATACAGGGTTAAGCCCTAAAGAATAAAATGTGCAGCTTTGAGAATACAAGAGAAAAATACAATGAAAAAATCCACATCACTCTCATTGGAAAGTGTATTTGCTTCCGCTCACTGTGGGTTGATGATTCAGCCTTCTTTCCTTTTCAGCACACATAAAATCTGCAAGGAAAACTCATAGCCACAGATTTTCTTTATTTTCCCTAAGAAATGCAAGGGAACATGCAAGACACGTGTGCCACTTCACCAAGTTCACTTGAAAGAAGGTCTTTCAAATAGTCTGAGAAAGTAGCACTCACTGCCTCTACATTGCATAGAAAATAAGATTTTTTTTCAGAGGACAGACCATGGCCTGGGATTCAGGCAATGTGACTAGTATTCAGACAGCAATATTAAAGTGGTATCTTGAGGCACTTCAGCTCTTTAGCTCTCAATTTCATTTCCTAAATCCACTTCAGAGGAGAGCAATGAGACTATTTAAAATGGTTATTGTTATTCTATGCTATTTTCCAAGATTCAAGCTGGGGAGAAAATTCTAATCCTGTCTATAGGATTTTTAAGATTGAACTACCATGACCTCTGCATGCATGTTTTTATAATCTGTAATAATAGACTTCAAATAATCTCATTATCTTTCATATCATACACACACACATAACTTATTACTTCCCCACCATCAATCTTTGTCAACTTTATGTCTTTACATCTATCAGCTTCCTCCTCTAAATGGAAACCAAGGTCTACACCCTTGTATATTTTTATTTGCATTCAACTATGATACAGTATACAGGGTAAAAAAGTGGTATGTTTTCCAAGTGGATACTTTTAGGATATTATAAACACAAATTTTAGAAAGCTTTTTAGTAATACTATAGTAATAGTAATATAATGATATTGTACATTATTTGCTCTAAGGATACACATATAATTATTGAATTTAACCAAGACCTTCTTCTGTTGAGGAACCTTTTTTAAAGTAGCCAACAGTAGGCAAAGTGTAAGATTCCATGAAGGTACACACAGAGAAAATTAGAAGTTTGGACCCCCCTCAGCATCTTCCTTTGTGGTCTGCCTTTACACATTTTCAGTCTTGCTCTGCCTGGGCTCTTGGCGTCTCCATTGTCTGAGTTTCAGGTCCCCTGACTCTGATGTTATAAAAGTTTATCTAAGCCCTTTGCTTTCACTTTACCCGACAGGACCAAGGAAGCTGGATGCCTCAAGGATCTTCTTGTAAAATTTATGATTCCAGAGCTGGTAAGGTGTCTAAGAGCAAATCAAATCCATCTAGGTGTCCAAATCAATTTTCATTATTTCCTTTCAACAAAGGGGACAGGACCTGGCTGCTGGTTTAGGAGGCACTTTTCAGTATATTCTACACACTTTGGTGTGTGTGGACAGCCTAGAGACCACAGCCAACAGCATTATGGATTGAGGTGAAAACTCTACCTAGCAGTCATGGTTGAGAGGATGATCAGTTGTTACTATATCTAAAAATTATGCCTCCATAAAGAAACTTCAAATAAAAGTTTTAGGCATAAGAATGACAGTGATACCGGACGTGGTTGTCCCAGAGCTATCACGGTGGCTCTATTCAGAGAGTGTCTTTGAAGAGATATGTTACTGATTTCTATGTAGCCAGTGAAGGCAGATTAAGTTCTCCATTTATATATATACACAAAAGTGAGAGATATAACTGGAGAAAGACCCAGATATTCTCCAATCCCATCCTTATTTCCCATGACAGCTACTGAGTGGATATGAAAGAGACAAATAACATTCATTAAAGATGCGTATTACAAATAACATTAGTGTTGTATATTGTTTTCTAAGATATAAAATTAATCACATATTTCATTTGAAGGAACCAATTGACATGGAGATGTTCACTGCAGATTATATTAATAAATAGGTATGACATCATTATTTGAAAGAACATTTGCTAAACAGTCAGACTATATAAACATCAATGGAAGTCTAAAGAGATGTATTAGGAAGTTGCATTATGTATGCTGAGTTAAGTCCAGTAGAGATGACAGAGGAATATGCAACCTTTACTTTGGATCTCGAGAGCTTCATCTATTGGCAGAAACATGTTTCCTTGTTAATCAGACTTTAATCACAGCTACTTCATTCCAGCAGATGTTAGTAAACACACATACCACTAGACACAATGTCATAGACAAAAATGATGAAGAAGAGAATGGAGAGGATGCTCTGATAGCAAACCACATTTTTGTCAGCTGGATACTATTGTTATGGAAGCAAGTAACCTTGCAATGAAATCCTTGGAAAGGGATTTGGTTATTAGTATACTTTTAACACCAGAATACAGTGTTTTTAAAACCTCTTGGAAATTCTAAAAAGATTGATTCATGTTGGCCACTAAATTTCATAATTAGAATGATTTTCCTAATCTGATTTGATCTTTATCTTACTTATTTCTCTCTTGTTTTCCTCTCTGACTACCTTCCGATGTTCTCCCCTCTCTTATTGGAACTGAAGGAATTACAGGGTTCAGTTTCTTAACAAGCATCCAGAGAAATGAAGTTGTAAAATAGAATTACTATTTTGGCATCCAGGGCAGCTGAATTTCTAGATATGTATTACCTAAACATATCTGCTGGGATTCTAAATTAAATAGTACAGCAGAAATATATGATCTGAATAAAGATCCCAAGCATCTCACATTGTTCCCCCCTTACCCTTGCACATTGGAAGTTGAGCACCAAAACTGCTGCTGTTCCCTTTTTTTTTCATTAGCATGAAGACTGCACTTGGCATCAAAATGATTCCACAATGGACTTGCCTTTGTTGACCAGTTGCATTGTGTGCCTAGAGATCACAGCACCATCTGACAGTATTACTGAGTTTGCCTGTGGGGGACAGCAAAATGTGATTCACAATGGACATTTCCCCATGGTAGTGGATGAATTGGCCAGGATATGTCCCTGAAGAGCTCACTAAAGCTACTGAGGCAACCACAGCCATGACATAAGTCTAGCTTCAGATTGTACTTTTCTGAGAAATATTGCAATAAAACTCTAGGTTTCACAAGGGTCAAACACTAGTAAACAACTCACAAACTACTTTTGTGTTCCTGTTTCCTCATTAAACTAAAAAATCCCAAACAACAAAATATGTACATTTTTTTCTCAGCACTTTATATGTTTGTGTATGTGATAGTGGATATTCATACTTTAAACTGCTGCTCCTACATGGACAGGTTAGATAAGTATTAATATATGTCTTTTGCCTATGAACAGTTTTCATTCAATTCATTCGTATGTATCAGTAGAGGACAAGACAAAATATTTTGGTAAATATGACCAGAGATACAAACAAGCATCTGGAAATCTATTGACAGTGGAGAAAAAGCACTTGACAAAATAATCTCTCTGATGGAGTATACCTTCTTGAAAATCTGACTTCTTCCTTGTGAAATGTTGATAGTAATTTTGATTGGGAAAAAAAAAAAGAAGAATTGCTTCCTATTTACATTAATTTAAAACATACTTCAACTGAAATGAAAAAAGCATTTTGATTGAGCCCAAACCATCTTGGAATCATTTGTAAATTTATTCTCTGATAGCCTTTACAGTGCAGTGCACTATGATTACTGTTTAACTACATATTTATCCTACTATAATAATAGGGAGCTGTATTCTGCTCCCTATTATTTTAGTTTTGGGCTTTTTAGTGACTTCAAAATGCCATGTGCATGCTTTGAAATAACATGGTGTATATATTTACATTAGCAAGAGCAAAGGTAGCATTCCATGGATAACCATGGGCATGTCATTATGTGCAAAACACTTCCATTTCTTCATAGCAAAACCAATTCCTTGTGTGCTTCAATAGCAAAGGAAGGCTCACCTGCATGTGCTGCACTCTTGATGCTTTCTGAGCTTCAGTAATTTACTGAACTTGAAGAAGAACAATCAGAGTGGTAATGCAGCAATTCATAAGCAATTGCCTTTTAAACAAGAGGCATAACATTTTTAATTAGACAATTCAGACATTGTTTAAACTGAAGCTGCAGTTATGTAACCTTCACTTAATAAATCATCATCAATTTTAATCAGGAATAATTATTTTTGTCACTAGAAAAAAAATAATGAAATTCTGATTCAAAATTCGCATCTCTCTTGATTCAATATTCTGCAACATTATTTTGGTGAAAATATCTCTTTCTCCTGAGATCCCATTAATTAAATGACCCTCTCTGCACAACCATGATTCATGTATGTAGATTAATAATGCCATGATTTACAATTCACTGCAAAACTATCAAGGATGCTGCTATGGCATCTGGTTTTAATAGAATAGTAAAAATTTTACATGGAATTTGATTGCATAATTTAAAAAAATTTTTTATAGTATTTTAATTAAGTTATTAATAAGTTTTCCCCACATTATCTTTACTGATACTGAAAGATCTTCATAAATATTTAATAAATAATTCTTTATGAATATTACTTCTGCAAGATCTTATTTTAATGAGCTATTAACTTCAGGATATATTTTAGTATCCAGGTTGCATAAACCAATCACTCCCAAAAATCTACCAGATTCATATTCTGTTGCAGCAAGTAAATAATTTTATTGCACATATAATGTGAATTTAAAAATTTAAAGGCAGAAAAGAATTGAGTCTGACATAGCTTGAAAATTACAAAAAAATCACAGCCTTGTATTACTAATAAACTTCACTACAGAAATCCTACTGTGTTCTACAGTTTCTGAGGTAACCACAACGAAGTTATAGAAATAATAAATGTATTTATGTTCCAGCTATAGGAAGGGGATTGCATCTTAAAAAGTTATTTCAAGAGTATTTATGATAAATGAAAGACAAAAACATCAGCTATTAGCTTCTGATATCTGCAAACCTTTAGTTGTTATTAAATCTATATCTAACATTTTGTTGCTTGACTAATTATTTTAATACACATTAAATATAATACACACTATGGGAAAAGAATCCCTTCAATAAGAAGGATTTTGGCTTTGATAAATCATCAATTTAATATGATGAGTTTAGGAGGGGAAGTGGTAATGATTTTAAAAGTTTAGATCAGAATCATTCCGTATCTATACAGTTTAAGTAAACCTTAAAGTTCTACTTGAAATTTTTATTAGAGTTTGTAACTAGCTGTCTTGCTCTGGGATCTTCTTAGCTGCATCTCTCAGAAGGTTTTAAGGTTGATGATTTGAAACTGCTCTTCTTCAGCACAGTAGGAAGACATGTAAATCTTTGTTAGAGACAATAGTTTAGATAATTACAGAAGTTTTCAGACTTGCTCTTTAATTTGACAGGCAATTTAGAGGATGAAGAAAATGTCACATGTGAACCCTATCAACCAAATGCTTTTTTCTCACTTCTTCATCACTCTGCTCTGCTAATTCAACAGCAGAATGAGAATAATATCATATTTGCAATATCAAATTTACTGGCAAGATGTAGCAGTTCTTTTGCTCAGTGGCCTTTTCAGCTTTGTGTAGAAATGCAAGACTCTTAAACAAAGCAATGTTATCCTACAGTAAGTGTTTCACTAATAGGGATTTTTGGCTCCATCAGCAGTAGAATTGATTATTCAAAGTTTAATACATGGAGATGTAGAAGATTCAAGAAATATTTCAATGAATGGAAAGGTTTGTTTGAAAAAGAATAGCAGATTTTTTACAATTGCTAAAAAGAGGAAAACTCATTTAATGTAGACCATTAGGTATATACTTAATTAAAATTTAATAATATAATTGTAGCTTTGCTACAGCTTATGAAGCTTCATCTCAGCCTTTGATTCCTAACAGGACACTGATAGATGGTAAATTTGTAATTTCCTGTTTATAAGGAGCTGTACTCAATATATCTGAATAAAGGATAAAAAAAATGATTGACTGCAGACATGCCAATATTTAATGTAAAGTTGATTGACATTTTATTATCTGTAAACAAACAGGGACTGACATTAATGACTAAGCCACAGAAAGTTATCTAGTTCTTGCTGGTTACCAAGTGAGCAAATGTGCTGATAAGCCTTCGTGGGCCATAGAAAAGGATGCCTGCTTTATTGATTTTTATACATAGGTTTAATTTATAATGTTTTAGACAACAGGCATAGCCTTTAGATAAGATGAAGATATAGTGTCAGGACTATAATAACAGTGCTCTAATTGCCATAGGCCCAGGCTTGTGTCATTGGACATAAGATTTTTTCCTCAGAGTAATATAAAAGGTCCTTTTCCAAGCATCCAGCTAGTAAGAAACATCACACATATAAGATGGGAATTACAGCATGTGCTGTGAATGTCTGTGAACAAGTGAAATGGGACTGCTTTCTGTCACAGCCAAAACAATCTAAGAGAGTGCTGGGGTAGAAAGCCTTGAGAAATGCAGATTGTGAAACACATCAGGATGTTTCTATGTGCTATAAGTGTATTTCACCTGACAAAAAGGAAAATCATGTTGGGAAGTTCATTTGGGAGAGAAGAAAAAGCTGTTCTACAGGAAAGAGGAGTCATAGAACCCTACCCTCTAGAGGGAAAACTCTCACCACTCATGTGCCTGCCTGGCCACTCTGCTGAGAACTAATTTCAATTGTAAAGAAAAATTTTAAATTCTGCCTCTAAATTGCTGATAGATTCGTGCATTACAGAAATAAAGACTTGCACCAGATTGAGTAGGAATTTCACACTTGCCCACTGACTTTTAGTAAGAGAAATTTCTGTTCCCTTCTACTCAAGAATGTGCCCTGCAGACATGTGCCCTGCAGACATGTGCCCTGCCAGTCAAAGTCATCCTTCACAGGTCTGCCAGAGCTCTCTCAACCACATAAACTCATTTCTCTGATTAATTTGGTCCAAATACCCAGAGTTACAGTTCCTGCCCTTTCTCCATGCCAAAGTAGATCACATTCCAAATGAATCCCCAGGATGATATTGTCACACATACAGTAACTCTCCCAAAGTTTTAGGCCATAATTCATGCACAACTCCTAGAGCTCTCATTGTGCCTCACAGTCACAGTTAGAGTTCCCTAATTCCCACACAAGCAATTTGTAGGCAATGTAAACCCTTTACCATCAAGATATTGTAAAGAACAGCTCCAGTTTTTTACTTATAATAAGAAACTGCTGTGTACTGGATGCAACTCTGTGATACCATTAGGTATACTTCTGTAAATTGCATTTGCTTTTATACAAATGTAACACGTGAAGAGGGATTCAGATCCTATTAAATCTCAGTTGAGAGCTGGGTAGCTCTCAACAATATAATAAACAAAATAAACAAGCATTTATTTTAATTGATCATTGTAGAAAAACACAAGACTGAGATACGACCATCAACTCTGTGTGGCTCATAATGATACAAATACTTTAACACTAAATGCAGCAGCTGGGTGCATTACTTATCTATCCTTTATGTGCACCCAGCCACCAATGCTGATAGTTGTATTCTGGCAACAAAAAAAAACCTGTCCATGTCTATGCAATGATGGGACACTTCCAATAGGAAATTTCATAATTACTAAGATAAAAGAGAACAAAAAGACATTTCTTTTCCAGGATAAATATAAGTGGTTATGCTGGGCTGCACTAGAATAGTCTCTAAAGCACTTTACTCTTTCACCAAATCTACATAGCCAGAGGTTAATTTCATTCACTGTGACTTGAAGGAAAAAACAACAGCTATTGTCACTTAACAGTAAAGGATATTTGAAACTATTTAAGCCTTTAATTTTTTTTTAATCATATGTATGAAATTAATCTTCATTTATTTTCATGGGAAGTCACTGCAATAGAATTCAGGTTTTGAGAATTGTTACTAGTATATGACAAGCTGAAATTAAAAAGAGAATGCTGTATATAGTGTGGAAGTAAAGATACTACTAATGTTGCTATTAATGTTGCTGTTTATTTATTATTTATTATTATTTATTATTTATTGTTTATAGTTTATTGTTTATTGTTTACCATATATCATATATCATATATCATATATCATATATCATATATCATATATCATATATCATATATCATCATATATCATATATCATATATCATATATCATATATCATATATCATATATCATGTTTAATTTATTATTTATTATTGTTATTACTACTACTACTACTACTACCCTGGATCTTTGGAACTGAGGTAAATTCAGTCATTAAAATAATTTTTTTGTTAATGTGAGTGTCTGAGTTATGTTTGCCATAGGATATTGTCCAAGAATCAGAAGAATTTTTTCATTTCTGCAGTGCATTTAAAAAAAGATTTTTCACAAGTTTCAAAAGACAATTTATTTTACACTGAAAATCAAATATGAAAATGTGCTATTAAAAGGCAGAAACAGAAAGAATAACTGAATTCAGCAGATTTTAAACCTCAGTGTAATCCTGCACATTAAACAGCTCCCTGTTTGCTGGATGGCCTTTGAAGATGAAAAGCAGCTACAGACCAAGATTTTATTAACCACAGCCTAAGCAACGGCAAATATAATGCCTGTAGTAACTGCTCCCTGTGCACAGCTGTCAGAAGATATAAATATGATGTAAACTGAGTGTGAGAGGAATGGCAGGACCTTGATAGCAAAAGCTCTAGTCAGTCAGCTGTGATTCCTCCATAACCATAGCTCTTGGGTGCTGGATTGTCCAGGTGATCCTGATGTAGCTCTTAGGTTCTCCTGTGGCAGATGGTAATCTCTGCAGTAATACATCCCTTTAATATCTTCAGAGACTCAATTTGTGAACGGTATATTCTCTCCATGATCCTGCTGGTGCATCATGCATATAATCCATAGAGTATAAAAACAGTTGAAAGCATTAGCTCATGATCCCAGTGGAAAGTCTGTCTCCACCAGTTCTTTTTCAGTAATTAATTGGAAGTAGTAACCTTATTTCTTTTCTCTAATGTGTCTGCTTGTCATTCTTTTGCTAGAAGATATGACAGTTTTGTTTTTATATGAAATCTTTAAATCCAAAGTTTCCCTAAAACTGTTCTCTAGCTTTAGAAATTTATATGTAATGCAGAATGAAATCTCCACTTGGTCACAATGTGAGACAATCTGGCTGACATTAGTGTTCCCTTTGACCTTTATGATAGCATGCTGAACAGAAGCACTTCTGCCCTGAAGGGCAAAGCAAGACTACCAGCAGGATTTTGTTTGTTTGTTTGTTTTTCATCTGAAGTGATGTGAATCAGTAGAGCATGTGTAATATTCCCAGAAAGTACTGGCAGCAGAAGATCAGGCTTCCAGGAATTGTACTGCTTAGAGCACAGAGCTCCAGTTTTCTGTTGTAAGGCCATTCCATAAAGTTAAAGGAGGAATTTCTTTAAATCATATAAAGATCAATACGGTCAAAAAAATATATAAAAATATATATACAGTTGAAGGCAATCTGGCATTTGGGCAATGCTACCTTCTAAGGAAGAATGACTTAAACAAAATTCCCCTTAATCACCACCCAGAGTCACTGCTTCAAGAAAAACAATACTTTAGCTCAGCACATCTCAACTACAAGCACTTTGAAAAATAATCTTTGCTGGCTAATGAGAGTTTACACTATACCAAACAGCATTTAATGTAACCATATCTTCCTCTTTTAGGATGTAGCACAAAGTCCAGGCCTTTGAATTTTCTTCCAAGGACAAGTCTAAACAAGCCACAGCAGAGTTATGAGGACACTGTGACACTGAAATCTCAGCATGGATGAAAAGCAAGCTTAAACAAATTTGTCCACAGGGTCATTGTTTCTGTGCATGCCCTAAGAACCAGGGTAGGCATAGGCTATACAAAGTGAATTCACGGCTTTGATTCCTTTTAGTCAGCTCCAATGTAAATGATTTGTTGTGAGGAAACATATTTGATCATCATGTCTCATGCCCATTAGCCAGTTCTCCTTCCAAAATTTCTGGTTGCACCCTTGACTTCATATTCTTTAATTTAGTCCTGTTTCTCTTCAGTTTTCAGTATGCTACTCTCTCACTCTATGGCATTCACCCTTCTCTGCAACTTCCTAATTCAGATAATAAGAAAATATTATTCGCCATTTAAAATTAATCAGTAGATAATCATTACCAAAACTTTCATTAGCTTGAGTGAGAGCAGAATTCTTAGGTAGTACTCACACACTCCATAAACATGCAACATTCTAGACTATCCACAAGGAATGCCTACTGATTTGGAAATTTGTCTTCCCCTTCTTTCTCCAGAATAAGCAGAATGGGTGTTGTCAAATATTTGACATCTTTTCTGCATTAATTTCATTAATTTTTCTGCATTTTGCTGCAACAGTGACCTTGAGTGACAGTTTAAAACTATACCTCATTTTTCCTCTCAAAAGAACCATGACTTTCCTCTCTGCTTAGTTAAAAGAATAAAGGCTGGAAATACTATGTAAAAAAAAAAGTAAAAATGTTTAGGTTTTGGGTAGCATTACTTAAAAATTCATAATCATTCTCTATCATTCAACACACTTTCTTTCTGTCACCAATCTCTTAGTCATACAGGGTAACAAGAGACTGGTGACAGAAAGAAAGTGTGAAATCAGTTCATTTATGGAAAGATTTTGAAATCAGTTCATTTATGGAAAGATTTTTGTTTTACCAATAATTCTTATATGTAAATATGTACTTCCTAATACATTTAACTCCCAAATAAGCTTCATTTATGGCATCATGACTTCTCTGGAGTATAACTGGCTTTGGTTCTGAGAGAGTATAAAAGTCAGTTTCAAATAAATGTTTGTCAATTCTTCATTCTTCCTTTTTTCTTCATCTTTTTCAACCTTTCCTAGATTTGACATGATAATGGTCCTGTGAAATCTACTGATTGTAAACAGGAGAAAAGAAAATTAAGCACCAGCATTGTGAAATGGGAATTTTTAAATTAAATTTTTCATTTAAAAAAAAATATTTACACTAAAATTAAATTATGACATCCTGAAAGAACTTTTATCATAGAAGAGAAAAAAATTCAAAAATGCTAAGACAGCTTCCATATGTTTCCTTTTATTCTTCATATAATTACTTTGCCAAGAAAAATATATAAATGCTATAATTATTTTCTCCATTTAAAAAGTAATATATTGTGGAAAATAAATTGATTGCTATCTACACGATTCCAGCATGACTGACTAAGTATATGTAAAATCTCACAGCACAGTCCAGACACAGAGCTGACATTAGAGTTTTATTCAGGTTCCAATACCTACCTGCTTACCATAAAATCAGAAATTAGTAGAGAAAATAGCTGGGATCAGTGCAATTTCTATTTTCACCTAAGTGTGATGACCTCAAATTTGCCCTTCCTTTGCACTGCAAAGTGGTATGAACCAACATTACTGACACTGCATGTTGTGCCTTTGTTTTCTTCACCTTTTAGGTTCTTGTCTGGTAGGAATGAAGACATCAGGAAGAGGTTCTTCATCTTCAGGCATTGAAAAGGTTCCCCAGGAAAGTGGTCACAGCACCAAGACTGTCAGAGTTCAAGCAGTGTTTGATCAGAGTTCAAGCAGTGTCAGGCACATGGTGTGACAACTAGGGTGTCCTGTGCAGGGCCACAAGCTGGAATTTGAGGATTCTTCTGGGTCCCTCCCAACTCAGCATATCCTATGGCTCCAGGGAATCTCTTCTCCCTGGAATTCTCACTCCCTTCTGGAAAAGGACTGAGTGGTGGGAGAGGCCACACCAGACCTGGATGGGAACAGGCTGAACTAAAAATGACAGCCATACTCTCCAGCAAGGTTGTGACCCTTTGCAATCTTGTCTGACAAACCTGGCAGAAATGCATCAATGCACAGACAGACTGAAAGTGCCACCATTCAAGCAGGTGCTCTCTATGAAAACTGAAAATACAAGGTGTGTGTTTGATACAACCCTCTTCTGTTCTGTTCTTCTGAGGAGCATTGCAGGCACACTTTTGTTGTCTCTATATCAGTTTCCAGATCGGGTCTACACAGGCAGGAACAATAACCCTGGCCTAGGGGTCATGGCCAACACTGCAGTTCACAGCCTCCTGCAGGGAGTTAAGCCAAGCCCTAACCTCAAGTCTTTAAGCTTAATTTTCTCTATATTCCTCATAATTTTTAGTCATTTCCTCGAATATTCTCTGGATCAGACAGAAAACCAGGATGTCTAGATAAACAAATTATAAAATGAATTGTTTTCTAATGCAGTCAACAGTTTGAGTACAATTTTTTTCCCCTCTATTTGACCAGATTCTTAGCTATTATAGAAAGAATAGAATGCTTACCTAAAATGCAACTCATAACACAAGTATTTTATTGGGCATGATAGCTTTGAGTGCATTTTATGCTACTATTTAATGCAGTCCTAAGCTGTTCTTCCCAAGCATATGCTGAATAAAATACAAAAAGCTCTATCTTCAAGGTGTTAAAATGAAATCAATTCTTGGTGCTATTGCTTGTAATAGAAACCAAATTTTAGTTTCCTGAGATGAATGCCTCTCAAAAACCTAGTCAACCATGACTAGAAAACAAGGTCATTATTTTTGCTCTTCTAATTCTGTTTCTGAATGGTGCTATTACTTTCAAGCTACAGGAAACAAACCTTTACATTTTATTTCTGCTGTTGAATGATTTGAAGGCACAAATTATCTCCCCTACATATTTAACAAAAATTTTTTTCTTTGTTTTAAAAAAGGGCAAAGATGAATTTGAGAGACATTTAGTTTACCAATATTGACACAATTTATTGTTCAACATATTAAAAAAATTGTTCATATGCAAAATGTTTTTATTCTTAAAAATGAAAATTGGAAGCTTCAAATGTAAATCCAAAATTCAGCTGAGGAGAATTTTCCCAGAAAATTTTCTATTCCAATGTGGAAAAGTTATATTGTCTTTTAAAAAATTAATTTCTAATACTAGCACCCCATCAAAATTAAAACAAAAATGTTAGGCTAGGAGTCGGTCTTGATTCATGAAGCTGAACATAATGATTCATTAAATTACTTGTGTATAATTCAGATTTAATTTGTCACAGATTAAATACTTCAGGCATTCATCTGACTTCAGCTTTGTAAAAGTGTGACGCTTAGCACAGGTTGTCCATCTCAGCCTCTTTGCTATTCAGTAGAGTCCTATTGAAATAATGTACATTTTTTGCAAGAAAACAGAGAACTTCTTTTTTCCTTCCAAACACTAGAGTTCCTTATGGATGTCAGAGGGTCTAAATTGGGGCCTAAATTAACATGGTAGAGTTTTCCCCCACTTTTTTTTCTTTTCTTGGATAACTTATGTAAATAACCAATACTGAATCCAAGGGGCCAGGTGAGATTAAGTTTCATTTTCATAATTATTTATACTAGTGAGGTCTGGGTTTCAAACATGTCCAGGTGTAACCAGGGAATAATTACCTCATGTTGTAATACTGAGGAAATCTACAGCTTCATAGTCAGAATCTGTAATGTTTCCAAAATACCTTTATGTTTTTTTCAGAATTTTTGCTTTGACTGTGCCCAATCACTGTAAAGTCATAGGGAAACCATGTTGCAGTAATGTCCGACAGATTAAATCCTCCCAGGTGGCCTAGATACACACTTTCAAATCCTGCAGCAAAGGGAGCAAGCAGGATCCTGTACCTCAAAGTTTGATATCGAAACTGGTGTGATTTTCAAAGCACCATTGACAAGAAAAAGCTAAATATTGAATTATAGACATCAGAAAAATTAATAAATAACTAAGAAATAAAAATGAAGTTCACACATACCTGTTGCTATCACAAATAAGGAAAAGAAACCACACTATGCCTATTGCTTGCTATTGCCACTATTATTATTAGATGCTGAATTACTACTAGATTCTGAAGTCTTTGGACAACATTCTTCTTCTCTCTCTTTACTGTTTTATTTTTAGTTTTCACTTGTTATGCTCTCAGACTTGTGTTAACATTCCCTGGAAAAGGAAGAATAAAGTATCAGGAGAAAGCCCTTGCTTCTTAAGCTTGAAGAGAAACCTTAAGGCCATGTGTTTGTTTGTTTGTTTGTTTAACAATTGCTAAACATAGAACTCTTTTCCTCTGAAAAGTGAACTAAACCTTCCAATCCAGATGTTTGCCAGTATCTGTTTCTCTTTTATATTAGTTTAATATTCAAAGACTCAGCAGACCTTTTAACAAGATTTCAGTGCTCCCAGCAATTGAAACCTTCTTTGCAAATTACTCCACTGAGGCAGAACTGTGTTTGCCCTGTAGCGCCAGGCTCCTGACAAAATTACACGATCAGCTAGGTTGGAAAAGACCTTTGAGATCAGGAAGTCCAACCTAACAACTCCATGTCAATTAGACCATGGCACTGAGTGCCACATCCACTCTTAAACACCTCCCGGGACAGTTTCCTGTATCACTTCCCTGGACAGCCCATTCCAATGTCTGATCACCCTTCCTGTGAATAACTTCTTTCTAATGTTCAGCCTAAAACTTCCCTGGCACCACTTAAGAATGTGTCCTCTTGTACTTTTGCTGGTTTCCTTGGAGAAGAGACTGACCCCCACCTGGCTACAGCCTCCTAAAGTGCAGTTCTAGGGAGAAATCAAGTTTTCCCGGAGCCTCTGTTTCTTCAGTCTAAACAATCCCAGCTCCCTCATCTGCTCCTCATTTGGCTTGTGTTCTAGACCCTTTACCAGTCTCGTAGTCTTTCTCTGGACATTCTCCAGCATCTCAACATGTTTCCTAAAGTGGGGACCCAGCACTGGACACAGCACTCAAGGTATGGCCTCACTAATGCTGAGCACAGAGGAAGAATGACTTTCCTGCTCCTGCTGGCTACACCATTCCTGATACAGGCCAGGATGCTGTTGGCCTTCTTGGCCATGTGGGCACATGTGGTTCATGTTCAGTTTGCTGCCAATCAGCACCCCCAGATCCTTTTCTGCCCATTGCTGTCCAGCCACGCTGTCTCCAGCCTGTAGCACAGCACGGGGTTGTTGTGGCCAAGGCGCAGGACCCAGCACTTAGGTTTTGTTAAACCTCATATTGTTGGATTTGGTCCATCTAGCCAGCCTGTCCAGGTCCCTCTGCAGAGCCCTCCTACCCTCCAACAGATCAACACACCCTCTTAGCTTGGTTTCATCTGCAGATCTGCTCATGGTAGACTCAATCCCCTCATTCAGATCACCCAGGAAGGAATACATTAAGCAGGACTGACCCCAACCCTGATCCTTGGGGACACCACTGGTGTCTGGCTGCCAACTGGACATGGCACCATTCACCACCACTCTCTGGGCCCAACTGCCCAACCAGTTCTTAGCTCAGCAAAGCCATGGGCTGACAGATTTTTCATGTGTGCTGTGGAGGATGGTGTCAAAGTCTTTGCTGAAATCCAGGTGGACAACATCCACAGGCTTCCCCTCCACGAGGCAGGTCACCTGGTCATAAAAGATCAGGTTAATCAGACAGGAGCTGGCAGAAACACGTCCACAGTGACTTGGATCTGAAAGCTGAGGACAGGGAAGGTAGCTGCTGGGGAAACCCTTCCCTTGCTGGATCTGAGTCACTACTCACCATGTCCCAACACAAATTCTTGTAGCTCCTTTCTGAACAGCATGCAGGACAGCTCAAAGCAAGCCATACATATTTTGCTAAAGTCTTCTGGATGGTCATCAACATACATTTGTTCAACTGTGAATGCTGAACTTTCTGCTGTAAATAAATTATCAATATGTTTCAAGCACGCTGGTCATTTTTGCATGCAGTCCTCGCCAGTTGTAGTGTATGACCATGCTTCTGACCAGGCACTGTTATCCCAGAGCATGGTGTTTTGTCCAGCCTTGCAGAGAGAGCCCTGCTTTGTGGTACCCACACAGCTTCCACATCTCACTGCACAGATTGATCTCACCCACATTGCCACTGTCATACACCAAAATCCAAGAACAGGGACTCTTTACCACAACTGCAGTGTAATTGCATCCCTGCCTCATTCTCTGAAACAATTCTCAGATCTATTAAAATTACAATCATATCCCTGCCAAGCTGAGTCAGCTCCTCAAGCCTCAGCACAGCGATAGCTAAGGTACCAACTGCACTCCTGTATCCAGGAAGCTCTCTCTGCCTAGTGCCAGCTCTAGAGAAGCACAGTCTGTGCTTTCATTAATTTCCTGAGTTTCTGTTGCCAACTTCCATCTCTTGGAAAAGCACAAGGCAACTTTAAAATTGAATTGAAAAGGTGGGGTTCTTTTTGGAATATGTTATTGAGATATTCCTCAGTATGGAGGATGGCAGGACTGAAAATTACTTAAAATAAAATTATCAAGTTTTTGTCAGCTGGAGAGGTCAAATATGCAGTGCACACAACTGCAAGGGCACAGGAAGGGCTGATTTCTTGGGGATGCATGTCCTTCAATTTCAGTGTTGAATTGTGAGCATTCAACATATCTGAAAAAATATTAAGCCTTGTAAGAGCTCAAGCTGTTTTCTGATCCTAGAGCTGATGTATTTTATCTTTCTTTTCTTTCCCTCAGCCAGTCAAAAGGGTCTTCTCACCATTTCCTGCTTGAGCAGAGAGAGTATCAAGCCTTCAAAACCTGCTTGTGACTGTCATGGAATGTGACACAAGGTCTGTCCCCCAACAGCTTCTGCTCAGTTGAAGTGCTCTTTGCAGAAGGCACTGGAAGAGAGGAGAAAACTGCACATGGGAGTCTGCTCTGCTCAACTCTGGAACTTTATCTCAGATCACAGCCTCAGGAGCTGCTTCCCAAGCTTTTGGCCTCTTCACAAGTCCTATTCTGTAATATACACTAAATGAGTGCAGGTTTCATGACAGTAACAGCCTTTTCTAGGAATTAGGGTTGAGGCTATCAAAGTTATAATTCTTCACTTAGAGAAATTTGATAAGAATAATATTTTGGTCAGGTCTGCTCAGAGCTGATTTGCAATCATGAGTGCTGCAGGCAAAAACCAATTTAGATAATCTAACTTACCAGCAATAAAACTTGAGACTATATGAAAGCTAAATCTAGTCTTGTAGACCAAAATACAAGATTATGTGACTATGTGTACATCACTATATGTGATGTGCAAGCTGTTTTTGTTTCGTTGACTAAAATTTAAACCCTATTTAGATGTATTTTGATGTTTTTGAAATAATTTAATCAAAATAAACCCAGGTCACAGTGATCTGTTTATGCTAAGATTTTTTTTCCTAACACTGTTCTTCCTTTAAATGTGAAGAAAAAATGTTAGTGAGAAATTTTTTTTAAAAAATTGTAGTATTTTAAATACAGATTAGTTAAAATGTAAGTTCCAAAATTAGCAAACTCACTTCCTTCTCTGTGCATCATTTCCCTCATCTGGAAAAGCACACTGTCTTCCTCAGAGAAACATTTTGAAATCCAAGAGAAAAAAAAACAAAAAACGCTAGCAGTAATGGTACTGCCGACAGCTCTGTTAATAATTTTGCCAAACAACAGTTAATTCATCATATGGGATTTTTCAGAACCATACTATTTTTTCTTACTGGAAAAGCATAGAATCATAGAATGCTTTGATTCATTTTTTTCAATATATCAGTTTACTCAAAGCCCCATCCACCTTGAACACTTTGGACTGGTCATCCTCTTTTCTGGGTAACCTGCTCCATTGCCTCATCACCTTCACAATAAAGAATTTCATTCTAACATCTAATCTAAATCTACCCTCTTTCAGCTTGAAGGAATTACCCCTTATCCTGTCAGTGCATTCCCCTGTAAAAAAGTCCCTCTTCAATTCCCTTGCATGCTTCTTTTTAGGTACTGGAAGTCTGCTCTAAGATCTCCCTGGAGATTTTTCTTCCCCAGGCTGAACAACCCCAGCTCTCTCCACCTACCTCCATAGGAAAGCTCTCCAGCCCCCTGATCGTATTCCTAGCCCTCCTCTGGACTTGCTCCAGCAGGTCTTCAACCAGAAAGGTCCTGTCCAGCCTGACCTTGATTGGTCAGGAATGGTGAGGAGGTCATACTGTGAACTGTCATCAGAACAAAATTATGCAAAACACTGAAGTACAGAAAAATACCTATTGAGTTTCCATATCTTCCTTCTGATGCTGAAATTCAGGCTTTGAATATCTGGCTATAAAAAAGTTTAAAAAAATATTTTATTAACTGAAGACACTATCCTCATGTATGTTGATGACTTAGAGAACTTGCTGCATTTGCACTCTTGTAATTTTTAGAGGTTTTATTTTTCCATTATTGCTTTGTAAAAAGGCATCCATGAGTCAGGCATTATTTCAGAACAAAGTTGGAAACTTCAAACACCAAGTTCCTGGAAACAGGGGACTTCTGAAGCACAGAGGACATATCAACTGGAATTGCTGTTTTTCCTTGCTAGCCCAGCTGCTGTGTGTGAAATCCCACCCAGACCTAGAACTGCAGTCAGATTTGATGTCATGAATGCATAGTTATTAATAGAAAGTAGTTGTAAAAAATCATGAAAATAAACATCCACTACAATAGAGGCGATGAGTTCCTGCAGTTTAACAGGTCACACAGATTTGGTGACCTAAGCCAAAACAAAAATTCTGTGTGAACCTGGTTCAAAGTAGTGAACATATAGCCATTGTGTAATATCTGTTTGAATTATGAATATTGTCATTAATATTTTGAGAATATCAGTCTCCATTATGCATTCACTGTTTTAAACCTGCTTTTGCAAATATTAACTTGTCTTTCTGGTTGTTTTAGGCATTATAGTTCCATGTGCATCCTGCAAATGTGTCTTTGGTAAATCTGATCATTTCCATGATCTACCAACATGCTTTTGTGGTGCATTTCATCTGATTACAAACTCAGTGGCCATGATGCTGCTGTTGCCCTGTCTCTGAGGAGAAGCACACTTGAAATAGTTGTAAAAGGCAACATGAGCATGGATCCTATGGGAACAAAAAGGGGGAAATAACGGGGAAAACTAAAAAGAAACTGAAACATTATTTGAGGTTTATGGTGCTACCTGTACTTACCAAGGCTCATGCTATTCTAGTATAATAAAGTTAATACTTAATGTATCATAGTGCATTTCATTTCATGGACTTGCCCTTTGTCTCAAGGGCAAAGGGATTTTTCTAAGTAATAATGTCATTGTTACTGATCAATTGGTTCTTCTGCCAGATTCTTTTTTTTTTTCCCCCTTAGGACATTATGGATGAGAGGATGGCAGACAGACACATTTCTATCAATTTCATCTTTCCTCTGAAGCCTTGATAACTCCGTTCAAAGGTGAAAGAAAACAAGATACGAAATACAGACCTTTATTTGTGTAGTAAAAGGTGAGAAAAATTCAGTGGGTTTTTGCACAGTAAAATCACCCCTGCTTAGGTCTGGTGTTTAATTTTTGCTGGTGTAATTTATTTATAAGCTGTATTAAATATTTGCAAAGATAGCTCCTGGTCTTGTGCTTCAAGGCAATAAAGAGAGAAAATGTTTACTCCTCTCATGATTTACCATGAGTGTTTATTTAATTTGAGAAGAGCTTCATTCCACACGCTCCAGTTGTTTGACTTATAGCAGTAGTTTCACAGCTTAAATAATTCTACTGGAGTGGTACATTTTTCTAGAATAAGTGATTGCGAATACATAATCTTAGAAATTAGTCTCAAATAGTCTGAAAAGCATTATTTCAGATGCTTCTGAGTCTGAAGCTTTTCAAATATCCTGGTTAGTTATTTGAATGTCTTTGACATACAGAAATCTCTCCCCGACATACGTTTGTGGATTCCCATTCTACCTAAACACCACCTGAACCCTCCCCTCCCTCTTCTACCTCCCTCTTTCCCTGCCTAAGCACCATTCTCTGTTCTGCTATTTCTGTGCTTTGCACACTATCACTGCACAGTTTTAGTTCTCAGAACACTAAAAGTGCCTTAATGCCTGAACAGCCAGATCACTCTCTTGCTGATTTTCAGGATGCTCTCCAGGGCAGAGGTTATTTAGAAGAATCCTTTTCTTACCAGCCCAGCATTTCTCCCAGTAGAAACTCAACCTACTAGACACAAAACAGCTGGGTGATCTGCTTTGTGACAGAGTACTCAGGCTTATCCTGAGAGCTTGGAGGATTTGCTTGGACAGCTGTTACTCATGAAGGTCATGTCTTTTTGTGAACTCCACTGACATCTTTGCCCTGCAGCTGCAGCTCTCAGCATCCATTGCTTTGCAAAGGCAGCCCCAATCCCAGGCACTGGGCACCTCCCTGGGGACAAGGAGGTGGACCACAGGTGGGACAGACTTGGTGGGCCCACGGCCAGGCAGGACAGGGCTGTGGGGAGCTGGAGTCCAACCCTGCTGTGCTGTTTCTGGGGCAGGTGCTGATGGTTCCGGGGGGCTGACATGGGGTGCTGGGCTGTGGGCAGCTGTGGCCGTAGCTGTGGGGCTATGTAGGGATAGGAGCACCTGCAAACACCCTCAGAGTTCTGCCAGCAGGATTTGCTTTGAGGTTGTCTTAGAGTTAAGTACTCCTGAAAGAAGCTGACATCAGAACTATGGACCCAACAGCCCGTATTTTTAAGGCTAGAATAGTACCAGCTCTGAAGTAAACACAAAACAAGTCCTAGTCACTCCTTTTAGCCCCCAAAAGCAGCAGATTTCAGAAAAGCTGAAAAACAAAAGTTCCCTGAAGACAGTAGCAATCCCTGCCCAGCATGGTCCTGCTTTGGCATTCTCTGGCCAAGGTGAGAGGTCAGAGGCGTCAGGCCTTTGAGATGGCCATGCACACACAGGAGAGCTCAGCACAGGGGTCATTACAACTTGTGCGTCTGCCCCTGGGGATGAAGACTTAGGCAGGAGTTTGGGCTCTTAGCCCTGACTTGGGATTGGGTCCATCTATCCTGCAAACAGTTTCAAGTCATGAAATCCAGGGGGCAGATTCTGGTATTTTTCCATTTTGACAAATCAGGAAAAGATTTGTGAAATTAGAAGTGCTGCTACGATTTTTTTATAGACCACGGCATCCTGTGAGACTAATTAGCAAAAGACAGAAATCTCCCTAAAGATTAGGTCAAACAGAAAGATGAGAAGTTCTTTTCTCTGCTTATTTGCAGTGATTCAACTAGAAATTTATCAAATGGCAGGAAAATACAATAAGGTGAGGATGATGTATGTATTGCATGAAACCCTGTTAGTAGGAAATTTGTATCTAATAGTGTAGTTGGTTTTAGCTTTATTACCTTGAGTTTTTTCATTTACTCTCTCCATGTATACATGCCTGGAAATATGCCTTTCAAGCCAGACTTGGTGCATTTGCCAGATGAGACCAATATCTACCCTAAACTTACATGGCATTATGTATTTTTCTTGAGGGGGCTGAAAATATCTGCCCCCACCTCATGATTCCAAAATAAAATGGGAAGAGCTTTGCTAAAAGGCAATAGCCCACAAATGAGTATGAAAGTTATTCTCTATACCATCTGCAGGTTTTTACTCAGGAAAAATTTAAATTTGATTTAGCTCAGAAAACAAATTAGAACTTACCTTTCCAAAAAGCAAGTAGGAACATCTGCAAAACAGTGGAATGCTGTATGGAAGCCACGGGGATAAAGCAACTGCACTATACCTCACAGCATCAATAAGTGATAAAAACATCATTCACACTGGAAAAAACATTCTTGAGTGTCTACCTTACTCTCGTTATTCCCATCTTTCAGAATAAGGAGAAGCACATAGAAAAAGTAATTTCCATCCCCCATGAAAACAGAAGGAGAAGATTAAAATAACTTACTTTTGCCTACATTTCATTAGATACCTGTCAATGGATACAACTGTTAAAACAAGCCATCATACGAAATGCTCTAGAAGACAGAAGATAAAGCTACTCATAAATTTCCTTAACATTTTTATCACTTAGAGGAAACACATTTTCAATTAGATTTGGTTTACAATTAAGACACACAAAAGGAAGAAAAATAACATTGAGTTTCTTAGGAGAAAGAAAAGATGGAACATGATCTAATAGGACTTCAATATTATAGAAGTACCAGAAGGCAGTGAACTTTAACGTCTTATTCTCTCACTCTCCCTTCCTTGTTAGGATCAACATTTGCTCATAAAAACTATGAAGACAATTAAGAGGTTGAATCCACTTCATACTGAAATATCCTGCCCTCAAAAATAGGTCACAAAAAAAATAAAAAGATAAAAAGAACAACCTGCTCCTTTTTTTTTTCGGAATGCATGAACATGAATTTCTATCATTAGCTGTGCTTTTGTATTATGGGTCTGTACACCTCCTTGAAATTCAGTTATTCACTTAGATCCACAAACTAGCTGGTCCCCTGTTTCCATGAGAGCATTTGTTGACCACTCTCAGAACCTGTCTAAGTCCAATAAACCAAGTGTCTCTCTTATTGACCCTTGGGATCAGTAAGAACAAAATAGGAAATAGAACCACTATTATATCTCAAGCACAATAAAATTAACATCCATCTTTTCTTATTTCTCTAACTGATTGAGATGGAGTACTGAGTCCTAGTAAAAACAGCAACCTGGTTTCAGATATTTCTTGTCTTTTAAACCAAACTCCTTCGTCTATTATGCTTATTATGCTAATTACATAGAGATGTTGCTCAAAGCATCCCTAAGTTATTAGTTTCAGTAAATGGTTCACACTTGTTTCCTGACTCTTGAAAGTTCTATAGCACACTTACCCATACTCCCATCTTTTATAACCAAATCAAGAAAACTATAATTTTTAACCTCTGTCATGAAGTCAAAGAAAAACTGCTCTCTTTTGTTGAGAGCATCCATCTGCTTTGAAAAATAATGATTGTAACTCGGACATTATTTTCCTTTGCCCACAGATATATTAACTTTTTAAAGAAAATTCTTCAATCACATCAGCAGATCTTGACCACCCGAATAAGTGCAGGATTACTTCCCAGTTCTTCAGTAGCTAGTTTACTCCCCATTTGTCCTGGTCAGATTTCATTTTAGACTTCTTCACTAGTCATAAAAGTAGTAATTTTAATAAATATCTAAACCAATCCCTTCCTGCAAGGCATATTCTCTTCTGTCTCACCTTCCCCATGTGCCAGTGGCAAATTACTACAAGCTTCCTATAGCAAATGGCTGGTGAATGAAGTGACTCTAAATTATCATATCATCCCAATCATACATTTTTCCTTAACTTCTAGGAGGGTGAAGCAAGATCAGAGGTAATACTTTTTACCTCTTTGGTCTTCATCATTGTAGTATCTATGAATGTGTTCTTATCTTCTGTTTTGTTTCTTACTAATATTTTTCTCCTGGTTTGAAAATGTACTTGTAAATATTGGGAAGAACTATGGACCAAATAGTTTATAGTTAGATCCGAGTTTTACCTGTGTGGCTGCTTTCCTTTCTCTATAAAATCAGATGGGTTCTTCAACTACCCATTAATTAGATCCAGGACTAGAACAGGATTACCTTCAACCCTTGAACATGGGTCCAAGATAGGGATTCCTGAACAATGCTCCAAATTCAGGAAAGACTAAAATATCCAAACAAAGAACAGATGATGGGGTATTGAGAAATAAATATTTGGGTAAATAACTCTTAATAACAGTTACGCTTTAATTTCGATATTGTGTGCAAAACAAGAAAATACATTCTTTGTAGCAGTAACCTTACATCAAGACCATAGTGTTTGATCGGCTTACTCTGACCAGTTTCACATTCACTTCAGTGACTTCCAATGGCATTCACACCTCAAAAAAAAATCTCATTACATTCTGTTTAGAAGAATGTTTACTCGTTCTTATTTATGATTTGCCTGATTGCTCTGTTTATCATAGCTTTTATGAATTTCAAAAGTTATTAGGTTGTCATTCTACTATGTTCAATCCCATTTAGTCACACTTGGCTTAGCTCTATTACTTTATTTGATGCCTTTGACTCTAAATCATCACTGGCATGATCACAGTATATCCATTTTCAAATTATCAAATTAATATTTCCCATTCTGCAGATTTCTTTAAAACAAATAATAGACTGTAATCAAGAGTCTAAATGTTTTTTTGCAGGTGCAGAATCATCTGTCTGCCACAAGCTTTTTAATACAAATCTAGGATAAGCAAACAAAAACATTTGCTTTACAAAGGGGTTTTCTCATGAAGAGTTGTTTCAACCTGAAAAATCACCAGGTGAAGTTAAGGTACATCCTCAAGTCAATCATAAATTACTTCGCGTAAAATGGTACAGTTAATATAAATTAAACACTCCAAATACCCTGGTAAAAAGTAAAACATGATGAAAATGTTTAAATGTTATTCAAAAAGTCCCTATCTCTCGAATTGCACCCCTTGAACCCTACCTCTACCATCCAATATGATGTTAGAAAAGGGCATTTTTATATTGTTGATCTCCTTAACATTTACCATACGGTCACAGCTCAGAGGAGATTGGGCTCTTGTTTAAATTTTTAACACAATTTTAAAAAGCCATTTATTTTCATCATACATGATTGTACTTGCATACCTTCTTTGTATTTAGTTTCCAAAACATGGTTAGTAATATCTTTCTAAATAATTAGTTGCACAGACATCACAAGTAAGAGTTTTAAAATCAATATCTTAATAGACTCTTGTGTTAATAAAAACAAATTTTGCTATGATTCACATTTCTTACAATTTTTTCAAAGTGTTTTTATTGTTTAAATAACCACAGAAGAAAATAAGGTACAAAAATAAGGTATTTTGCCCAAAAATGAGGTACTCTTCCAAACTTCATTTTAATAGGTGACAAATTTTTCAGAAGCATAGAAGAGAAAAAGAGAAAAATTAATTTGCAAGAGACCATGATGCAGATACAGGACCCAAGGACCCAGCTGCCAATAAGATTCATATACAGGGGTTCACTGTGCTATTAAAAAACATGTTTTATATGCAAAGATGCAAATAAACATTTCAATATCAGTTTTACAACACCAAGAATTCAAAAAACTTTTAAGACACCTACTAGATACAAACAGGAAAATGCTTATGTCTTATCCAACCCATTTTCTCAGTGTCAGACTGTTAATACACTGCATGGGAGACTGTAAACTGATCCATTAAGTTCTTGGGTTTGTATAATGACAGACACTTTCCTGTGTTTTTTCCGTTCTTTATTTTCCACCATTTCATGTGGAAATACTTTTAAGTAATATTTTTCTGTGCATGATATGCAGAAGAGTGGTTTAGTGGATGGTATGACATCCCGTGGATCAGAGCTACATGGAGTTTCTGCAATTTATTAATCAGCTGTGAATTTTGCAGGAAATATAGGAACACCAATCCTTGGTTTTGAAAAGTTCCACATGCTTTCAAAATTTTTGCATCCAATACTAAGAATCAACTTCACAAAAGCCTGCTTTTAAAATATCTTATAAATGACACCTTCCATTAAACACTCCAGAGGACTTCTAGTTTGATAATTCAGATCAGATTCTGAATTCCAGCCAGGTTTAATATTACTTATTTTACCTGGCTTGATTCCTAGGACTAAGTTCACAGTGTCCTTTGGTCTTGTTAGTTTTTCAATAAACATATACCCTCCACCAATAATATTCCTGTTTCTTCAAGGATATTACTTTCATGATCCCTGTGAGTTTTAATTGCTCTTGCTATGGACTCAAACATTATTTTATGTATGATTATCTAAAATTTGATAAACTGTTGGTGTTAAAAAACTGAATCATGAACCCAATTGATTATTATGCTAAGAAAACAGATTCTCCCATATATCTGGATTTCTCCTACCAGAACTCTTTCATTGATGACTGTCTGCCAAAAAATACTTTTCCCTGCCTCTCACCTTTATTGCTCCTTGATTCTCAGTTTATAGCAATCCACATTTATTACTTATCTTCCTTAGAATGAGAAAGCTTCAGGTCCTTCTAAGATAGATTAAGCCCAAGAAGAGATGTGGGAGATAAACAGAACTGAACAAGAGGCTGTTATCAAAAGCTTCACCATGAAAAATGTGCTCTTCTTTTCAGCATTGGTTTATATTAGCTATATCTTTTGAGAGTATCAATTTGATTTGTATTTGTAGTCCCTAGTTGTTAAACCTTTCTATCATTTTTTAAATTGCAGTTTTTAATTTTTTTTCAAGAGTTTGTGTTCTGATTAGGGGTCTTTTCCCCTAAAGTACCCATGGTAAAAAAATTTCTTCTGAACAGTTTTGATAAAGTTTCTCCTGATTTTAATTTCAATTTGAGGTATGAGATTTTCTCTAAGCATCTCAGGTTTAAGAAATGCTCATCTTCTCCTAGTGATTACTTGCTCTACATATGATTTAATAATTTTCTTAGGTCTCTTTATCTCTGTTTATTCTGAGAAAGTCCTTACATCCTCCCGTCCTGAAAACCTAGGCAACCTAGGACCTTTCATCCCTATATTGTGAATAATGTAAAATACTTTAAACAAGACTCTGACTACTTCACAGGGCTATAACACTTTACAGGAGCTTAATAAGAGACTGAGTGACTTCATGTTCTCCAGGGAAAGGGTCTGGAGAGAGACACTGAAGGAAGCCAAGCATAGGTGTCTGCCCCCAATGCTGATATATATTAGAGTTCATCTAAACAGAAGCAGAAATGGTTTTCCCAAATATCTTTGACTCTCAAATCCTCCTCATCTCAGTTCAGATCTCTTCTCTAAGTGACAATGATATTTGTGGCCCCTCTCACATGTATTGTATCTCAGCCTTTGAACAGTACTGCCAGCCTTTGGACAATTGCTTTTGTTTTAAACTGCAGGAGAACCAGCAAATTTTAGGTCACCTCCACTATGTTTGCATGAGTCACAGGAGGGAAACTGAGTCTTGGCCTGTCTTAACCCTGGTTACCATCAGTCTTCATTACATAAACAAATTGTGACATTTCTTTCTTCTATTCTTCCACTTCCTATTTTAAAATACTCCATGAAAATATTTTAAATATTAGCTTTAAAATTGTTTTAAAATACTCCCTAAAGCTTGTCAGTTTTCATTTTTCTACTACAACAATCAGATAATAGGAGTGAAGGGTACAGAAATATAAGAAAGTAGTGTGTAGTAAAGCTGAAGAAATGAGATGCTTTGAATGGTGTTTCAGTAATTTATGTTTGTACTTTCTTGTCAAACAATGTCAAGTAATGAAAATTCAGACTTTTTCATTACAGGAAATGTTGAACTGAACATTGAGAGATAAAGGATTTACCCTAAAAACTGACAGCTTCTATTACCATACAATGGAAAAACCTCTTTCGGCAAATGCACCTCTTTATCAGGTTTGTCTAGTTACAAAAATGAAAATAAGACTAAAGAAATCCAATATAGGGCTGAATCCAGTTGTTGTGATTTGTCCAATATAACTGGTTACAGAGATGCAAATTTTACAGCATGAACAAACGAAATGTGAAAACCAACAATATGTGTAGTAACATGTTTGCTAATAGAGACATAAAATGTTTTGTCTGTGTAGTCTATATAATCTTTATCAGATTTCTCGTATTCCAGCCCATTTAAAATACTGCTAAATTTTGAATGTTCACATTTTGTCTTCAGTGCAGAGTGCATTATGTGCTGTTATTTAGAAAACAGAGTTACCAAGTGTTTCTATTACAGAAACTAGTTTACATACATAGAATTTCAAAATGAAGTTCCGGGAAATGACTGGAAGGAGAAATGGTAACCTATTCCTTTATTGTCTTCCCTGATCTCTCACTTTTTACAGCACATGAATAAATAATGTAACATGTTTCTTTCTTATTTCCCCTTTATTTCTCTTTCTTTCATCTCAAGTTATGCCTGCCTCTGTTACATGATGACATTTTATTGTGGAAGAATTTATTTTTACATCCACAGGATAGATCATTAATTCATCTGCTGTCTGTACCATACCTAGGCTGAGTGCTAGCCTGAATGCCTAAGGACACCCCTTGGTTAGTCATTGTACTGTGTGACAAGTCGGCCTCTCTGATGCACTCATTACCCAAGACTTCTACTACTTCTACTGCCATGTATTTGCACACCTTAGAGTTTTAGAAAGTTTTTCATGACCTATACATGTTTGTGTGAGCTGCTATTCATTTGTGTGGAAGACTGCTGTGGAAGGAAGCACAGGAAAAGATGTATCCGAGTTTGTCTGTCATGACTGCCCTTACACCTCTGGGCCATTTCTCCTTCTTCAGACTACTTTCCTTCATGTGTTTGTAGCAGTAGGACACAAATTGCACTTGAAGACTGGATTTCCATAAAGTCTTGTCAATATTTTTTACTCTACACTTGTCATGCCAACATCCTCAGTGGAGGAACACTTAGAATAGGATCCCAGTCTAAGAGATTGTATTGAGAGGCCTTTTCTCCACAGTTGCTCAGCTGGGCTGTCATATGGGGCAGAAACTTTCTGAAGGGTTGGAGGAATTCTGGCACCCACTGGCTCATGTGTGCCACATATGCAGCCAGGGGTGCTCCCTTGAAGGAAAAGGGTCCAGATCTCACTCCCAGGAAAACATTATCATACCAAAGAGGAGGTCTGTGAATGGCTGTGGGCAAGAAAGCACCTAGAGTTAAATAATTTTCTTCTCAGCCAATCTATATCACTGTAAATCCAGTTTTTAAGTAGAAATCTAGATGCTAGAGGAATCCCCAAACAGTTAATGAGAAAGAAATTATGAAGAAATCAAATGTCAGGGTCTTGTAATTCAGCTGCTTCAGAGAGGAAGAAGTAATACTTCCCAACTGGGATTTTCAATCTGAAACATTGCCCAGGAGTGGTCCTCAGATCCTATTTATGCAGCACAGCCTGAAGAACTGGCTATAGTAAGCAATCTTTTCAGTGGTTAACACACTCAGCCAGAATGTATTAAAAAAAAGGTTTAATTTCTTCCTCTGACAAATGGGAATAAAAAGTCTTCCACTCTAATTGAAATAATTGAATATTAATTGGGCCATGAAGAAAGAACAAAAGGCCTGCACAAGGGTTAGAGCACTTATGTAGGTGTCAGAACATGTTTAAATATTTTATAACTATTATCCACTGGAGCTGAGCAGCAGTTTTCCCAGGTGAATGCCTTTATCTTTTTCTCTGTGAGCAGCCTTCCACACCTTCTGAATCTAGCTGTCTAGGTATGTTAGAGACTAGGAAATTAATGTGAAAAGCATCTGCAGAAGTGGGTTTACTAAAGGACTGTAGTTGTTCAATACACTTGCATATATTGAACTCACTTCCATGACTTCTTCCTCATCAATCAACTTACATATGAGTAAATATGTCTTTGAGCAATTGTTTTTTGCTTTTCTACATCTCTTCTTAGGGAGAAAGGAAGCTACAGCTTGTAGCTTACACATTCCAGAACATATAGGTGAAAACAGATAAAAGAAAAAATCATAGTGCTGACTTTGGCAACAAGATATGTCATACATTTACTACTGGAAATATCCATAATTTTTTCTGAGTTTGAGGCACTACCTTAAACAATGTCAAGGCTCTAAGATTGCACCTAATAGATTGATAGATGCAGATGTTAGCATTTGCCAATTGATGTGTAATCTTGCAAATCTTGTACTTCCATGATTTAAGGAGTCTCTATTTCACTCTTGTTTGCAGAGGGCTAGAGCTCTAGGAAAGAGGTTGGAGATGGAGAGGGAGAGCTGTTTTTTTTCACAGAAACCCATGTTCACCCTGGCACAAAAATTAGTCTTTCAGCAGAGAAAAGCTGGGATCGGAGAATACGAGTAAAGTTTCTATGTGACAGAACATCTCTGCTTCTATTCGTTCTATGCTAAAAATTATCCTTTCCTGTGACAATAAGATGTAGAGAGGTTGTATCAATCATTATTGAAGGCAGGGGTGAAACATAATGTATGAAGCATCCCAAAAGAGAGATTAAAGCTCCTGGTAAGGAGGTTAAGGTTGCCAGCTGAAGACAATAATAGAGAACAAACTAGAAAACCATAAGCAGCTTGAATAAGAGAAACTACCATATAATTAACAATGGAAAATATGCATTTTACTTTGAAGGAAACCTCAAAAAATTTCACTAAGATTAGAACTGCTCTGCTTGGCTCTGTGGCAAGTCTGAACTATTACAACACTGGAGACAGTCTTTTCAGTTACTTTGACAGTCATGATTTTTGTCTAAAACTGGAAATTTTTTTTCTCAGTTGATCGACACCTAGAAGTAGCACTCTATTTTTGACTGAGAATGAATGATCATTTCCCCAGCAAAGCTTATTGGCATAACTGTATCATTTCTGCTTCTGTCCCTGTCTATGTTCATCTTGAACTTATCTTATGCTTTTTCTACATCTAATTATTTTCCTATCAATTATGTAGAATTAGGGATTTTTGTTGTTGTCGTTGTTGTTGGGTTTTTCTTTTTTTTTTAATGAGAGGCAAAGGGAAGGGCATTGGAAATTTATTAATCTTATTTTTCATTTTTCCAACTTACTGAAAGCAAAAAAAACCCAGTGGAATAAAAAAAGCACAGCAACAACAGCAATATAATAACAAAAGTATAGAGGAAGAGAAGGTTCTTTGCACACAAAAGGTGTTTACCACCTCAGTGTAGCTCTGCATGACCACTGGGACAAAGACAAGATGTCAGACTCTCCCCATAGGTTGTGTCCAAGTGGTTCCCTGGGTCAAAGACGGGATGGAGGCTGTTCCCTGGTGCCACCTCCTCCCATCCCCGAACCCAACACAACAGAAAACAATAACAGACTGAGAAAGCTGCATTGTATGTGCCACACTGAACCACTGCTCTGCTGTGCTGGGCTTGGGTCCCTCTTGGTTTTGGCCCTGTGCTATCATTTTGGATGTTGGACTCTGTTCCATGCGGCTGCTCCCAGCGCCACTGCTTGGACTGCTCAGCCCTGCTCCACCCAGCTCTGCTCAGCTCTGCTCAGCACCCTTCAGCTCAGCTGCACTGGAGTTCTCTCCTACCTGGATTCCCTGTGGAATCCTCTCGCACCATCACCGTCCTTCAGCACTATGCACATGCCGTGTTTCTCTGCCTTTCAGCCCCACGGCTCGGAGCCACAGCTCAGACAGATGGGTAAAGGATGGATAGTGATGGCAGAGGATGGTGTCTGTAGGGCTGATCTTGACACCTTCCTACTGGAGACAGAGAGAGGCAAAATTACAGATTTTCAGGGGTGTGATAATTTTTTCTTCCCCCCAGAAGTGCACAATGATTTGTATGATATAAAATAGCAATTAGCCATGCCCAGATGGGGCTGATCTTTATGCCCTCTGCAGCCAGGACACACTGCAGTGATGTATGGCCCCTGAATTACTGCCTCCAGCTGAAGTCCCTCTTAGTTTGCAATGCTCTCAGTTTCCTAACACTCAACCAAATAGCACCATTAACCCAGAGTATTTTAATTCCAGACAGGAAAATGCAGAGGTGGGTGCACTTAGTCCAGCATTTCTCCTTAAATGGTAGCTGTCAGGGGAACAGAATTTAAGGAAAATAATAACATAATGCATAACACAGTACTTACATTCCACCATATTTTAATAAATTTGGAACAAAAAGATACAAGAGTAGAAGGAAAAGGTTTTAGTTGCTGCCATTGCTATTAATAGCATACCAAGGAAAAGTGGCCAAGCTCAGTCCTGTGCTTAAAATGTGCAGTTCTGTCATCGTTGTGTTAGATATTTTACCTTGCATAACTGGTGTTAAGAAATTAAAAGTGCTCAGTTGCAAATATTACCTTCTCTTTCTTCAGACAATTACAAAGGTTTGAGGAAACTGGGAGATGAAAATCACATGCAGTAAAGTTTGGTCATTAACACACAGTCCAAGGCCCATGACTTCCAGTCTTGATCCTGACATTGGCGTGTTTGACCTCCTTTTGTTCACTTCCCGACCTGTAAAACTGAGATAACATTTTACTTAGATATTAAGATCCTCAGATATAAAACACTGAATAGTATAACAAAGAGCACTGTTACATACGATATGTATCACTTTCGTAATATTATTTTTAAATTAATTCCCATGTGAAAAAATATAGAAAAAAAGGATTTTTAAAAATCAGAATATACATTGTCATGTACATTCACAGTCATATACATTCACAGTAGAGCAACTTTGGATGCTGGAAAAGAAACTCACTCATTTTTGCTTGATGTGAAAAATAGATTTTACATCAAAAAGGATAATTAAGTCACAGATTTGAAAACTTCCATGATTTTCATTTAGTATATAAGTATTTTTTTTATTATGGTTACAAGCCATTTCTCTGGGGTTTAAATGTATAAATCCTATAGCAAAATATTGCTATATTCCTATGGGAACCATTCCTATTAGCTGTCTCTGAGTGTTAAATAAGCTCTGTAGCTTAGCAGGGAAGTTTTATATTACTCAGATGTGCTAATTTTCTGTGAAGTGTGTGTCCATTTTTTTGGTAGCACAGTAAATCATTAAGACACAATTTACAGCAATGTGTAAAAGAACAAGAAAGCACAAATGTTGGCTGTATGCACATATGTTCCACTGCCAGTACCAGCTTTGAACAACTGAATAGGACACCAAATCCCATTGATAAATGAGGTCTCAGATTTTGACTTTATCCCACTTTTCTTGCTCTCCTGGAGGGAAGAGATTGCAGCCTGTATGGGGCAGAGATGCTGCTGCTCCTTGAGCTGCAGCCATCAGGAACCAGGTAGGGACATACAGTGGCTCTGTACCCACCCATAATTGCAGTGGCTTTGCCAGAAGTAGTGCTGAAAATAGCCATTAGACTAAACATTTCTGACACAGCAGAGGGGACTGCCAAAAAAAAAAAATCCAGATGTCAACCATGAGACAACCACCTTGGTTTGGCTTGATTTGTGCTTGATCTGACAAAATTAATATAACCAAGCCTGGTGAGAAAAAGGACTGGGGGTGAAGTTCTCCTTGATCAGCTCTAAGTTCAAGGTCTTCCTTAGTCTTCATCAATGAAGTTGTCTGATTTATGAAACGGGAGTGTAATCCTTATCACTGCTTTATCACTGCTACCGTGTGTTACTCTGAATGTGAGCAGCTTCCTGCATTCATTTCATGCTTTATTTTGGATAATGTATGTGTTGATATTGAAGGAAGCATTAGGCACTCTAATGTAAGAAATTGATTTGTTTATTCTGCTCTTGCTGAGACCTATAAACAGACCATACACTGAACTGCAAAACATAAACTGTTGGATGATCTGGTAAATCATAAGAATTTGTAATACAAAATTACACTCATCCCTACCAGTGTGGTTATGATTTTTTTCTTACATTTTATAATGATTCAAAAAATGTGAATTAGGATATAAAAATACTATTAAAATTGGCAGAGAAATTTGGTAGCATTGCTTGTCCTGCAATACTGTGATAGTCTGAAATGTGATTCAACATTTTAGGTTGGTTTACTGTTGACACCTTCCAATTTTACTTCTACTTTCAAACTTAGCTCAAACATGCAATTAGAAAACTTGGAACTTAAAGATTCTCCTCACTGAATGTCACTCCAAGGATTCTCTTGGCAGGAAAAGAATAAAGGCTGAAAAAATCTAACAAGTTTTAGGGATGGAGTAGTGCTTCTTCAGGTGTGACTGGGATAGAGGAAGGAGGTTTAGGAGACAAATCTTTAGTTGCAGCTGAGGGATTCTTGGAGAAAACCCAGAGATAACAAAAGAGATAGGCCTATATTCAGGTGACAGCTGTCAGTAGCCTCCCACAGAGAGAAATTTTACCTGGAGTGGGAATAGTAATGCTGACAGATTCTGCAGCACTGGAAATCCATCAATTAGGCAGCTTGAGGGTCTCTAGTTCATCTGAGTGTTAACAAATGAAGCACGAATCTGCTCCTTTGCCTGCAGGAAAATCAATGTTTGATTGTTCAAAAGATAATAATCTTCCATGAGATTATAATCTTCCATTAATTTTGTATTTTTTGCTAATTTTTAGAAAGATCTAAATATCATGAGAGGTAATATCACGGAGGTAGACTGAGAATATATATCTGGAACTAAGAACATTGTAAGAACTGTAATTGATATGTATGAATATAGAGAAATTTTACACAAATATAAGAGAGAACATTTCTTTCTCCTCATCTCCTTTTGGCTTTCCCTCTACTACACAATGGTCCTGGCATTTTGGAAGCCCTTTCAGTTATTGACTGAAATAAAAGAGTTTGCTGCTATTAATGTTAGATTCCTGAAACAAAACATAAAAAATAAGAGAATTATTACATCTTTGCATTTTTATTTCCTCACTTGCAAGGCTTGCAGCTTATTTCAGGCATTTTATTTCAGTTTTAGAATGATAAAATATGAACAATACGTTTAATGGAGCATAGAATGCCTTTGTGTATGCAGCATCTTTAGACTTGTTTTTGTGATCTAGATTGCTCAAATGTTGCTTTCTTTAATATAGACAGGGCCTGAAAGTGAAAGCTGTTTATGCTGTTGAAATATTCTAAAGTTTGCTTTCTTCATTTTTGAATGCTCTGATGAGAGGGAGGGAGGGTAAGGGAAGTTCAAATCATTTGTCAGAACACTGACTTCATGGCTCTGATACATTTTTATGTGTACAGTGGCAACTGAATTTTTTCTTTTGATAATCTTCTGCCCTCTCAGCATTTCTTTGCCTGCAGTACTTTTTAGTGTGTTTCATTTTATCTTAATACTCTGGGCAGAGAATGAGGTCTAATTCTTGAATGGCCAGATAACAACACCATTCAACACAAGGCTGCAAGTCCACAGCAGACTTCAGCAGCAGGCTGTTGGCTTTTAAAGAGCTGGCAGCAATCACAAGGAGATGGTAAAGAGGTCAGGATTCTCTTATTTTGTGGCCAATATGTCACGAGTGATAACTACAAGGCTTGAGTACTACAAGGGCATGCACAGCATATGTGCTTGTCTCATGGGCCTCATACATTGGCTGACACTGCTCAGTTCCTCAGACACAGTCAATCAGAGCAAAGCTCATTTTACATGTGGAGGTCATGAACAGAATAACTCTGAACAGTTTTCATTAAAATACTGCCAGGAACGGAAAAATTGAGGACATTATGTATCTCTAAGAGAATATTTCACTTGTCAGATATCTGAGTAACATGGAAGGGTGATGGGTAGTTAAAATGAGGTTTTCTTTACTGAGAAATGAGAATTGGTCATGGGAGATTTAGAAGCAGTAACTGCTTTGAGACAGAGGAGTTATGTATAGTCAGATGGTTGGTCCATTACAGAGAAAGTGCATTAGGAAAAAAGAGGAGGCGAGTAGCATAAAATAAGGTGGCAGTAGGAGCAATCCTGGATAACAAAGGAAGAGAAGGAAAAAATGTGGTGGGGTAGAAAGAAATGGAGATTGGAATTTAGTTCAAATCAATGTAGATAACCTAATTACTGAACTTTTTTCCTTTGAATTTGACTACAGACAGGACCCTTAGTCTTCCTTTTCATCAATATGTGGTACTTCTAGATACCTAATCATGATTTTCCTGCTACAATATGTTAGTTGAGATAAATTAGATTGACTTTGTATATCCCATACTGTGCTTTCTTTGATGCTGCCAGTCTATAAATAACTTAGTCGAAGTATAAATATTACTTAGGGACCATTTTAGCTCTGCCAGTCTGGCCTTCCTCCTGCAGAATTTCTGCTATTATTAATCTCAGGGGAAAACACATTATTTTTATTTAAAATAAATAAAACCAAATGCAGTTTTCAACTGTTGCTAGGTATGTTTGAGGAACTTGCTGCATGAAGAATCTGAAGAAAAGCAAATGAAAAGTTTGTGAGATCACTGACACTTTCCTAGAATGGAACAAAATGAAGAAAAGCTAAAAACACTGTGTTGTGGAGGATTAAGATGTAAGTAGAGAGCTTTATGACTAATAAAGTGATTCTTCAAAAGAAAGAAAAACTAATCTGATGTAACTACCTGCTAGTACAAAATACTATACTATTTGAGTCGTACCTTCCCAAATACCAAAAAATTCATGACCTTACCTCTCTGACTTAGGACTAATGTTCAGCTGTGGCACAAAAATATCTAATACAGAAGTATAGAAGTATTTTATGAAATAAAAATTCTATCAACAAAAAAAAAGGCAAAGAAAAACTAGTTTAGAAATTGCATTAACATACCAATAAAGAGAATTTTATCATTATTTTTGCTTCTCTTTGACTTCATGCTCCTGCAATGAAAAGGTTCTGAGGGTTTATAATTAGTTTTTTTACTATGTGCACAAAAGTCAGGTGTTCATTATTGTGAATAATCTAGAAAAAGTGTAAAAAATGAGACAGTGTGCAATTTCCAGCATATATGGTATCTGTACTTCAGAGAGCTTGTAAAGCATGTGAAAATTATGCACACATCTAGTCCTTTAGGAATTTATAATAGGGAATAACACTGCAGGGAAAAAAACATACACATGAAATATGTATTCATATACATATAAAAAAAAGGTATAGTTATTTGAGCAGAAAAAAAAGACCTTCACAAGAGGCAACACTTCAATCACCTCTTCAATTTCTAAACTGGTGCATGCAGCATGAGGAACAAACAAGAGTCGCTCAAGACTTTTCCCAGTCCCAGAGATTTAACATCATTGTGACTCCTTAAGATTTTAGCTTTTATATTTTCAGACCCTGTACTGCATTAGAGTATAATACTGAACACCATACAGAGTGTTGGTAAGCTCTCTTCAAATTTTGGTCAGACAAAACAATCATTCCAGGCCTGAGAACCAAGGTCACCCTCACAGCCTCAGGCCCTGAAAAGTATAAACAAAAGTGAATTGCAGAGGAGCAAACTGGGGGAATATGACTTCATTGCCTGAAACTGTAATTGGACAATTAAACCCTGATATGCAAACTTAAACCTGTCTGAGAAACTCATGACCATCTTGGGTGTAGCCTCTGGAAGGCTTTTGCACTGCCCAAGGTGTATCTGTTGAAGGCCTTTAATAAACACTCACTTTATTCTCTTAAGTCCATCTAAGCTCTATTTTAGGTAGCCACTCCAAGGACTCAATAGCTGTAAGTAAACCCTGGTGGGATGACTCCTGTGGCTGGCGTGCCCTGTTAGATGGTTACAGGCTCTTTAGGAGGGGTAGGCAGGGCAGAACAGGCAGAGGGGTGGCACTGTATGCAATAGAAGTGTTAGAATGTTAGAGCTCACAGCTGGCAGTGACTCAGTTCAGAACCTCTGAATCAAGGGTAAGAATCAAGGGTTAAACACATAATGCAGATGTCATCCTGGGAGTCTACCACAGACATCCTAGCCAGGATAAGGATGCTGGGGATTTATTCTTTGTGGAACTAGGTGAGGCTTTCAAATGAGCTGCCATTGTCCTTATGGGGGACTTAAATTTGCCAGAAATTAACTAGGAGCATTACACGGCTGGTACAAACCAGGCCAGAAGATTCCTTAAGAACCTGGATGACATCTTAATGAAACAGGTCCTAAGGGAGATGGAAATCATCAGCCATCACTATAGAATAAAGCAAAGTCATCCACTTGATCTGGATAACCAAGAACAGATGTTTCCTAATTAGACTTAATTAGAATATAATAGAAACTCTTCAGCACTATGTATCTATTAGATTTACACCAGAAGACATGTCCCTCTTTGATATCTCTAAAGCATCCAAGTGTACTAGCAACTAGGGCACAGAAAATTTTTGTGAGACTTGGTGGTAAAAGTAAAATAATTCTCTTTAATAGTAGAAAGGGAAAATGTTATGGTTTCTGACTCTTTGTTTCATTTAGACCACATAGGCATACAAGGAACATTAGAAACAGATGCAGTGTTTTTTTAGAAAACCAACAAAATGCAACAGTGTATTAAATATACTGTCTTAATCATCAACATACATCAGCAAGGGGAAATACTCATTGCTTTATTTTGCTGTTGGCTGTTTTCTTTTGTAACCTAACTTAGAAAAATTGGTTAGGAACATAAGCTTATTCGTCATTAATTGAGTGCCAATGATTTTGTGGAAACATAAAGAAGTGTACACTGATAAATTGGAGAAACATCCTCTGTACACACAGACACCTGAGAGGCAGGTGGAATACCTGTTTGTGTTAATAGGGGTAAGTACTGTGCACTGAAATGTGTTTTTCTTGCTGTCTCTATGTTACATTTATTAGACTCACATATCTTAAAAAATTTATTTAGCAAGTTTTTTGATACTTGTACCTGATAGAATACAATCTGAGGGACACAGAGTTATTTTTGTGTGATTTGGGAGGACTGAATAGTAAACCAACACATACCCATTATACTGCTTCTTCATCAGCCCATGCCCTGGAAATCACCATTATTGTATGCCTCTGGACAAATCCTTAACTGTCTGCCCAAGGTGTGGTTTATGGACTTGAAGGAAAAGGTTATGCTGAATGATGGTGGGTATGACCTGAGATAACAAGTATTCCCAAATTAAATCTAGTATTGGATATCTCTGACAGAATAGGAATACATAATGAATTTAAGACCTGAAAGACATTTTAAGATTAATCACCAATGGTCAGATTCAATAACCTGCTGCACAGTTTGTGACATATATTAATACTTTAGACATATCTGCAGATTAAATATTAAATTAAATGTTTCCTAAACAAAATTACAATATTCATACTTCAGAAACTAACCTTTTAAATCTAGTACACCCACGTGTGTATTTTATTTATTGTAAGGAGGCAATATTGGAAGAATAATGCCACTTCAATGAAATATTATTGCAATAATAAAAATCACTTTCTTAAGGATATTTAAGAACAAAATTTCAGAAATCCATAGAGTTTTCAAGGTTAGAAAAGACCTTTAAAATCATCAAGTCCAGCTGCTAACCCAGCAGCACCACCACGTTTACCACTAAACCATGTTTCTAAGTGCCACATCTGCATGGGTTCTACACACTTCCAGGGACTGTTACTCCATCACTTCCCTGAGCAGCCTGATCCAATTCTTTCCATGAAGAAATTTTTCCTAATATTCAATCCAAACCTCCTCTGTGACAACTTGAGGCCATTTCCTCTGTTATCTATTTTTTTAGTATTTTACATGTACTATATAAATTAACTTCTATATTTTTTTTGTAATTATAGTGCCACATAAGTCAACATTGCATAGATATAGTAGACAAACAAATCTCTCAGTCTTTCTTGTAGCCTCTTTTATGTTCTTCTATTTCAGGTCAGATTTTAAGATGTTTTAGCTGCTGTCCTAATTCTTAACAGCTAGTAATTTTCTCATTAATTTGGCTCTGCAAAGCCTTCTTAGGTTAATAATACAAGAAGGCTGTCTAAAGGAAGATAGGGCTTTTCAAAGCAGTATGACATTCACAGTGAATTCTGTATTCCTGCACACCACCCAAAATCTGGGGATCAGAAATCAGTAGCAATTGAAGACTATGGGCCTGTCCAGTTTTTCCACTAAACTTCATGTATCAAGTAGTTTCTACCACTTTCCCAGTTTCCATTTCACACTTTATAATTCTGCACTGCAGTGATTCACTCTTTAGATGGAAAAGCCTTGGATCACAAAAAAAAAAGCTACCTATGGACAAAGTACTTCCCTCTCAGTTGGAGTGGAGAAATGAAAAACAATGTTTACCAATGCTGACCTGCAAGTTTCTATCCTCCACAGAAAATATAGCAACCACTGTGAGCTCTAGATGGAAAGTCATGTACTTACACCCTCTGAGTGGTGTGAGTTTGCTGTGCAAAGTGACCTCTGTCTTACCTGTATCCACTCCCCTTCAGTGCCCTTTATCCATGCCTAAGCACCAGAAACAGTTTTTAGTATCACAGACCATGGAGCTCATGCAAAAGCTATTAACTTCCTTTCCAAGCACTCTGATGAAGCACTGGTGCCACTTTAGCAGAGTTCATGGAGGATTTGAGGATTTCTGTTTGCAGTTGTGTTGCAGCAGAATAAGACCTACTGCACTTATCTGCACATTGACTGTATCCTTGTTACTAGGAGTCCCTGCATCCTCACATCTACTGGCAAAACTGTGTGTGACAGTTCCTCTACCTTCATTTCATCTACCTGGGTGAGTCTGCATTCTTTAAAGAGGGAGATTGCTGCTTTTTGTTCTTTTTAAATTTTTTTTCGTCCTTTCCCACTAAGTTCATTAGACAGCAGCACACTGCAGAAGGGAATGTGTGTGATGATGCCAGCTTACCTGACTGGGTAATAATCTCACTGGGGAAATAATAATTTGCTTAGAGAGGTAGTGTTTTATGTTCTCAAACAAAACCTTACAGACCACAGAATGGTGCATCAGTTCTTGCCATAACGAGCTATGGCACTTGTAGGTTTGAATATATATTTCTGTCACCTCCTTCCAAACCTTCCAGTAGTATAGCAACATGCAATTATCCTGCATTATAAGTTTGTTTAATGACAACTTTAGGAAGAATTACACTTCTGAGTCCCTGTAAATTACAAGCTGTCCCCAAACAGTTCATCCACTTCTTTCCTTATTAAAAAAAAAAAAAAACAAACCAGAAATAAAACTGGATAAAGTTCAAATCTAACTTGCTTGCTTTGATATCTAACTTTCCTACCATTTCATTTCCAAAAGCTTTTCTGTAGAACATAATATATACAAAGTAATGATTTTTAATCTGAGAGGTCTGATATCTTGTGGTCTTTGCATCTTTGTGGTCTTTAGAAGATAATGCAAGGTTAGGAAAGGATGGCTGGGAGCTGTAAGTAACATATATTCTGTCAGTCTGAGGTTCTTGGAAGCTTTATGGTTTAAGGAAACACAGTCATTACATTATTCTCAAGCATTACAGAGGCTTATTCTTCTCTTATCCCTACTTCTTCTTTTCACAAACTCCTTCGCTGACTTCCATATCTATCATTTGGCCTCAGGCAACTAAAGATGGATGAACTTAGGAACAAACAAGAAGTGAGAGAGATCAAAATTAATGTAAAGATATTTTACATTCCCTGAGGCCCCGTTATTCTGGCCTCAAATTCCTTGCTTGTTTGAGGATATTAAAATCCAAGAAAACATAAAATTTAAACCTAGATTTTTAGTGCTGTTACTTCTGCACTGAATTCCCTACTGTGTCTGTTGGAAATATGCCTTGATTTCTAGTATCTGATATAGAAATTATATGAGAGGCATAGGACATCAAGGCAGGGTAAAGCTACTGTGGGATCTTTGCTTTCCATTTGGACTTGGGTGTCAAGTAATTTTGTTGGGATCTTTTTAGGTTTTCACAAGCAGCTTTGATATCTAGCTTTACTGCTGACAGCCTGAACAGCCTCAATCAGAATGATGGCCAAACTACAGAATACATCACCTACCCAATCATGGTCCTTAAGGTTGAAAGCGGGGCATTTCAGTAAGAATGGAAAAGATTTCTTAATGTGCCAAGTATGCCAGTTTTCTGTGCAAAGTGAGGCTTCACAGGGTAAATCACTTAAAATATAACAAAGAGCTCTTATCTACTTTAGAGTGAAAAGAAAATGCAGACAATCTTTTTAAAGCATAGCTTTGATTCAAGTGAATCAATTAGTAGCTAATCACATACTTAGTATTAAAAGACTGAAATGCAAATAATTGCATAATGTTACTTAAATTTTTAAAAAACATACTTATCAGAATTCCTGTCTTGGATTAGAGTGTTAGCTGATAATTGAAGCACACATGCATTTCCATTCTAACAGTCATTTACCCTTCCTCTGATCAACCTTTAGCAGGCTCTGACTGGAAAGTTTGCATGTTAGTTAAAATGTTTTTTAAAATCACAAAAAGGGGAAGTTTTTCTACGTGCCCTCAACAGACTCCTATAACAAAATGAGAATTTCCTCTTCCTAAATCCAATGAACATGTATGAGAGATTAAAGAGGGTGAGGTGATTGATATAACCATTTCTCCCTTCTTTATTCACTATGAGGAAGAAAAATTGGACAGTAAGTTTGCATAGGTCCTTAATGTTCAGGGTGTCAGGAAAGCAACATGTATAACATCATTTGTGACTCATCATGAACTGATGTGACATGATTCCTCCAGAACTCACCCTTCTCAAGTGGCACTTTTTAGCAGTGGCTCAATAAATCACTCTCTGGAAGAGGACTGATGTGGTATTCACATTCTCTGAATAGAGAGAGACGTGATTTTCTCTCCCAGGATTTTTCCTGGGAAGCTGTGAGATGCAGTGAGAAAGCTCAGAGAAAGAAGAAAGATGTGTTATTTTACTGTCATGAGAAAGCAAGTGTGTTATAAATACAGCTTCTAGCAAAATGTAGTGTTTTGAGGATATGTTCACTGAACTTGATTGTTAAATATCCACTCAAAATACAAACAAAATGATACTTGATATTCTCTGCATATGTTAAACTTGTATTTGTACATAGTGACAATGACTTTCTGTTGTCAGTGGAATTTATTTTCATTTCTTTTAATGTTTACTTCTGTTGTATATTTGCTTCCCCTTAACTGACATGTTTTCAAAAGTTATGGGCTTTTTTCCCTGAATGATTCTAAAAAGCTTTAATTGAATAATGTAAATGGCGTTTCCCTGTCAGGCATAGACAGTCATGCAAAGGGTAATCAAAAACTATTATGCAACTTTTAAGGAGTGATTTTATATAGAAATAAAATTTCTAACTAAAAGACATTCTGAGCAAACTGCAAACTAAGTGTCACTTGTGTCTACTCATTTGAAGAAAAAGTTATGGCAGAAGACAGCCATCACTTAGGGCTTCCTTTGTGTTCTGCTGACCTTTACATTTCAAATTGATGTGTCTTTATAAATATGTGCATATTCAACAAAATTATGCCACAGGATTTCCACACTTGCAATTTACTGGAGTATTTTTTTAAGTCACTTTAGTCACTTTACCTCAATCCTGTTCAAAGAACGTGACAGCTGTGGGAAAATCGACACCTTCAATAAAAAGTTCAGGAGTTCAATGACCAGAAAGAGGATTGGAGATCATAGAATGGTTCAGCAACTATTTAACAACTTACCCTTAAGGTGCAAGATAAAAGTGAAGGAGTTTTAAGATAGCACTTCCTTTTTTACTGCCTCCAAATGTCTTGAAGCAATTTCGTATGTTCCAATGAGCTAGAAAATGCAAACTGAAGAACATGAAGTGTCATGTACTAATGTGTTGCTTAAAAATGTTTCTAGATTAGTTTTTCTCTCATTTTTAGGTAAGCAAATACATTTAATTTATTAAGTGAATTAAGTTACTATGTGACTACTTCATAACTATTTAATAGTTAGAAGAGACCAGGGGTCAGATTCCTCAGAAAGGTATTGTGTTGTCTGAGAATTTAATTTTGGGGTCATTATATTCACTTATTTTAAATTATTTCTCCCTCTAATTTAGAGATGTGTGATGCATCTTGAGGAAAAATCATTATCATATTGTTATACCTTTCTTCATGAATTTTACTATCTTGGCCAAAAGATATGTATGTTGCAAGCAAATCATTCCTTATGTAAGTGGATGGGAGCTGCTGACTTTCTCTTGATAGCTCAGTAACAGTTTCAAAAACAAAACATGAATTTGATGCATTCTTCAATATCCTATTCTGAAAAAAGTGTTTATTTAACTGAAAGTTAAACCCCACATATTAAAAAATGTTAATGGTACCATAATGTGCTTTTCCCTTCTGGTTTTTAGTAACTTTTCTAATTTTAGTATTTATCTGATTTTACTGTGTCATGTCTTCCATAGCTTCCACTGAACTCTATAAACTCACATGACTTTAATCACCTTAAAATCCTAGCATCAGTTAAAGACAAAGGAAGGTATGTTAGAAAACATGTTCTTTGCTCCACAGTCTGCTCTTTCACCCCTATAGAGTTAGTGTGGTGTGGTATTCATGGGCAAATCAAAGGGTGAAAGCATGTGAAATGGTGTATAAAATTACAGTTTAACATTTTACTTATTTAGTTTGTTTCCTATTTCATGTCCTGGGGTGCAGAGGCACAGCATCGCCATCCAGGCAAGGGACGGGTTTGTTCCCCTCTGCTCTGCTCTGGGGCAGCCCCACCTCGAGTCCTGTGTGCAGATTTGGGTGCCACAACATAAAAAAGACATTAAGCTTTTTTTTTTTCTTTTGCAAATGATGATGGATTCCTTTATCAGGTTTTATTCTTAGGTTCTTTCCTTCACCCTCTTAAATGTAAATTACATTTTAAACCTCATTAGTTAGAATGAGTTTAGCTCTCAAAATATGTCTGTGTTAACTCTTGTCTTTTTCTGAGCACTTAAATTAACCTGTGAGAGCTCTCCATTTTGTCTTCACTTTGTGCTAAAATGACACAAATTCTATGAAGTAGAAACATTGTATCCCACCCCTATCGTATGATAGCTCTCTGCAGAATATCATGTTGAACTTTTTTAGTTACTTATCACAAGCTCATGTTGTTTTATGCTGCCAGCCTACAATGGTCGTAGATCATGTCATAGCAGAAATGGAGATATCCACAAGGCTCTACATGTTTTTAAACAGGACAGTGTTAGAAAGAGTATTTGATAATGTTAAATTTTATGCCGGTCTATTTTGTATTTCTTGATATGGGCAAAGCTTTTTTGTTCCATTGTTATTCCTTTAGTACTGTGGTTTTGTCTTTTAGAGTAAGTAATTTCCAATTCTTACACATTTTCCTTGCAGAATATTCCAGTTCTGTATTACTTCCATGGGAATGACTTGTACCATATTTATTTCTAGACTAAAAGAAAATACCATAGAAATGCCAGATGCCCTTTTGCCCTCGGCCTTTCAGTCATAGCTTTGAAAAACAATTTTATTACTTATTAGGAGGGATAAATATCAACAGTCATTAAGACAAAGAAATATGTCTTGGTGATTGAATTATGCTCACAGCACAAAACAATAGCTTGTTTCCCACAAGAAGTTCAGAAGTACAATTACTGTTGTGTTTCTGTCTTACTTCATGATAAATGCATCTGTGACCTATCAGATGGTCACATAGGACCAGGTTCAAATGTGAGATTTTGCTTCATTTAGGAGTAGCAGGGCTGAAAATTTCCCACTCAGATGCTCTGTCAATGCCTAGATTTGAAGGCTGAGAGAACTGTTTTGTTTTGTTGTGTTTTATGTGCCATTCCCACTTCCTATAGTTGAGATAACACTGGAAAGCTTGGGGTGCATTTCACATTCAGGCTGGCGTTTCAAGAACAGGCATTCTCTGAATAGGACAGTCCTAGAATTATTTTAAGAGCATGTCTAAAACACAAATTTGGTATCTGTAAAAAAAATTAATTGCATTGTTCACTACCACTGACATCAGTGAAAGAATGGCCAGAGAATTCTTTGAAACAGAGACTTTGGTGCCTATCACCTCTTAGGAGGGTGTATGAATCATCAGACTTAAAAGGTTATTTTCCTTTTCTAGAACTGTTGTTTTTTTTTGTTTTTTTTTTTTTGTTTTTTTTTTTTTTGGGTTTTTTTTTGCAGCAATGATTATTTGCACTACCTAGAACCAGAAATTCTATAAAATTAAACTCTTTTCCCTGAGTTATGATTCTTAATTTAAAGAGTATTTGTGCTTTAGCTTTGTAAACTTAAAAAAAAAAGAAAAACTGATTCAGAAAAATCCTTTGTTCCTCCTATTTCATGGAATGTTACTGTTAACAAGTCAGATAGCTAACACCACATGGACTTGAAACTGTTACTGTTTGTGCTGGAGGGAAATCATGGTGCAGCTTCTAAACTTTACTGTTATTAACAACCATATTTCTTATATACATCTTTCATAGTTAAAGGTGAGTTACTATGTTTTTTTCAATACAGAAGTTCTTTACACATTTGTTATCTAAAGATTGACAAAACTGACAAAACAAGGTCATGGCCTTCTATGCACAGAAATTTGAGCACCCTCAAAGTGATGAGCATGAAGACTGCATTGGGAACCACCTGTAGCAGTAAGTACTTTGCTAATGAGTCACATTTTCTGTATTAAATGTATCATCTCAGAAATTAAAGTAAAAGAAAAGTTACAGCACTTTTGTTCTTCAGAGCAGTCACCATACCTTGTTCTCATAGTAAAAGATGCAGCGCCAGTATGACAATTCATGGATTTGTCAGTCCCTGCATGATAGCTTAAAACTAATATTCTTTCACCAGATCATGTTTCCATCTTACATTTCATAATTGTTCTTTGCTAGGAATAGGATTTTTACTAAGATAAAAAGGGAGTAAGAGGAAGAGTTCTGTTTTTTGCCTTAGTAGTATTTATTGGGTTCACTACTGAAGATTTCTATAAGGGGTACATCCTCTCAGAAATCGTCTCAGAATGGGGTAAGATTAGAGTCATAAAATGTCACTGACTGCTAAAGAGGAATGTGATACCATCCACTACTGAGCAAGGCAAAGAGGAAAAGTCATGTTGTTCTATTTTGTCTGCTATTACAGCCTACTTGATTCTCAATTTCAGTGGAAAAACTCAAGTTCAGAAAGATACTGTGAACAGAAATCATGTGCACAAGCACATCCCCACACTTTATTTCTTAGTTTAAAAAATTCCAACCAAACAAACAAAAAAAAAAGGCTTATATTTTAACATTTGAACTCTCAAAAATTAATTCAGTGAGCATAAAAAAAAAAAAGTAAAAACATTCTGGACATTTAAGTGACTGATGTTTACAGAAGAGCAGCACAATTTTTCACTTTATAAGCAAGTGTGTCAGAATCCTGATTGTATTATCCAATCGTGAATCCAGTATTCGCTGAACTCAACAGTGAATTTTCGACTCCTTAGTTTGCAAATAATCTATCAGGTGTGCTTCAATACTTGTGTGAGAAAAGAGCAAAAAAACAGCTTCTCTGTTTAGGTAGGAAGAAAGTTCAGTTTCTGTGGCAATTTTATTTCTTGCTAGCTGTGAGGCTGACAATATCAAGAGTAATTAAGGTGCTAATATATAGCTTCAGCCATCAGATATTTGATGTAGACTCGGGTCACTTCTCATAAACATCAGCAAACAGCAGTTGACTTAATTGTAAATGTTACTGAGAGAGTGACTTCAGTTGGTGACCTGGTGTGGAGCAGGCCTTATTCCTGAGAGTTAAAAGACAGGAGTGACAAGGAATCTGATGCTAGGGAATTTTTTCTGACCTCTTTATTACATAGCTGTGGGGCTATGATGAAGTACAAAGGAATGGCAAGATTATGAATTACAGAAATAATGACACCAATATTTTCTGGAATTATATTGAGGTTTATTACCACCAGGGAGAGAATGAAGGCAAAACAATGGGAGTAGAACCGCAAATGTAATAGGCAAGAAGAGAAAATTACAAATATAAATATTTTATATGGTTGTGAGGAAGAACAGAAAAAGATTAAATACCTTTCATATGGAACAACAAATGTTATTATAATTCCAGATGCTATCTCTCTGACTTCTGGTTAGTTTAGATAAGATCAGGAAATGTGGGTTAGGTGAAGAGACAGTGAGGAGGGTCAAGAAAAGTTTGAATGGCAGAGCTCATGATCAACTGAGTAGAATCCAGTTGGAGACCTGTAGTCAGAGGCAATGCCCAGAGATAAATACTGGATCCAGTCTTATTCATTTTAGTTATCAATGACCTGGGCAAAGGAATAGAATGCACCCTCAGCAACTTTGCTGCTAATACAAAACCGGGTAGAGTGGCTGATACACCTAAAGTCTGAGCTGCCATGCAATGGGACCTTGATAGGCTGCAGAACTGGGCACAGAGAAACCTAACGTGGTTCAACAAGGGCCAGTACAGGGTCCTGCACCTGGGGAGGAACAATCCCAAGTACCAGCACAGGCTAGGGTCAATCTACGAGAGAGCAGCTTGGCGAAGAAGGACCTGGGAAAGCTGACCATGAGCTGACAGTGCTCTTGCAGCCAAGAGGGCCAATGGTGTCCTGGGGTGCATTGGAAGATTGTGGCCAGCAGGCTGAGGAAGGCCACCCTGCCCCTCTACTCAACCCTGCAGAGGCCACATCTGGACTGCTGTGTCCAGTTCTGGGCTCCTCAGTACAAGACAGACAAGGAGCTCCTGGAGAGGGTCCAGCGGAGGCCGCAAAGATGATTTGGTGTCTGGAGTATTCCTTAGGAGATGAGGCTTTGAGAGCTGAGCCTGCTTAGTCTAGAGAAGGCTGAGAGGGGATCTCATTAATGCATAGAAATATCTCAAAGATGGTGATGCCAGACTCTTTTCAGCAGTGCCCTGTGACAAGGCAGGGAGCAATGGCCATAAACTAAAACCAAAGAAAATGAGGAAGAACTTCTTTACATTGAGGGTGACAGAGCACTAGAACAGGCTTCCCAGGAATATCATGGAGTTTCTTTGTCTGGAGAGATTCAGAATCCACCCGGTTGCGTTCCTGTGTCACCTGCTCCAGGTGACCCTGCCTTCACAGAATGTTTGGACTGGCTGATCTCCAGAGGTCTCTTCCATACCAAACAATTCTCTGATTCTATTTCATGCTACCCTTGCCTTTTTGCTACTTCATTGTTTATAAATCAATGAAATGCACCTGAGTGAATGAACTGCACCAGAGTGAATGAACCAGTTTTGCCTATAACAACAGTGAAAAGAAATTTGCAATGCAGTGAATTAAAATCTAACTAAAGCACTGACTCTGCTCGACTCATTTTTTGTTGGCTTTGTGACTTCAAAATATCATTCATTCTTAGGATGAGAAACAGGCTAGGATAATATGGGCAATATGCAGAATAGCAAGTTCTTTTGAAACCTGTGATACCAGCTGAAATAATAATGAATACAATTGTGAAGATAATATTTTGAAGGAAGTAGGTGCAGTTGAATTATCCACTGCAGATGAAAAAGAATGAATCATCAGAATATTCTAATTCTGCCACAATAAAATTCTGCCAGGGAAAGAAGGTCAAGATAAATATTTTAATGATATTAGGTATTTCAAATAATTAGTATTCATTAAAGGAGTTATTAAACAGTCAAGTTTGTTTTAAAGGACCTAGATGTGCAGTTCTGTCACAGTAAAGTCTTTTAGAGCAAAAAGGCTTAAACCCCTAAATAGCTCACAATTTTGTCATGTACAGTTTGATTCATTCACAGTAGAACATAGGTAAGATTTAAAAAACAAACATACAATCCCCCCCCCATGACACAAACAAACAAAAATGGCAATTCCCCCCCCCCTCCCCCCAGATCACAATAGACACATAGTATGGTTGCGGTTAAAAACAAAGTAGATTTAGTAGATTTGCATTCTTCTGTAAATCTTATAATTTTTTTTTTATACTCAGCTATGTATCTGAAAGCCAGAAAATGATCGAATATGTTTCAGCTGCTCTGGAGAGTGCTCTTCAAGGTATATGAAATCTCCCAGAGACTGAAGGATCCCACAAGGAGATTGTCACTTTGAAAACAAGTATATTATTTTGTGGCTTTAGCTCAGAACACTATCTTCACAGAAAAGCTTGTGGACCTACATGTATAAAATGCTCATTAGCCACCACAAGGCAACGTGAGATGCTTTAATACTGGGGGAGATCAAGAGACCTTATGTAACTGTCTCACTGTTCTGTGAAAATAAAAATCCCTGTACATAAGATTTTCTTCATTAAGGTTGTCATAGGATAAATTCTGCAATCATTATTCATGCTGAGTAACAGGTTACCATCAAAATTGAGTCAAAATGAGGTTTGTTGTGGGAATTTCTTTCAGTAGATTATCCAAAATTAAGTCAAACAATAATTATCATATTCTCTTAAAGCAGAGATGCTTAAGAGAGTAAGATCATTATCTGCAAGTGTATTGGTGAAAAGAAGCAAATCTCCTACTTGTTAATATGAATGCTAGTGTAAATTGGATCAGTGAAGTACAAAATTTTTGAGATGAAAGTGATGCAGGTCACTGATGTAGCTTGACCCTACCCACACCTGAATATGCAGAGCTAACAACTTCATTCAGCATCTCACTTTTGTACAGAACAAAAAAAAATCATAGAATTAGAAAATCCACAAACAAAACACTTTGAAAAATTAACATTTCTGGCATTATGGCAAGCAGAATTATTAGACAAACATTATGTGCCCTGATAAAATAGGTTATTATTCTTAAAATTACTTTTTGGAACATTTTTTTTTAAATCAGTCTATCAGCCAGAGAACAATATATTTTGTTAAAAAAAAATCTGCCATTGCCACACAATCATCTAGGTGCATTATGTTGATGGACACTCATATCTATATAAAATGTGTGAGTGAGATTTGAGACTTAATGAGAATAAAAAATGCCTTTATTTATTATATGTCCAATGAAATGCTATCATTTGTGAGAGTGCTTTCCTCTGTACTTGAAGTAAACATCCACCAGCCATGTTGGGAGAGCATGGCATGTCCAGGTTTGTTTTTAGGGTTTTGCATAGAGCGAGGTTTTTGGACTGGAATCACATTATCTCAGGTAAGTGTAGCACTGATTTGGAGCTTAGCAAGCTGCAGCTCCTGTGGTAAGTTCAAGTAGGGGTAATTGATTTTTAGTTTTAAATAAAGACCTGGAGTTTAAAATCTACCTGCAAAAATCCAAAAGATTTAAAATTCAGCAATGAAGAAAATGCCAAGTGTGTACTATCTATTTCTTGGTTCACATAGACAACTGTGGCAAGAGGTCATACAAAATATTCCCTGTCCTCCTAGGAAATTAGCAAGAAGCATTTTCTGCCACTAATTTTCAAATAAAATTAAAGCTAATCATTGTCTGCCAATGATGAGCATAATTTTGCAGGGCAATTACAATCAGTAACTATTTTCTTCAAGATATTAGTTTGCAAAATAGTTGTGGTCTGGTGCACATTCAGGGTGGTGATTTCTGCATGCTTACTGGGTGTGGTGAGCTCACCCTGTTGCCTGTGAGCTGCAGCAGAGCTCTCCCATCACGGCAGGGTTTAGCAGCATGACAGGACGTTTCCATAGAGCTCATGATGCACTTTTACCATCTGAAATGTCTGTGTGGGTGTTTGTCTCTTGGTTCATTGCTTCACCAGACACTGTGTCTAATTTGGAATTACTTTTGCTTCTACATGTCCTTTGCTTCTTGCCTTTCTATAAACTCTGTGGTGGGAGCAGGAGCTCCTGACATCTCCTAAGTAAAACCCATGCCCTGTGCTAGTGGTGCATGAGCTGCTTCTGTCAGAGTAAAGTTTTCCAGATGTTTGTCATCTTTGGATTTCTTTAATGAACTGTTAGTATGTATTTGCAACATACAACACACAAAGAGTGTTCCAAATTTCATTGGACAGCAGCTGGGGTTTGCTGGTATTTGACTGGATTTTTTTTCTTGTTGTTTCTTGATATGACTGCACAAATTTCCAAGATAACCTGATTTATAGAAGCTGAATTGTGATATTATATTGGGGTGCTGCAGAAGAAAAGAATGTTACAATGGTAGTAAAACACCAGTCAATTTATGTTTCTGGATATTCTTTAAATTTTTTATTAATCAAGAATGCAGGGGGGAAGTGCCACATAAAGGGAAATCATCTGTAGATCAGAGAGTACTAATCAAATTATTACTAGTTGTGAATCTGCAAGATTCTTGTGAAAAAAATCTGTCATTTCATCGCAGCACATGAAGCTGGGAACTCATGCAGCAGAAGCCAACTGGGATTTCACAGCCAGCAGCATACAAACCTGGACTATTTGACAACAGCAGCCTCAACAAAGTGCCTGTTGCCAGATCCAGCCTGCAAGGATCTGTGTCTGAAGGCTGTCGCAGCAGTGTGTTCACACAGAAATGAATGTGAAATGTGTTGCCATGTCAGTGTGACCAGCTGTCTCCCTGCAGAGAGCTAAGACAGGCATTTAGGTTGAGTTCCAGAGTGTTTTCATTACAAAGCTTTTCACTCTTTCCCCAGGACTGAGCAGTGATACTTCAGCAGCGCTACTACCTGTGTGTGTTTACTAGTCTGAGCTCCAGCAAAGCTGGCTGGAGATTTTTGGTACTTTAATGCGTATCTTTTTCAGTGAGTGAGTGCCTAAAGCTAACTGAAATGTGAGCCTTCAGATAAAGATACAAGCCACCCAAATCGGCAGTGAGTTTTGGAAAATCACTGATGTGTATTCTGTCAGCTCCCTGTATCCAGAGGCTGTAAAGTAAGGCCAGCTTGCACACAGCTCAGGTCAGAATATAGCTGATTCTACATTTGCATACTTGTATGTAAGAGAGAATTCTAGCCAACTTGATAATTTTTGATTATCTGAAAAGTCTTAGTTCAAATAGTCAGATAGTCTTTCTTAAGCTTTCCAGCTGCATTTTTCAAGAGTCCAACTGCTGACTGTGCTATGTCATGGGGCTACAAAGGATTTACAGTTCAGGTGTCACGCAGCCACATTGCCTTTGGATCAAGAGTTTGCTCGCTGTGAAACAAGTGTCAGCTGTGTCTTGCTCAATGCAGAAAATTAGGGATGCACACCAACAATAAACCTTTCAAGGTGGTTGGCTAAGGACTCTCTTCTTGGAAAGCATGTTTTATTCCTCTGGGATTCATCTCCAAATCCTCACTAATGACAAAAGCATCTTCACATCCCATGGATATTGGGAAATACAGAGCTGTGTGTGAATCCCATCATCAGTTGCTCTGATAAGTTCCATAAAATCCCATTATAATTGACAGAATTTAGATGATAGCTCAGGCATGAAAGACATATTGAATGGGGAAGACAAAATAAAACAGTGAATTTCTAATCATGGAATAAATGCTAGAGATTTTAGGCAGTGCTTATAACAGGAATTTGTGATTTAGTGCAATATGTATGTGGAATAATGAAAATAGTTATCGAAATGCCTAAGATTGTGCCACATCAAACTTCTTATAAGGAAAATTAATTAAATGTGTGGTTTTAGCTTTAACTCTGATATTTAAAAATTCCTCAATTTTGTTTTTATATTTATAAAACAGCAAGGTAAACATATTTTTAAACATATTCTTATTTCCTTTTCCTATTAGGTTTTCTATTTCTACTAAAACATAAACATGCTCTATTACTATTCTTTGCAGATATGCTTGTGAGTGGGAGAAATGTTCCAAATTCTCCTCTAGCCAGACTGATTTCAGAAGGTCCTGCATCCCACCAATTCCTTCATTATTATCCTGGGTCACAGAAACATCAAGTACTCATACTCTCTCATGCTTACTTTCCTTTATCTGCTGCCTTCATACCTCTGAAGGCAAAAGGAACTCCCATATCAATTCCAGGTAATGGTGCAGGGTGTTTCCTGTTTCCAGACTCAATCTGGAAGCACAGACTATTCTGACATTTACAAAAATGCTTGAGGCTTACAGTAGCTGTAATTTAATGCAGGTTGATGTGATTTCTTGGACAGATTTCAGGAGACCCTCATGCATCCTGTATCCAACAGTAAAAGAAAAAGTCATGGATCATTTTGAAAAACAAATGTGTAACAGATACTCCTATATAGAGCGCTTGGGTTTTTTTACTTTTACTTTCTGCTATTTCAGCGATGGAATAATGAATGTTTATTAACACTGCAATATTCATTGACAGAGAACAAATATTGTTGCAAATGTATAAAGACATTGTTATTAAACTTTACAAAAAAAACCCATTCTCTTTACACACATATAAAAAATTCTATACTAAAATCAATATTATGCTAACAAGTTTCAAAAGAAGACAATCAATCTCAGCCTGATTCCGTAGCTGTGAGTATATTAAAGGCTGTATTGGAATTGAATAGCCCAGGCAATTATTTCTTTTATGACATGAAAAAAGTCTGATGTGTCTCAAAGGATATGGCATTACTTACTTCTTACCTTCAAAGACTCACTGTATACAGATTAGCTTTCAATTTATTATTAAAAGGGATATTTATGAATGTAAAACACATCTTTCAAGCATTTTATATTATTGTTCCAGATATTTTAGATCAGGATGACAACTATGATGGAGTCTGTCTTCTTCAAGCACACATCAGAAGTGAAACTGAAGTTATGTACCTTAAAGACAAAGAAATTTTTAAAAATTACACTATAGTAAATAGAACATAGTGGCATTGTGTAATTTGTTGCTTATATTTCTGGAGTTTGATACAGTGTACTTCTGTGGTAGACTTATTTTGATCAAGCCAAAGAAGATAACAATTTTTGGAGCAAATAATTGGCTTTGCTCATTTGGAGAGATATCATTGAGAGTTCACAAAGCATAAATTGCCTCTGAAGTACCTAAAAAATGAAAAGGAAATGTAATACATCCCCTGTCTTCCTCTTCCCAGGCTTTCCTGGGACTCATATGGTTGGCTACTAGCCCATTGTATATCTCTCTTCCAAATATGTGTTTAGATTCTCCTCAAGCTCCACTAAATATATTGCAGACTCAGAAGAGAATTCCAAAATTAGAGTATAAAAATCACAGAATCAAAGACTGGGTAAGACTGGAAGGGACCAGAGTGAGTCATATTGTCCAACCTCCCTGCTCAAGCAGGGTCATCTGAGAGCACCTGATACAGGGTCACATTCAGGTGGCTCTCAAAAATCTTCAGTGAGGGAGACCCCACAACCTTTCTGGACAGCCTTTTTTTAGTGCTTGGTCACCAACATAGTAAAGAAGTTCTTCCTTATATCCAGGTGCATCAGTTTCTGCCCGTTGCCTCTTGTCCTATTGCTCAGCCCCATTGAGAAGAGCCTGTCTCCATCTTCTTGGCACCCTCCCTTTAGACACTGATAGACATTGATGAGGTCCCTTCTCAGTCATCTCTGCTCGGGGCTGAACAGGCCAAAGTCTCTAAGCTTTACCTTGTAAGAGAGATGTTTCAGTCCCTTAATTACCTTTGTAGCCCTCATCTGGACCTGGAATTCCATGTCTCTCTAGTAATGAGAATCCCAGAACTGGACCCAGCACTCCAGATGCGCCTCACCAGGGTTGAGTAGAGTGCCAGGATCACCTCCCTCAACCTGCTGGCAATGCCCTTCCTAATCCATCCCAGGACACCACTGGCCTTCTTGGCCACAAGGGCACTGCTGGCTCTTGGACAGCTTGTTGTCCACCAGGACCCGCAGGTCCCTCTCCACAGAGCTGCTTTCCAGCAGCTCAGTCCCCCACCCTATGCTGGTGCAGGGGTTATTCCCCTAGGTACAAGACCCTGCACATACCTTTAATAAATTTCAGCCAGTCCTTCTCTACCCATCTCTCCCACCTGCCAATGTCCTTCTGAAGGGCTGCACAGCCCTCTGGGGTACTGACCCCTCCTCCTAACTCTGTGTCATCAGAGAACCTGCTGAGGAGACACATACTGTTGTGTAATCTTCATAATACTGCAAATTGACTGAGGGGGACCTCCTCCATATAATTCACTCTTTGTATTTCTGTACTGGTCTCAGTCCACAGAAAAGCCTTCTTCACCAGCAAGAGCTTATGGTAACAATTCCCTTGATCTATATCATAATTCAGGGTATCATCTTTCTTACAGTTTCTTTCAAAACGATGACAACTAGAAGGGGAGAGAGACACATCTAAGTATATCTATCATTGCAGCAGCCTTTTCCCTTTTTGCAAGCACTGGTCAAATTTTTAATCCTACTTTTGTCTTTAGCACAGCTGTCTTCTCCCTTTACACACGGCTGTTCAAATAGATCCATAATTTACTGCAGTCCTGCCTTCAGGTTACTATTGCACAGAACTTTCCATTGAATCCATATCTTTACTTCTATGCAACTAGCCACTCTTCAATTTCATCTCCTGTCCCATGCTATTCATGGCTTATCCTTATTTATTTCATAAACTAATTATATGCGTCACCACAAAAGGATGGAAGTAAGTTCTGTTGCTTATTTTTTTTTAAGAAATTACAGACCTTAACTAAGGAAAGTGAATATCCTTGGGATCAGGCACAACGGCTCACTAACCTTGGGTGTGGAAGAACAAGATATACTTCTGTCTGGATTTTCTAGCTACAGAGGTTTAATCTTTCCTTAAAAATTCTAGTAATGGAAAACAGTAAAACTGGTTCAGAAATTATAAAAACACATTTTAAAAGTGTTAAAAAACTCCCATCAGGATATAGCTTAACCACAAAGGAGAAAAATACTATTTTATCCTCTAAATACTTTTAAAAATTTTAATTGTATCTTTAGGATTATAAAAGTCGGTATTAGTAGAATTGGCAAATAGATGTCAATCTCCTTCTTGAAAATTGTTTAAAAACATTGAGATTCAAGATATATTAAAAAATCAATAAAGTACAGTTCTGTGCAAATGGACAAAAAGAAGAAATACAAGGATTTCTATAGTTCCCTTTAACTGTATCTCTTGAAAAACCCCAAATTTTATAGTTAGCTCAGAAGTTAATTTATTTAATGTATATTTGTCTTGAATTGACAAACAAAGCTGTCTACAAAATATCATGGACAACAGGGGCTCTTGGTTTTTCTTCAGAAAGTAGGTCAAAACCATGTTTCAAAATTGAATAATATAATACTTGTTTTTGATGCAAAATTAAGCAGTACCTGATCTCCAAAATTTGTCTTATATTATTAGAAAAGTAATTTAATTTTGCTGGTCAAAAAAAAGTGTTTAGGCTCATCTTTTTATTCTTTGGCATTATTACTACATGTATGATGCAAAATAGAAAGAACATGAGCCCCCAAAACTACAATAACATTTAAATTTCTAAGTAAACTATTCCAGGCATACAATATTTCAAAGATAAAAGATAACATTTTTCCATAATGAAAGAAAACAAGCACATGCTTCTTGAAAATTGCTTGTTTGATTTTCTGAAGAACAGAAAACACACAAAAGAAACATAAATAGATTTTATCTTGTAACAGTTATATTATGGAAGCGTATGTGTGAAAGAAATATATGGAAAATCAAATTTGTTAAGGAGAAATTAATTTAAATGACTACTGTGCTAAAAGCGAATTCTGATCTTTAAAATCTCTTTTTTTTTCATATAACTTAATACATTCACCTTTCTTTCTACAGATACATGGATGAGCCATAATGAGTCATAAACACTACAGTTACACATTTGATATACTTTATAGTAACATTTTCTAGCTCAGAGCATAACCAAAGCCTTTGACTAGAACTTTTTTGGGCCATTGTCATAAGTAATGACAAATGCTACATGTATATTTACATATACTTCATCCTCAAATTCATTGTAATTTTATTCAGGACATATGTTCTGCAGAAATATAAAAAATAATAAAATCATAAAAATAGACTATTACTTCATGAGAGGGGTGTACATATAGGACATAAATCCAAATAATATTGAAACTTTAAATCTGAAAGAATGTAAGATGCTAACAGGATTTTATGGAAAAAGAATATTTAATTTCCTAGTAGAAGGCATGAAAAGTATACCCAAGCTTCAAGCAAGAATGAATGATTTAATAAGTCAAACATTAACCTATATCTTAGGATTCAGAACTCTGCAAAAAATGATTTTTGACCGTAGTTTCTCCTCTGCTACCTACCTTTGTCCTCTGCTGCACTCCTCTGCTTCCTCCTTTGTCAAAAATGAGCCTGAGCTATCACTGGAAGAAAAAGTCAAAATTAGAGATATGAAGCACAAAATTATTTACTTGTTAGGGCCATGGGTAAGGAGTTAAGACATTGCTCCTCTAATTTCTATTAAAGCACTTACAAAGTCATATTTCAAAGTGGTTGACAGTCTCACCTTGACAGGGCTATGGACAAACTTTGAGGACTTAAGTGGATTCAATATACCCTGGGAGCAAGGTCTTCCTAAAGCTTGAGCTGAAAGATTTACAAAGGTGCTGCTTTACATGGGATCTGGAGATACATGATATTTCAAAATCATATCTGAAAAGAACTCCAAAGCAAAGAACTGTGTTAAAATATTAATTATGTATCATTTTCCCATGTATTTCAGCTACTTCTAAGCTTCTCTTCTCTTGCTGTTTTAATCTCCCAGCCCAGCCCAAACTCAGATTCAAATTCTCAGATTTCTGAAACATATTGGGACAGGTTAGGCTTCTATCATTTCACATTTCTGACATACTCTTTATGAAAATTGACTAAATTGATCCCTTAAACATGCAATAACACTAATGAGGATAAGGAAGTTTCCATGTGGACACATTTTAGGACCAGAAGGCTTGCTAAGGATAAGGTTTTCCTGACCTTGGAGGATAATTTGAATTAAAGAAGAGTGTGTGAATTTCACTGTGAATGTGAGTCAAGCTAGAATGAAGCAAATTTACTAATGAGTAAAAATATCTGTTATCATGATTGCTCCAGAATAGCTGTTCTCTACCAAGTCTTATTCTGTATTCAAAAAATAGTACTGTGAACATCTGACTTTCTAGTGGTCAAAGGCTGATGCTCATTCAGGACTAAAAAGCTAACTTAAAACAAACTTTTTTGCACTTTATTTTAGTGCACCATTTAAAAATCATTTTAGCTTACTGTGGTTATTCCTTATGTAATCAAGCATACCAAAATTGCAGTTACACCCTTCAATTCTAATTTCTAAGATGCAAACACAGAACTGTTGAAATGCAGGTCATTTGAGGGGGGTGTTCATAGAAGGAGGTAAAATTTGCCCACTTCAGAGGAAATTTGATTTTTTTGGGTTTGGGAAAAATTCTGAAAAGTTGTCCAGAGCAAGGTTTTTTTAACCCTCTTAAATATGTCCTGTGTATAAAAGCACATACCACAAGTATATATGTAGAATACGTACATATATACATACATGTAAAATATATTATTAGAAAAAAAAAGATGTCTAAATTGTTATGGACAGTAATCTTCTGTTTATACACAGTCCTACAAATTAGTTATGAATATTCAGGTGCCCTTGTTCCCGGGTTGTGCCTTCTTGTGGAATATCCAAAGTTTCATTAGATTTCTTCAGGGATGGTGTATGTATTGTAAAAATTAGTAACTATTTATCCACATCCTCAGCGTGAATCTCTTTTTGTCTAATAATTGATTGGGGTTTGTTGTTGTTTTTGTTGTTGCTCTAGGTATTTGTCTCAAACATAGAAGACAAATAACAAAATGTCATGTAAGAGAAAAAACCTATGCAGAAATTGATGTATGACTAAGTGGCAAGTGCTTGTTTCATCTAGCTGTTTGCATGTTGTATTTCAATTATTCTGTGAGTGGGACCATAGGACCACTCTGAAAGTATGGTAGCAAGACAACTTTTCCCAGCCTATCCTGAGGGAAGTTTCTCTGGAGAGGCTTTACTAAACACCATATTATGGCTTACTGCATTGCAGCACTGGTGGGGTTTATATTGTTTAATAGAACAGTCTGAATTGTGTGATAAACCCTGCTTATTTGAATGAAAATGTCTAATACAGCCAAATGAGAAGTTTTGCATAATTGAAGAAAAGAAAGATAGGAAAGCATACAAATAGGGCAGGAAAATAGGTGTCTTGGAAAAGAATGTCTCAGAGAAAGTGATGTAGGGATTCACACTGGATAGACAACTAAATTGAAACTGACATTATAATACAGGGGCAAAAAGGCCTAATGCAATCCCTAGATAAATACAGAGGAAAAGATTGAACATAAGGAAAGAATTTTGCTTTTGTACTTGGAAGTCATATAGTACTTTTTCCAACATTTAAAAAAACTTATTAAAAATCTGAAGAGGTTTCAAAACAGACACAGGAATGAGTTCAAGGGTAAAGGAAGTCTCTTTTAGAAAGGTATTTAGAGCTTATTTTGTTTAAACTTTCAAAAACAAGTCTGAGAAATCAGTTGAATGATGGATATAAGCCAGTTTAAAGGGAGAAAACACTGGAAAGTGGAGGGCTCACTAATACAGGAGAGAGAGGAGGTGCAAGGATTAGCAGCTGCAGAGCTGGCCCAGAGCAACTGAAACACATAGCTTTGAACAGTGAGTATGGGTAATCACTGGACAAATTGTGGAGAGGAGTAGATTTCCCATGCCTTAAGGTCTTCATATCCAGAAAGGAAGTTTTTTGGGTAGAAGGAGTAAAGCAGCAGATGAATTGACCAAATTTGAGTCAACCTGAAACTAGCTGGGAGCAGACCCTGCATAAGTCAGAAGTCCATAAAGTTTATTGCAGAAAGTCAGACTAGAACAGGAAATCACAGTCTGCAGCTCTGCTCTGGCCATTCTCACCTTACCCAAGCCCTGCATACTATTCTGGGGTTAGAAAGCATGGCAACAGCCGGGTGTAGGAAATGTGAAAGACGAGCTGGGAGTAGTGTGGGTTTAGATACCTGCTTCTGCCATAAAGTTGTGGTTCCATGGGCAGAAAGAAGGAACAAAACACCTCAAGAAATGCAGAGACAAGAAGCTGAAAGGGCGCGTGGGCAGTGTCAGCCCTCAGTAGTGCCTGCACTCACAGCCCAGCAAGACTCCAGGACCCTGTTGGACGTCAGCTTGTTGCTATGAGTCACTGTCACATGTGTGCTCATATATATGTATATACTCCCCCATTCTCTAAAATAGCCACAAAGCTATTTATTATTCATGAAAAGTCCAGTTTCGTTGCCTTTACCTTTAGTCACGGTCGTTTTCTTTACTAACAAGTCAGTTACAATTTTCATAAAAACTAGTTTCCAAGGGGTCATTCTAAATATTTTTGCATGTGTATCCTAAACTGATTTTCCCTAAATATACATTCAGATTCACACAATACAATTTAATTTAAATACACAATCATTTTTGTTCATTTTTACCTTCCTGAATGGAAGAATTTCTGTTTAATCAAACATTTTGTGGTGGGGTATCCATATCCAAAAAAGCGAAAATAAATATCTAAAGCCTCTGATATAGTGGTGGCATTCCCTGCCTTCATTTTGGAAAGCAGAATGTTGAAATAATTAATCTGAGACCTCTTGTATTTCAAGCAGATTTCTCATTCTAAGTGGTAATCTACATTTGGATCACATTTTTTCCTTTTCTCTGAACTTCTCTTAACTGATTTAAAAATGGATAGGAACATATTTCTGGCAAACATAACTGTTTATGTGAAGAAAGGGGGAGAGCCTCCTGGTTCTAGCTGGAAGATTCTTTCCCCTGAAAAAGTCATTAGAAATATAAAGAGATGTGACACAAAGTCCAGCATTTAAACTTTAGATGTAGACAGTGTTTTTCAAACAATTTTTCTAGTTGCTATTTCTTTTTTTTTTTTTTTTTTTTTTTAACCCATGGATGCTTATAAAATAGAGAGGAGGTCCCAGATTTTATTCCTTAGAGAAATCTTCAGTGACTATGTTAGGGAAAATTGCTGTTAATTGAGACAGGTACATGTCCTACAACTTAAGAACATGAATAATCCACTCTTCTTTGACACTCAGATTATACCACCTTATGCTGGTATTGTTAAATCTTGAAAATATGTTCCCTAAATAGATCTCTGAAATACATTTTACCACAAGCACTCATATATGTTATTATATAGAAGGTGCTTTCATGGCTTCATGATCTTACTGCAGCTTGGAAAATCCTGATAAGCACTCTGGGTTAACACTCTAGCTGTTTGTGTTGCTGAATCCTTGCTGCTATTTTCACTTATAATACCTAAATGCAAATGTAACTACTTCTGCTTCTAGGCTGAAAGCTCATTTCACATCTGCCAATGTATAGTTTTCAGAAGATAACAACATATTTTAATTTTCTCTCACTCTATTCAGACTTGAACTGAAAAACTGGAAGCAGATATCAGGTATCCATTTACAGTGCAAATAATATTTATCCATGTAAAAGGTTAGGGGTTTCTTAATTCTTTTAAAAATTACCTTTTTTAGAAAATACAACTCTTCACCTTCAAAAGAAAACTAATAAAACCTAAACTGAGAGTTATAAAAATATTTTTTAAACATTTATTTCTCCTATCCTAAGAAAGAAAAACAAATTGAAAGATCTTCAAATCTTAATCCCTACAATATTATCGACCAAATTTCATTTTGTTGAAGTGTACTTGTGTCAAAATATGATACAGCTATAATTTGATGGAGTCAATCCAACATTCTTAACATCCTCAGAGAGCATGCGCTTGTTGACCATGATGGCTGCTCAGCATAGTGATGGGTGATTTTATTAATCAGTGAGACTGAGAAAATTTCTAGTGAGGGAAGGCCATAAATTTAGTGGCTAAACCAAAAGCCCTCCCAGAGATCTCTGGAGGGATGGGAATTCTGAAGAGACTATGGATGATGTTTTTTTTTTTTTTCTGTAAGACACATGAATAAGCACAACCAGAAGTCAGACTTCAGAATACTTCAGTTATCTGTATGTATTACCACATCTGGGGGCTAAAACAAACTCTCAGTTCCTATTAGGGCTGCTGAATAGAGAATGATATCAACTTTGAATCCTATCTTATTGCAATTGAATTATCATTGCAAATTTTTCATTAGTGGTACCACAACAATGACCAGATAGATCATGAGGGAAGCTGCGGGGGATTTTATGTTTTTTTTTTTTTTTTTTTTTTTTTTTTTTTTACCTGAGAAGTTAATCAGTTTTAAATTGTTAAAAAAAGTTGACTAGAAACCAGCTAGTCAGCTTGAAGGCTGGCAATTACCCAGGAATGAATCTTTACTATCCAGTAGTTGAGACTCTGAAAATATAGCACTGTTCTTAAATTTCTGGTAAAATGTCTAGACACATTAGTTTATCTGTCTGAACAAGTCTCTGACATTTGTCAAAATTGGCAGATTCCTGGCTCCTCATAAAACTGCAGTATCCCATCAAAACAGGAAGATAGCAATATTACAAGCATGTAAGTTGTTTCGCTGAGTAATTAGTTCCTCCCTAAAAGCTTATGTAATTGCATAAGGTTCAGAATCTGCCATTAATTCCTTAATCTGGTGTTAACATTAAAGGAAAGATAAATTTCACATACCATAATATTTTGCCTTTTCCTTCCCAAGAGAAGAAATATTAGAATTACAGGCTTTTTGGAGTAATATTTATTGCTTTTGCCTACCTGCAGTCCTTACTGTAGTTGTCTTTATAGAGCAAATGCTTCCTTGCAGTGACAGAGATGCCATTTCAGAAAATGATGGGGTGACCTGGTGAAAGAATTGCAACAGGTAGTGCTTTACACTCTATGAAAAGTGGTATGATGTTGTATTTCCACTTACCTTGCTGAGCAAATAATGAAAGTTAACTCACTTTTCTCTGTAATATGTTTTAACAAGTCCTACCTGTGTAGTTGCATGCAAGTCCAGGATAGTGAAGGTAGTCATATGGATAAGGGGAGCTTGTGTTATAAAATAAAAGTGTTCCTTTTTATGAGAACTGAAAGAAATCACCTTCAGACAGGTGTATTGTCTATATTAATCTGGTCCTTGTATTGTTACATCTTCCAGAAAATCAATTATCAGTCAGGTAAGTTTATATAAGGTTGATTAGTGTAAAAAAAACCCCCAAACAACGCAAAGCAAACAGGAACCCTGATGCCATGACAGAAATGAGGACAGACTACCCTAGACTTAGGTTTGAGTCAGATGTTTTTGAACTAAAGGTCCTTATCTTTCTCTTGTATTTTGTGCTCTGTCAAAACCATCAGTCTTCATGCAATTCAAAGAGAGAGGGTGGAGGGAAGAGTTGAAAACTCAGGCTGTTGTGGGAAAGTAAAATAGTTTTTAATATTTCCCTAACTGTTTAATTCAAATAATCATTCTGTGACAACCCTTGTTATTGTCACAAAGAGAAGCATTTTGTCACCAGTCAGTAACCTGGAATGTTGTCTGTACTTTAACCTCCAGGAGTCAGTTGGTTATGGTTATATTGTCTGATATTTATATACAAGGAAGCAAAATGTGAGGAATCGACCGTGGGTCATTCATACAAATAATATATTTCTGGGCTGAGAAAGATGAAGATGAAGCAAAAGTATGTACTTCACCCACCAAGATAGCAAAGGCATGCAATTTAAGGGAAGAGGTATGTCTATGCAACATTTGTATGCAAAAAGTCAGAAACTGTTACCTGTAGAGGAAGGTTGCATTGAAGGGCCTCAGGAAGATTTCAGGCACGTCTGTGGGTAAGGAAGAGTTACTTGCAGTGTTTCGGGGAGTTTTTTTTTTTTTTGCATTTTAAGGTTCCTGATTAAAATCTCTAGATTTGACATTTTGAAACAGGATTTAACAGCACAGCAATCCCTGCAAATTCAAAAGACTATTCTATCACTTCTGTTCAGAACAATAAGATGGACATTGTAATAACAAAATCTTTGTTGTGTTCCAAACACAGCTTAGGCAACATGGTACAAAGTGTACAGCATAATATCTCCTAGACCATCATTAGTAGTCCAGCTCAATTATCTATAAAATGAAGCCTAAACCCCAGAAAAGAGCCGGGAAACTGAAGTCTGGCACTTAAGCAAAGAAACAGAAAAAAACTTTATTTGAATGGAGCAAGTTCTTATCTGTTCATATCACAATAACTGCCAAAATACATTATTATTCTGTTGAATTTCAAGGTTATGTTCCATTCTGACTGGGTTTTTTTATATAAGATTATTCACTTCTTTCCATAATTTGCTTTATTTTCTATGTTTTTAAAGCCAATAATAAGACAAATTACCTGACCCAATAGATAAAGAGATAAAACTATGTGAACCAACAAAGATTACTGAAGCAACAAACATAATAAATCAGTTTCAGAGGAAAACAAAATGGAAAAATAATGGCAAAATAAGAATATCAAGTAGTAACAAAGAACAGGAAGTTCAGTAGTTTTTCTCAACATCTTTGTTCCCAAAATTCTCATGTTAATCTAATTATAAATTCCTGTATTAATTTATATTTTTCTACTGTTTTTGTTTTCCAGTTTCAATAGTATTTTGATTCCTGATAATGAAATAGTAATTGATAAATACTATAAAAAGAATTTCACATGGATAGCACATAAAGACAGAAAAGTGAAGGAATATTACTTGAGACTGCTCAAAATTAAAGCAGTCTCTAAATGATGGATATTCATTGAAAAGAGGTTTAAAACCAAGATGTTTTCTGACCTTGAATTTTTGATAAACAATGCCACCAAAATCAAAAGCCTCTACTATAAATCAAATGTTTTGTGCTTCACAAAACAAGGAATAATTAAGCATTCTATTTTCTGCTGTTTTTAGCAGAATTAACTGTTTTCTCTCCATGATGTAATAAAATGACTGTATTACAGCCTCCTGACAAGGCTTATAAGGTTGTAGAAAAAGAAAATTATGTAGCACAGTGATTAATTGCTAATACTGACTTTACTAAGAGTGGAATAAGAGAAAACCTTTAGTGCAAGAAAGAATCTCTTAATTATAATCCCTTCTTACTGCTATCCTTTACTGACTAAACAATAGGGGAAAGAATTAAGTGCTTTTATGACAATTCCAGAGTGAGGAAAGAGGGGATCTTGGCAAAGAAAGGAAAAAGATTATTTTCTGAAAGACAGACATTTAAAAATTATAAAAGGATCCAGTACTCCTTTGTTTGAAGGCTAAAACATATTTGAGAATGTTGAGGTATCTAAGACAAGAAATTGAGACTGAATATCCATAGCTTGTAGTTGCATATGTATTTTTCCTCTCTTAAGTATGTGATTGATTACAAGAGCTCTAAACAAGAGATCTTTCTATTTTTACTAATGGGTACTTCTGAAATGTAGGAAAAGTATATTCTCACAGTGCTTGTAAGGCTGACAAATGGGGAAAAACTTTCAAATTGTTTGAAGATCTGGATTTGATTCTCTAGAGAAACCACGTTGTAAAATTCCCTCTGCTGATGGGGTTATATAGTTTGTGACTGTACCAGGCATCCATTCAGATCAAAGAAAGTATAAGAACTTGTGACATTAATATGATGGAGTATCTATGAGTATCCACCTGGGGTATACATATGTTATATAAGCTAATTACATGAAAAGAGAGTATTAAAAGAATATGATTAAATTTGCAAACTAAAAATCAGGGCTGTTAGTTTCTCTGTTATTTTGCAATTGGGTTTATGACAGTTCTCTAGAGTTGAGTGCTTCTATTTCTGACATTATCTTTGTCAGCACATAAAAGTGTATCAAAGACCTAAAGGACACAGACTAAATTTCTTTTTTAGGGAGAAAATAAAAATTAATTAGGATGGCATTTATTAACTCCCCTCTATGGGAGAAGTAGCAAGAAAGAAGACATTAACTCCATAATCAAGCAGAAGTTCACAGTTCTGTATCATTCTGGTAAAGTTGTTCAGCAGATGTGTATAATCCCCTGCACAAACTCTTGGGTTCATACTGCCTTTGGAGATATGAGGTCCATATGGCAAAAAAACAGCCAAGAGCCCTTGAAGTGAAGAGCTCTCAAAGGCAGATATGCAGAGAAAAGCTGAAGATATGGTGGATTTAAAATCAACAGAAGGTAAAGGTGTTAGGCTAGAGCACTAGCTTGTCAAGTGAAAAAAAAATTGATTTGTTACTCTTTGAAAACCAAATATGAAACCAGGACACTAAATGTCCTATTGGGAATTCACGCCTGAGGGGGATTTAAATCTCTTTTTTGCCTCTCTGGTGCGAAGACATCTTGCTCCCCCTTCCACTGCATATATCATCTGAGTCTTCCCTGAAGTAAGGCAAGCCATTCAACACTGCAACTTTTATAGTTAAGTTATAATTTTCTTTTCTTTTTTTTTTTAATGTGTTTTCTCATTGTACTACTTTCTATCACTTATCCTATGGAACTAATCTGTCCAAATTCAGGTTTTTTAACTGTTAACAAGACACTTAACCAAGATTAGGTTTGAATGGAGAAGTCATTTTATCATGCAGTTGAATCTATACAAACATGTAGATTTTTCTTACAATGAATCTGCACCTACATCATGATTATTTTTAGCTTCTAGAAGAATTTAAAAATCATGCTACTTTTATTAGAATTGGAAATAATGAAATGTCACAGCATCAAATTTCCTGGAAGAATTGGCTGAAATTTGAGGTTTGAGCTAAAGTGAGGCCAATTATATGGTCAGATTAAAAAAAAAAAATTGAAACTGTGTGGTTTGGTTTTTGTGAAACTTTTTGCCAGACATTTTCCTGGTTATTTTCTTGGTTTTCATCAGTGAGCTACTGATTTACTCCACTGAGAAATTCAAAGCAAAATGCAAGGAGTTGAATACAGACTTGGTTGAAGACAATGAGACTTTTATTCCTGAAATGAATATCACAGTGACCCAACCCTTCCTCCCTAATTAATTGCATCAGTATTTGGGAAAAGGAAAAAAAAAAAAAAAAAAAAAAGAGGAAGTTTTGCCTCTGCCCAATAAAACCAGAAAGTTTCATGCTTAAATATGGTTGTTCCTAAGAAGTACTGAAAAACTATTCTGGAAACTTTCCCATCAAAGCAGCTGTGTCCTTTTAACTTGATTCTGACTAAGTACCCTTTCATTCACATTGCAAGAACTACTGAATGTAAACACATTAAAATGAGCTTTCAAGATCGCTTGGGTAAATTTAATATTTTTAAAAGTTAAGGTAATAATTTTTTGGTAAAAAATATCTATTTAAATTTGATTTAATCTGTAAAGTATCTTGATAGTCAATGATAGAATTCTTTTCAGTCCTCTAGTCTTTACAAAATATGTCTTAATAATTCCTGTGTTGTCTTCTATCTGCTTTATTTTCTGTTTTGCTTTGTCCCTTGTTTTCAGGAGTTACACAAAATATTATAGATATACATATAAGAGATTGATATAGATATATATGCATACAGGCTGTTATGATAAGGGCAAAAACATTATATGGTACTGAAAAGATAGATTTTACAAGGAAAGGATCTTTCATAGAAGCAAGAAAATAATCTTACAAAACATATGGGACATTATTAGAATTTTCTAAGCACATTAAGATTTTGTCATCACGTAATGAAGAATGGATCTCTTTAGTCACCAAGGAAACAGGTGAATTCTGTACACTAGTCATAGCAGTTCATGTGAAATTCAGCTAAAAACTCTGCTGGATCATTCACTCAAAAAGAATGATTTTATCAAACAAATCACAAGCTACTGGACTCAGTAGAATAGCAGGGTTGAATACCAGGGCCAAAGTTAAGATAAGAAGTCAGGTTGAGTGATCATATAAGATATTTTTATGATTGATTTTCAATAAACCAAATTTTTTCATAAAACATTCTTATTAAAAAAAAAAGCCAGATAAGCAGCACTGTGAAAATATGAAGCTGATATGTTAATAAAGTAACTCACCATTTAGTGATATTTAAGAATTTAGTGTTCAATCAGGGATAGCTAGATACAAAAATTTCCATATCCTTGACTCATTTTCCTAAGCAAATGAAATGAAATAGACTTAGTGGTTAAAGCGAGACAGAACAGAACAGAAAAATGCTTTTCTCTTCCCTGATAGTAACATAAAATGCCATATTGATAATATGGAAATGAAAAAAGAATATGAACTATAAAGGTCTTGTTCCAGAGGACTGACTCCAGGAAATTAGAAAAATATTCAAAATGCTATTGGGTCCTATTTTGTTACTTTGCTTCATACATATCAATTATAAATTTTAGCCCTTTGTCAGGGCTGACTCACTTGATAAACAGTGAATTTCTCACATCTGGTTTCTTAACACCTGAAAAACTGCCATTCATGAGGTATAAATACTGAAAAAATGGATGTGAATTAATTACTTTTTAGTTACAAAGAAAGAACATTAAATTAAAAAAAAAAAAGGGAACCTGATAGAAATTTTATTCTTTGCAGGTAATTTACTCCAATATATTCATTGTTGTAGAGGTAAAGAGTAAACATTTAAGCAACACAAGAATATGTGTGCCAGAGGGAAATTTTTCCCAAATTTCATTGTGCTGTCATAAGTATTCAAGAATAATCAAGTGGTTTTCCTTTACTTTTTTACAAAACACTTTTCCATTTCTAATTGACTTTTATGTTTTTTCTTCTCAGAAATCAAAAATATGTATGCAAAATTAATCCTAAAGAATAATTATTTTGATTTTTTATGAGTCTTTATATTGTCATAATACATTCCAGATGGGTACTGTCACATTTAAAGTATTCTGTAATGGTTTTCCTTTTTTACTCTGTAATGTACATGTTGGCAGTTTTCACATATAATTGTTTTCTATTTCCTGAATCAAAGACTAACTTCTACCTTGTTTCTCATCTAGATAACTGCAGACTGAGAAAATGGAAAAAAGCTACTTTCAGAGAAGTTCTGTGCAAGATTAATTGGTGCTAATGTTGGTTTTTTGGAAAACTGGTCGTTGGAGCCATCAGAAATTTTAAATTTTAAATACTGTCTTTAAACAGATTTTTTCAAGGGTAGAGATCACTCAGACAAGCTCAAGTAAATTAAATAATTTAAAATGTTGAATTAACTTAGATGCTGTATTGCAATATTTAACCACTATTCCAGGGAATCATGTGTCTCTTACAGATCTTAGTTATATTAGATATACCTGTTATTTGAACAAATGTTCTAGTTATCTCAAGTATGATCAATATCTGGCACCAGAAAACCACTTCAATGGATGCTGTTTCTTGGAGGATGCTCTTTCTATCAATAAAAATTTATAGATTTCGTGTTTTCATTTTTCCACAGAAATTTCTCAGAATCAATATATATACTAATACAGGAAATTGTATAACTATGAGTAAGATTAACACATTGATATGGCATGGAAATGCTTTTATATTAAGTATGATTAATTTGAAATTGCTGCTTGGAAAAAAGCTTAGCTGGAGGGGGATGCAAATGTGAATGTTATGGTAAATGTAGGTAAAATTGATTGTTTATTGTTGTTTGTAAACTGAGTATTACTGGGTACCAGACTGAAATCCAAAGGAAGACTTTCTTTTCCCACAAGAGAGACTATTTTCACTTGAAATTTTTAAACACATCAAGTCCAAGGTAGTTTCAGCAGTGGCAATTGTATACCATGACTTGAATTCAAATTCTAGGTCAGGAAATTTCTAGAAATCTTCCTACTGATTGCTGGGAAGATCAAATGGGCTAAATATTATCAGTTCTAATCCTCTAATCTTACATTAGCAGACACTTCCAAACAAATGGCTTACTACACCTATGATCTGACCTGGTTTTCTTTGTGGAATTACCTGTCTACCAGCAAGCACATTAAGAGGTAAATTACAAAAGCGTTATAGGAAATGAGGTGATGGTAGTGGTGGAGCTGTCACTACTTGGCTGGATTGGGTACATCAAGTGGCCTTCACATTCCACATGTAGCCCACCTGACAGTGTGGCAGCTGTGAACACAAAAGACACAATTCCCCACATGATTTCTTTCAAACCCATCTGACAAATTTACCTGAGTTTAAACATCTGATAGGATCTTCTCTTTTGCAACAGCACCATGTTCTATTGTTTCTGTTCGGAGTTAATCTACATTCTGCCTTCTCATGCGTGTATGCTACTTGTTTCAGATAATTTCCTGAAGTGATAAATAGGTCTCACTTCAAAACTGAGCATGGGCTTGTCTTCTTGAACATTACTTTTCCTCTTCCTTTCTGTACCACAGATGAAGCTATAAATGATCTGGCTCATTTCCATTGCCTGACAGACTGAAACTGGAGTGGCAATGCCACTAGCCACTAACCATCTGCAGGACTGGAAGCAATAATAATCCACAGCAAAATAGCTGAAAATTGTTAACAAAAATTTTCTGCATCAATTTCTGACTCTTCTCATTGAAAAGTAAATTTTGAAGTTCTTATAGTAAAGTCTAAGAAAAAAGAGATACAGACTCTCTTTACTGTTGTTTCCGTATTCTAGGGTTTTACTTTTCAAGTCAGCTATTTCTGTGAACCTTGTTAGACAGAGCTGCCAGGAGCTGATCTTCCATGAAACATAGATATGAGAAACCCTTTCCAAAGACTTCAGGTGATTAATGCACATGGGATTATTTCATAAGCAAATGAAGATTATGATCTATTTTGATGGTATGTGACAGATGATTTCTTCAAAGTTGTCTTTCATATCTTAGTCTTCTGTCTACTCTGTTGGTTAAAGGAAAATAACTCCAAATGCTGTAAATTCAGGTGTTCTTAGCAGTGCCATACTGGCAAATATGATTAGCCTAATTTTTCATTTAGTTATTTGATAGCCATCCTTTCTGTTCTTATGCACTGATATATGGATTTAGAGACTGTAAAGATCAACTACTTGTAGTGAAAATGTTATAAAATTTTATAGCAAGATTTAACCTTTAAAATTTTCCATACCTCTTAGCTATATTTATAAAAGAACCTTGACTTTCAATGTTCGGACCCAGATTGAGTAAGAGGTTAAATGTTACACACATTACAGTAAACCAAAAAAGCCTCTCCTCAATAATCTCAGTTTTCACCCAAAATTGTAGGTACTTTGGACAGGATTCATAGAGGGTCTATGAGTCAGGCAAGATAGGCCAAATGAATCATCCCTTCTACGCTTCCTACGTGAACAACCTGGGGAAAACAGCTCTTGGCAGGATTTGTCTGGCACTGAGAGCTTCCCAGAGGGTGATGAGTATGCCAGTTTAGAAATGCCTTCCTCTTCCCTTTAATGAGACAGGATTTGTAGACAACAGCTTTTAACTAAATTCCCATTTTTAGCTGTCTTTATTCAGGAGAAAAACCCCAGAAAAAAATAAGCACCATTTAAAGTTATAAATTGCATATCTTTAAGTAAAATTAGTCTTCCTTAACATCAGGGCACTCATGGAATAAAATCTTTCCTAAACTCTATGTATATTTAAAACTTAAATTATTTGGCTGAAGGGTGAGGATGGTTGCTGTTTGCTTTGATTTTTCTTACCTTCCAAGTAATCAATCAACAGATTCATTCATTGTATTCATTTGTAAAATAAATCTAAATATCATATTTACCCATTAGAAAATTATATTTACCCAATTCTACCATATAGAAAACATTGGTTACTAACAGACTTGAAGGAAAACTGTTGTCAGAATATATAGAATAGAAGTATAGGGCACCTTCAGAAAAAAAAAAAAAACCAAACAAAAACAACTCCACTGTGTCACTTAAGACTTTCAGGTAGGTGAGCCAAAAAGGCAAGAAGCCAAGACTGAAGAAGTCAAAAAAGACAGAGCAGAGGGCATGGATAAGAAAAGTTACAGCAAAGGCAGTCTAAAGATTAATTTACAGCACACCTCTCACTTCAAAAGAATCAGCCAGAGGACTTCATTGGCTGGCCCTATAAAAATTCAGATAGGGTCTCACAACAAGGGGCAAACTACCCTGAATTTACCAGACCTAGAAAACACCTGCAGAAACATAAATTCCTACTATCATACTTTTCTGAGATTCTTTATGTACTTAAATGTGCCTGTTTGCTTTTCCTTACAACATGGGAAAAAAGAGAAACCTCACAGCCATTTATTTGGAGCTTAAAAAAAGGCACTAGGCCAGATGATAGTGAAAAAATAATTTAAATTGTTTCCTTTTGGGTAGCAATGCTGGGATGTTTTCTGGGGTATGTTTTCCTTCCAGGAAAGTAATGGGCAGCAGATCAATGAATCAGAAGCTGAGTCTAAGGAAAAAACAAGGTGACTGAGTGGGAAAAAAGCAACCAGCAGAGATCCTGTTCTGAAATCAGCATGGCTTGAATGAGCTTCCCCATGCTGCAGTAATTACTGACCTTGCTTCTCAGCACGCAGCTGCATCCACTAAAGAGGAATAAAAACAGAGGTGCCTGAGCTGGGGAGATGCCTTCACTTAAGTGAAATGAAGCAGTCCAGATGCAGGTCCCACAGCAAAGACACCCTGCAACTCCTCTCAGAGCCTCTCTGTGTCACCAGCATGTGGCCAGATGCTTGGGTGGTGGCTGTTTTAAGGTATGCAGCCAGGGAAATTCCCCTAATGCTGCTCCAGAAAAATCTCAGCAACAAAGAGAAAATTTTTGCTTTCTTGTTTATAATAATATGAAATGTCAAATATATAAAAGCTTATATTTGCTTTAAGGTTGCTGGTGTTGATTTAAATCACTTGTTACTAAACATGTATGGACTGCGAGCACCTTAAGAAGAGGGACAGAGTTTCTTTTCCCTGTCTATAAATCTTAGGAAACAATTTCATTGAATATTCATGTGCCTTTTCTTATACGTTACAGAGATGCTATAGAAAGTGCTAAGGTAGATGGGTTGCTTTGCAGTGCCTGTTTTCTTTCTGCAAAATGAATAGTGATTATAGTGTTTTTATGCTGATTTCAGTTAGTTTTTTGAAGAGCCATTGTTCTGTTGATATTAAAAAGAAAAAATAAGCAGTCTAATCTCATCCTGTACAAGGAAATTACTTTTATTTTACTAAATTACATGCATGCACAGTATGTTTAATGCAGAAAAAGAGATATCTTAACAGTATGATACATATTCTATTGGTATTGGATGCAACCAGCTGCTTGAGAGACTACTAGAATAGAGAGGATAATACTCTTTATGCCTTTCTGATGGATTCCACAAATCCCATTGATATCTTCATGTGAGAAGAAGTTTATATGATGCTGCAGGTTGGCTTTGGCAAAAATTGCTGTGCAAACTAAGTGTTGGCCTGTGCCTGCCTCAGATTACGTTTGAGATTAAATGGCTCCCCTGAAGTTCACATTTTCCAACCACCCTGCTCAAGCTGGGTCACCTAGGTCTGGTTGCTTATGACCATGCACCAAACATCTTTTGAATATCTCTAAGGATGGAGACCTCTGCAATCTCTCTAGGCAACCTGTGCTAGTGTCCAGTCACCCTCTAGCATCTGGGTTTCCTGAAGGTCAGATGGAGCCTTCTGTACTTCAGTTTTTGCTCACTCTTGCCTCTTCATCTGCCACTGGAATGTGCCTGTCTCTATCTTCTTTACTACTTCCCTTCAGGTGTTTATATCCACTGACAAGATTTCCTTCCAGCCTTCTCTCCAGGCTGAAAAGCCCCATCTCTCTTCTTAGAGGAGAGATTCTCCAGTGTCTTAATCACATTCATGGCACTTCATTAGATCTTTCCTGTAGCTTCCTATCTCTCATGTGCTGAGGAGCCCAAACTGAACACAACACTCTAGCTATGGCCTCTCTAGTGCTGAGTAGAAAGAAAGAAGCACCTCCCTCAACCAGCCCAGACCTTCTTTGCCATTTAAAACAAAGCTAATCAAGAACCTTAGACCTGTCTGATCAGTCCTTCATAAATGCTTAGATTATGCTTCCTTTTATTCTTGTTTTTTGTTTCAGGGACAGGGAGGTTATTGCAATGCACACTACTTAAAGCATGGACTTAATTTTTTTTTTAAGATTCCTTGGCCGAGAATGAACATCCCTCAAGTAATGTTCCTGTCTCCTTTGTGCTTCTTTCCCATATGCCACCACAGGAGAGAAGCAATAAATAGGCAAAGAAGGACTTTTATAAAGTTATAATTTGCTTCTGGATGCATGTAGATAAACACAAAGCAGGTGAAGCACATTCAGAAACCCTGTCACTCTCCTGCAGATCTAGGAATTGCGATGAAATCTCAATGATTCAGTCACTGTTGTGATCTTTGTAGTATTTAAATCCATAGTAAGCACACATGGTGATAGGCTGTAGCTTGTATATGAATGAAAAGTCAATTGGTAGTCTAGATTTACTAGAAGAGTTAGTAACTACATGCTTTTATATACCTCCATCTCATTTTCAATGGTAAAAGTCCCATCTCTCTGCTTACTGCATTTGTGCAAAAAATTCTAACTGGTACTAGCAACTTACACAGGTTTCAATAAGGTAATTTTTAAGAAATATTTTTTAAATATTAGAGCTCTACAGGTGCAACAGAACAATGAGAATCAAGGCTTTTTGCTTTTCCTGAACTGAGGCTGTTAAACGTTGCTACAAAGGAATTGTCTTCAAATGATGTATTGCGTGTTCATTATACTGTTCACTATAATTACGATCACAATTAAACCACAAAAATTGTTACTGACAGTTTAAGATGTATGAAGCTGAAAAGACAGTTTGCAGTGCAATGTATTTCGTTATTATTAAAGACTGCGTAATCATAGCCAGCTGCATTTGATTAGTCTGGAAACCTCACACATTTAGGAACATGTCACCAAGTTGGTTCACTTAATTTTGCACCTGCTTATAACTGTGGCAAAACCCACAAGAGTTCTCTCCTGGTTTTCTTTTTCACTACATACATCAATTATTTGCCAGTTTTTGTAATGCTCTAGACACTAATAAAGACTGTTTTCAGTGTGTTTAATTTGGTGAATAGCTTTTCCACTGTTGTCAAAGTAAACTCACCTGATCGTTTTGAAGTTATGGGCATTATTAGTTGTTTAGTATTTTAGATGAAACCTAAATTTATGTTGTAGAGAAGAAAATATCTTCAGTTCTTAAGTCTGAAGTGTTGTGCAGTTAGTATCACAGCAATGGAGGACTCCATGTTACACTCCCTTAAAAAGAAGAGCTAGGTTTCTATGTTCAAAAGCTAATTTCAATGTATAAGTAATTTTTAGCTCCTATATTTATCAGTTTTCATGAGAATATCCTGAATTATTATATGCAAAATACAATAGAAAAAGTATCCTCATCACAAAGCCTCAAGGCCAGAAACTTGAAAATTTATTCAAAATTGGAATCTAAGACATAACCCAAATTTTTATATTAGGAGCATTTCATATTCTGCCTAATGACTGTAGCATGGTCACTACACTTTATCCCACCACACGCAACAAACCCTGTAACGTGTCTGACTGAAATAGAAGTTGTACCGCTGATGGCTTTGTACATGCTCCTAACACACGTGCAGTTTTGTAGTCAAATATCGTACTTCAAACCTGGCAATAAATACCTTTGCGTGTAATTCTTGGATTTCATGGTACTATTTTCCTGAAGGAAATTTAAAGCAAAGAGGTTAAAAAGCATGCATGAGGATAATGAGCAGTAGGAATGAAAAAACAGTACCATCTTTTTCATTCTTCAGTGGACTTCAAATATAATAATTATTTTCATTCTCAGGTATTAGTAAATCAAACTTTTTAAATTCTGTATGTAAACCTGCTCCATTTAAACTTTGTATAATAATTATAGGTCACAGACTTCTGGAGTTAACAGGTTTCAATTTCACACCAGTATGTTTACTCTGTTCACTCATAAATGAATTAGAAATTACTGCAGCTTCATCACTGCAGATGAAGATTCAGGCACATATCAGCAGTGGCCTTAACAGCAACTATCAGAATCCAACTACAAGAATCCTTATTATCCTGCTTTTATTTGCATATCTTTTAATTTCTTGTGCTACAAGACAATTATTTTTTCAGTAAAAAGTATGGCCCTGGGAATTATCAAAGTTTTATTGCAATTCAAGAATCCACAGTTATAATGGAAATGACTGGAAAAAACATTGAAAACATTTGCAAATATGTTTATTGTATTTTATAATCCATTCTCACTCATTTCTAATCAAAAATATTTCATTTATTGCTTTACAGAAAATAAAAGGTAACTAAATGGTGTTTTTTGTTATTCATAAGATATCTATAAGAAAAATTGGAAATACTTTCCCCTTACTGATATCTCTCTCTGAACATAACCAAATCCATATGATTATTGAAGGCTTTTCTTTACAATTATTAGTGTGAAATTTGTAGAAATACTCATTTTCATTCTGCAGTTCTCGTTTATAGTCATCTACAGAAAATATTATTAAACCTATAGACAAATATTTTTAAATATATAGATTTACTTTATTTATCCTAGGTGTTTCAAAAGAAGAATCCAATTTATGAATCCTTTTCCTAATCCATCTAGGACTGGGAAGAGGAATAAAGATTATTGATATATTGTGAGTGATTTATGGTTTATATCTTCTCTAATGTATAGTAGACAAATGAAAGTGACCTCTTTGAACTAGCTCTGACAAAGTTTTCAGGGGGATAGCATTTTAGGAGCTGCTTTAATCCTGAAAATGAGCAGGATTGGTGCATCCCCTGGAGTCCATCAGTCCTGGCTGGAATGCAATGAGAATAACTGCAGGTGGGTAATGGCTCAGCCTTCTTTAAAATTAAAACCTTAGAGCTATAATGCTAACTTACATTTTTTTTAAAAAAGAGTGACGAAATTAATTAACCTTTTGGTACCTTCTCTCTTCCTTTGTTCTGCATGTTGGTAGCCCTGAAGAATCTATAAAAGATCATATTAGTGCTGAGTAGCCATTGCTTTGCAGATGGAAGCCCTTGGGGAAGTTTTTTGTCCATGCTGGGCACTCAAGCTGCAGATGCAGGAGCAGGAGTAGGAGGGAGTTGTTTGATGGCAGATGTCCCCAGCATGACCCCACACCAGCTCCTTCTGCAGAAGAACAACATTCCCTGACAGACAAGAACAAGTGACACTCTTGCTGGGGGTGAGGTTTTCAGTTCACTCCTGCCGGTCACATTATTGCACACTTTTGTCTTGTTACTGCTGTTTGAGCAGGGATAAACTCCACCTGCAGGTTTCTGTCACCCTTGTTGGTCCTGTAAACTGGTATCCACAGATGCCCATGAAAGACAGGATTGCAGTTGTGTAGGATTAGTAGGTTGCAAGATAGTGCCAAAGACTGATAAAGTAAATTACTTAATATAAAAAATTCTGACACTTAGAAACATATTCTGATATATTCTTTATATGCAGTTGTAAACATAATGTATTTTAGCTTTTTATAATTCTCTTGCATCTTGTTTGCAAACCCAAATTATTTTTAACTCTCAAACTCTTCCCCATGCAATTAATTTTTCTCATGGAGGAGTGGTGTAAAAATGACCAATTTGGAAAAAAAAAAGAAATTAAAAATTTTCTCCTTTACAGCAATGTGTAATTTTGCTATTACATAATTACGTATAGTAACAATGATACTGATGACATTTCACAGACTTATTCACACTTGCATGATTTAGAGAGAAAATAGAAAGTATGTACCCAAAACAACACTCTTTACTAATGGATCTCTAGTTCACACTTTCTCTCACACAGACTGGGATTATGAACTCCATATATGTTGATATAAGTTGTTCCTTCTCAGAGAAAGAGCCCTGCTGCCTTTAAAAGCAATTAGATTTAGCAGGGAGTTGACTGAACAAGAGAAGCTGTCTGTTTGCATTTGCCAACGTCAGACCAATGCAGAGCCCCACTGGTAATTTCTGGTGAGCATCAGCAGAGCTCACAGGCAGAACCACAGCAGATTGCTCCTTCAGCTGGCCCCTGAATTCACCCTCCACTCTGCCCGTGGGCATCTCCTGAAGGTGGACATTACTTCTTCCCTAGGGAAGCTTCTCATCATCATGGGCGTCCCAGCACACCTTCCTAGTGCTTCACCAAGCTGGGACACAGTTCTGTCTGCTCCCTTTATAGAAGTTCTGGAAGTGAAACCAGGGCAATTATCCACAAACCCTTTTTTAGACCAGTTTCTGACCAAGGACATAACACTAATCTATCTTAAAATTGTGTGTTTTTACTGGGTAAAGCAGGAGGCTCAGCGTGGGAGGCAGCCAAGAAGCTCAACCAGTATAGTCTGTGCACATGCCTGATGGGGAGGAAGATTTTATACTCCTTTTGTGAGATAAATTATTTTCCATCTCCATCGTATATGATAATTTTGACTTTTCTTTTCCTCTGGAGCATAATCAGAGTTTGACTGTAAGAACTGGACTGTTACGATAATTGTATGCATCTCTCTCTTCAACAGGTAAATTTTTTAAATAACTCACAATATCAATGGAAACCCCTAATTAACACCTAAATATGTGAATAGACCCCTTTCCTTTCAAATAACAGAAAAGTTTTGCTTTACACAAAGAAGCATTACTATGATTTCAAGGTCATAAATACATTATGAACGGGTACATTTGAAAATTTACTTTCTTGGTGGCTGAATGAGTTTTAACTTCTCTGGTAGATGTCCTGATAACAGAAAATTGGAAAATAAAATTATACAGGCTAAAAAAGGTTTTATCTTCTACTTTAGGCCTATTTTAAAATAATCAAATTTATTTAAAAAGCAAATAAAAGAACAGACAAGAAGGTCTGTTTTTCACAACTTTCAATATGAGGCTTTATTTGTACAATTCCTATATTAAATGTCATTGTGAAGAATTTCAGTTTGCTTGATGTGCACTTACACCAACACTCAACCTTTGGGATTTTCAGAAACCTTTTATGTAATACCTGGAAAACAATAGTTTAATCACAAAGTGGCATCTGGAGTAAGAAGAGTCCTTCAGTAGACCTTATATTGAGCTGATGCTGAGGTATAAGAGGCCATTATATGTTTTGTTTTGTTATATGGAAAGAAATATAAAATTAAACATTTTCAATAAATGATAAATCCTGAGCCAAATAATTTGAGGGATGTAACTAAAGATTAACATTTTAATTGCATTTAGAACACTTTAACAGACATCCAAAAATATCACAGTATACCAAGACTAAATTGGAAGAAAAGCCAGCTATAATAAAATTTAAAGGAGAAATACAAAGGAAAGGAAGAAGGTGTTTATAGCAACAAACTAAAGCTAGGAATTCAGGAAACCGATAAACTTTCTAGAAAAGCATAAGGAGATCTACAGACAGATTTAAAGATAAAATATATTTCAAAGAGCATTAAAAAAAAAAGAAACTGAAGTGAGTTATATTGATCTTACTTTTGCTTGATTCGGGAGTCTGTCTTTTGGCTGATAAAACTTGCTGATCAATCAGATTTGGCAAACTTCCCTTTCATTTCAATAAAATAACAGGCTAAAGCATTCAGGAATAGATATTATGATAAAAGATGTCAGAAGACATCTTAATTCATAACCATATGATGAAGTATTTTCTATGGCATCAGTAACTTTGAGAGGTTTTAACAGTAGTTACAAGAGGGAGACATATTTATATGAGGATTTCTTGTATAATTGGAAAACTTTCACATACTTCAGGAAGAATCCCTCACTAACATTAGCTAATGTTGATTTTCAATGGCTCATGGAACAGCCAATATTGAAAAAAGACAATTGGGATGATCAAACTACTTATATCTGTCAGCTTATCATAAACCCTGAAGGGCAGCCAAGAATTTCTTAATAAAGACGTAAAGATGTTAGTGCCAGTAGGCACTAACTAGGTTTATGGAAGACAGGTCTTGTCAAACCAGCTTTATACTTTCGTATTGCTGAAAATAAACCAGATTATCTAAAGAAAAAATAAAAAAAAGCAAGCAGCAAACTGTGGATACAGACTAAGGCTGGGCCTCATATGGGTTGTAGGAAGTTAGCCTAAGTAAGAGATCCTTCTAGAGTACTCAGATCACAGGAGTAACTCTTAAAATATTCTATCGGCTTTACCTCTCTTTTCTTCAACCTTCCCAGGTGAGGAAGGAGCCTGGGATTATTCTCAGTAGGTTTCTTGTAATGGGTAAATTTTCAGGGGGGAAAAAGTATCATTGAGAAGAAGTTTTAACAGTATGAATGCATGTACAATTTGTGAAGAGCCAGTCAGAGTACCTGATTTGTCAGTGTTTCCATCTCACATAGGAATTCTTTATATAGACCAGAAATTATCGATTAAAGAGGTCACTGGTAAATTGAGAAGATTTCATGGACAAGCCACAAGAACAGCTAACAGTCTGGCAAGATGCTTGAGAATTTGAGAAGTCATTCATTGATTGTGAAATCTTAGTAAATATTTAAATGTTATTTGATAAACTCTCATATACGTCTAGTGGAGAAATGAGAATTTGATAGTGGAGAGTAGATATGGTTGCAAATTAGTGTAGGAGTTCAGACTAAAGAAACAAAAAGACATAACTTTTCAATGACAAGAGTTATAATAATAACAACCACTTAACAAGCACTATAGCACTTTTTTCTTTATTTTTGAAAGGATATTATAATATACTTTCATTTAAAATATATTTTATACAAGAGAAAATTAGGCCACTATAATTCTAAAGCCAGAATAGCTGTGTTAGAGCAGCTGATTGTGATTCAGCTCACAGGTTTGATACAGAGGCTCTTGCTATCACCACAGGTTACATGCCATAAACAGCTGCACAAGTATTGCCAAGAACAATCTTGTCATTTGAGAGTCCATTAGCTGCCCAGACTTTCAGAGCTATTCTCCAGCTGGAAGGCATAAGCTGGGCATGAAATTCAGAGCACACTATGGATAATTTCTAAGGTGGAATTTCATTAAGAGACAACCTGGGAGCAAGGATACACTTACCCCATATATTAGGTGTCTAACCAAGGTATTGTACCTTTGCAGGCACTGACTATACACTGCACTCCTGTCATCTGCCTTGGGGGAAAATTTGTCACAGCTACTTTAATTATTCCACTGAGAGTTAAGAAAGCAAGACCTCTAACTTTCTGTGCTCTGAATGACACCAAATGTAAGTACGTACAGTAGGAGTATGAAGGTCTTCCATTGTGGGTAGCTATAAGCACTGAGTAAAAAGAAAAAGGAATAAAGAGCTGTGTCACCACAACATGTCAAAGGAACACGCAGAAGCGCTGTGCCTAACTCAAACTAGAAGTCAACTATGACTCCTACCATATGTTAAAGCACAAATGAAACTAAACACTTTTGACTTAAGGATCCAAGCTGTGCAAGAATGCACAGCTTGACTCTATGGATTTCTGCAAATCCCAAATTTAGGATAAGGACTACAGTACAGGTCACAGACATAGCTTCATTTCTGGCCACAACTCATTTGTGCCTTACCTATCCTTGGGCAGTTTAGAGTTAGTATCCCCCAGGAGAGCTGAGGAATGCTAGTGTATTCATATATATATACACACAGGTATTCATATATATATGTATACATATATATGAATAGAATTTTATGCTATTCCTTTGAATGAGAGCCTTTTAAACTGCCCTTAAACATGAAAATGATGAAAAATAAGGGAAGTCTTATACTCCCATTGAGGAGAGAAAAACACAGTCAAGACACATTCCTAAGCTTACATTTCTAAACAGCTTCTCTAAATTTCTTAGGCAAATAAAAATTTTGTTCCTTTGATCTGCATATGTAATTCCCACTGGTGCTAATGAGAATTATTTGCTAATTCAATAGAATAAGCCCTATAATTTAAGGGATATTTGGATGGCGACTTCAAATAAAACATTAAATACTTGATAAGAAGTGATAAGAAGTCTATGAAGAGTCTGAAGATTTGAATAGCAATCATTTTTTAAATTATCTTGAATTTTCTAATATATGCAAAAAATCCTAGTCTACTGAAAACCAATATATACATGTTCAAACTTTAGTAATATTAAATAACAAAACGTAAGAACATTAATGTATTTAAGACTTACTAAAGTACAGCCATAAAAAGGGAAGTTATAGATTTTTTTCTTGGTAGAAAACTATAAAAGACAAAGAAATGTGAGTTTTAATCTCAATCTTCATTGATATAAAAGGAATTATTTGGTCTAGGTAAACCAAAAAGAAAGAAAGTCTGGCAGATAAACAGAGTAGATTTTATTTTTCCATTGCATTTCTTCTTTCTCTTTTTAGGTATGGAATTTTTATTTATTGTGGATTCATTCATGTATGTGTAATGTTTACACCAGTAATAATTTCAAATATTGGACTGTAAAAAAGAGCAAAAGCTGAACAAAGTCAGATGCTCTCCCCGTTCTGGCTGCAGTAAATGTCCCTGATGGGATGATACAGAACACCATGAAACAGAGCCACAGTATGCCTGGCACCCAATCTGTAGGCTAAATTCTTCATTAATACTCCTAGAACCTTGGATCTGCATTGTGGGTGTACCAGAGCCATGCAAACTGACAAACCTTGCAAAAATCTGGAGAGGAATTCGCCATTTCTTGGTATTTGGAGCTCAGATATTTGCATCTGTGTCATTGTCTGCAGAACAATCAATAGAACAATCTTGGGGAGAAATCAGTCCCATCCTAAAGTAAAGGTTTTAAACAGACCAGATTAACTGGTAATTAAATTTGTCCATTATATTTTCTTAAATGCAGCAAGTGGAATCTAAATAGCCTGGACAGGCATCTGAAGGTAGGTGTTGGGACTCCCATCCCCAGTTTATCCATTGATGTAGCAGCTGGTCTGACCTCCAGTGATAAGAGACTGTAACAATCACTTTAGTCAATGTATTCCTGCATTCATAATAATTTTAAAAGCATTTTTTAATTACAAGCTGTAAATTAAGCCAAATATTTTAATGCAATCTGCCACAGAGAAATAGAACGGAATCATTTGTCTATTTTAATTTTTTTAATATACATGAAGAAAGGCACATCTCATTTTGCTTTTGCCTTCTCCAAGTAAAACAAAGCCATATTCCTGATACTTACCTGTCATGCTTTCTATAGCTGTACTCATCCCAAACAATATTTGTTGGAGCAAAGATTTTTTGCTGTAGCATCTAAGGATGGCTGTAATATTCCAGCTGAGACCTTATCACAGTAGACATCAGAGAAAATCTACTTCAAATGTCATAGGCACAAATTCTCTGCATGGAAATTGCTTTTTGTTCTCTCTACACTCTCCTGTTCTTCAACAGCAAAAAGGTTATTCATCCTTATTCTCTTTATAAATCAGGTCATTTTACAGGTATTTTTTCAGTCAGTATCCTATTCTGCTTATTCCTGCCTGTATGTAATGACTTGCACTAGAAAAATAGCATTTTTTCTTTTCTGATCCCATCTAAAATCTGACAAGATTTCTTTGAATTTCATGATAAAAATTACAATTTTCTTGACTTTGTGGCCCTTCATACTTAAGGAACATACCTTCTGTTTGCTTCTCTAGGTAACTCATACAAATATTTTATAGTTTTATATCCTGCAAAAACCTTTTGGAGAGTGGAAACTGCTCTTTTCATTTACATATGGTATTTTTGTCCAAAAAATATTTTTCCATGTTTTTTCCTGGAGAGGCACCTGTGTTGAAAACCTTACTGAAATGCAATTAGACCTGTGATGCTCCTCCTGTATGCATAAAACCTTTACCTTTTGTAGGAGGAAGTGAAGCTACTTAGGCATGATTCATTCCAGAGACACAAAGCTTGGTGGTTACTCATTCCTCTGTTTACTCCGTGTGCTCACAGATTTCTTGCTTATTGGCTCCATGATTTTTTAAACAGTGGGTGTTAGGATATCTGCAATTTTCAACAACAATTTTTTATAAAGTAATGAACCACTTTTGCCTTCTGCAATTTTTTATCCATCTGTCATAACATCTCAGATGCAACCAAACATTGAGCTTTTACTTTTGAATTCTTTCAGTGCTCTGAAAAAAAAAAAAAGTCAGATGAAGGCAATTTGAAAACATCTGATTAAGTATCAACTATCAATTTGTTCCTTGCTATACCAGGCTGAAATCTTGATCCTTCATGCCTAATATTAACTATCATAGCAAATGAGCTTTTTAGAGAGAGTGGAAAAAGTCATTAAGTGCTCAGAAATTTTCAGCATTGCATGCCAATCACTTTCAATCTCTGCAGGAGCAGACTAATGATCTTTCTTTTTTTTTTTTTCATCCTGCTTCTGGAGTACTGCCTTGTAACTGGTTTCTGCTGGAATTAATTTTCTCCACAATTTTCTTTTTCTGACTTTGTTTTTCTACCCAAATTTTAATTGTAATGCTGTTTTACACCCATCCTCAGTAGTTTGACCTGGGGTCTCTTTTCTATGCTGTTCACTTTGTGATTAAAATGACAATGAGATTATAGTTTCTCAGCTCTGTGCCCTTGATATTGTTGTAAATTACTAATCTCTTTTACATAGTCTACTAATACAAGCCATTTAAAAGTTCTTTCCTTCTAATTTTCTGCTTTTATTGAAGTCTGCCTCTCTGAAAGCTGATGTTTTCATTCTGGTCTTTTTTGTGCACTCTGTTAGGGTCATGAAGTCAAATGCTATGCTCACCCATACCCAAGTTGTCTTTTAATCTGATGGCCTCAGAATTCTTCCCTCTTAATTGAAATAATGTGTAGATTTTCTCAATTATGAATGTCCTATAGCTTTGTTACTAATTGGAAGAACTTGCAGGGCAGTCAGGGTCTAGCTATGTCCTTGTTTCTGATTGTTATTAAAATTTCCAGTGATAATTACTCTTTTAAGGGTTTTAAAGGATCAAAATGACATTACCTACTCTGGTTTACACTTGCAAGAAATACTTCTGTTTGAGATTTTTCAGTGGCTAGTTCTATATTTTGCAACACTTTGCCACTTTAACATATTTTATTATAATATCTTTGCTTTTCCAATTTAGAGCCAGATATAAGCCTCAGATACACCTGAGAATTCAATCCTTTGAAATAACTGTCCCTGTAACTCCCAAATCCTTGCACAATACACTTATTTCTATCCAACTCCTTTGTTTTTTCTGCATTACCATCTTGCCTCTACTTGTTCAGCACAGTGAACCTGTGTCTGTGTGTGTGTGTGTGTGTGTACATGTCCAGGCCTGCACTTACTCGAATATTGAACTTAGTGAGTGATTTTGTGTTAGAAGGCTAATTAATAGCAGAAAAAGGAGTGTTTGATTTCTAGAATTAAAAGTGGCAACTAAGCTGCCAATAATATGGGAATTTAAAAGCCTTTAGGAACAACTGGCAAATCCATGGGAAAGGTGTAGTGACTGCAACAACCTCAAAAATGCTTCACATATTCCCTGTTGTGAAAATAATGAACAAGATATCTTAGCAATATATATTGATTAGTAATCTGTTCAACTTTTAATCTTTAAAATAATTTAATTTTGCTTTTTCCTTACTACATATGTCTTTGGTTATATATTTCCATTTCTTTAGAGATTTCAGAATTGGAATGAGACACTGATTTTCTTTGGCTCATGTTTCCTGTAAACCTGCATTTAAGCATCTTATCCATGAGAGACAATAAAAATAAAACATATCAAAGATGCAAAGGACTGAGAAAAATATAATGTTTTTCTATTCTGGAATTAGACTACCTAGGAATTATAATTTAAATCTTCTTTAAAAGGAAACTATAATTTTAAATCCTGTGTGCCCTTAAAATCATGATTCAATGAGGCTTTGAAACACCTGCTCGACTTCAAAGTATGCTCAAAAGTGCTTTATTGGATCAGGTCTTAATTTGCTCAAAAACATAAATGGACCTTATCAAAAGTCAAAAAGCTTGTGCTTTGTGACTTACTTTCAAGTTATTTCATTTGAAGCACAGGATCCAATTAATTCCAATAGAGCTGTTTTAGAGATATTAAATTTACATATTAAGTATTAAATTGAGGCCAAACTGAAGAATATCAATGGTCGAAAGGCTTTTGGCTCTACAGCCGTCTGCAGTGCAAAGTTATATTTGTGGAAGAGTTTCCTGTTATTAGACAATTTTATAAATTATACAGATTCAATTATTTTTACCTAACATTTAGTTCATAAGGACATGCATCGTTCTTTAACTGTTAACACATAGTAATGGAATGATTTTCAAATATAGATAATAAAATAAGTTAGTGTAAATAAATGGTAATGTTCATACACTGGACAAGCTACACACTGAATTCCTCAGAATTAATTTTTGGAACACTTTAGCTGTACCTTGTTAGGATGAAGTTTGGTCCTGATTTACAGGATGACTGTGGAGTTCCTTATTAAACTGTCACTCAGAGAGTATAAGAGTTGAAAACCCATTACCGTGTTAATTAGATCTGTGGTAGTTTTCAGGTTGGTGGTGACAGCTGCCAGCATATACATTATCCTAGTGGCAACACTACCTCTCCTGAGGTAGAAGACTTTTCACAGCCATGACAAAGGGAAAAGGATGCTGCTTTTCCCCTAAGGGGGCAGTATCACAATCCAGGAAAAAGCTTAAAAGGTTAGATTTATTTTCTTGTAAAACATTTGTAATGACAAACCATGATACAGATTCACTGCACTTTATTCTTTTAAAATTTATTTCTTACTTAAATGTAGCTGCCTTGAACAAACACGCAGTTACATTCAACGAGGTACAAATATTACCAAGGAAAATTACATTAATGAATAGTAGGGGACTATATTGTTCAAATATGTTGTGCTTCTTGTATGACTACAGGATTTCAGAAAATTATTCCATGATAAATTAGGTGGCTTTATTTCTGGGCTATACCATGAGGGGTCAGGTGATAAGTAGCCCCTGCATCTTTTAGTATGTTTCAGCTATTAATTGGTTTCAGTTTCAGGAAATGGGGTGAAAGAGAACATCCTAATGTGCCCTTGTGACTTGGAGACTGGTCAAATTTTCCCAGTGTTCATGAAAGTAATGTCCCTGGCCTGTTAATCAGCAGTACACCCAGCTGTTACAGGGATGGAAACTAAGGTACAATATTTGGAAGTTTATATACTCTGGAGCAAACTCATGTAGGCACACCCTTACCTCCGGTAAAAGTGCAGTAGCAAACCCCACCTCCATTGTTAGGAACAAGTTTGGAATGCTTGGTGAACTCCTATGAATTGCTCTGAGTTTGCTCAAAACTGATATCTGTTAGTAGCTAATACTTCTCATAAATCCTAAACCTCCACATCACTAGTGAGCATTCCCTTGTTTGTGTGGTCAGGATTCTAAGTCACATATGAAAAGCAGAACATCCTTTGTCAAGCCAGTACAGCATTTCTTCAAGAAATCTTCAAGAATTTCTTCAGGAGTAGCCCAAAACTAGATACAGTGAGTCAGGTCAGGCCTGCCAAAAGCAACAGCACTGGCAGCTGAACCCATGAGATTTTTCCTTTCTTTTGCTTTCGGAAGGAAAGCACTCTCTCTTTTTTTCTCCAGTAGTGTGCTGGGAGAAGCTGCTCAGCAGTGTGGCAAGCAGATATGGCACACAAACTGAATCATTAATTTAGTGAGTATTCCTGGGTGGACACTTACACCTATCTATACCTGGGGAGAATACTTGGTAACTATTCCCACACACACTGCTGTTTCTGTCCATTAAAAATAATCCAATCCAAACAAGGATATGCTGTGAATCCACTGAAGTCAGTGAACAATCTCTCCCTGCCCTTTGTGCCAAGGCCTCATGCTGTGCCTTGAGAAAAATGACCTAATGAATTTTTCCCCATCTCTTTGATGACCCCCTGATGTTATCTTCACTACATTTCCACTTCAGTCTCATTTTCTTCAACATAACTTCTCATTGTGTTTTCTGTCATATTTTTTTAAATTTAAAAATTAATACTGAAAATTATGTAGAAGTTTTTATATTTAAGGAATTGTGGACTGCTCCAAAGAAATAAACCAAGTATGCCTGTCAGAATACAGGCCAAAATTAGTGTGGAATAAAAAATTTCCCCAGGCATATAAATTATTCCCCTTCCCAAAATCTTAGAGAACAGGTGGATGAGACTTTACTATTGTAAAGTTCTATTGATTAAAATAAGAAGCAGTAATTGGGACAGGAAAAAGCTTTTTGTCCTTCACTTTTTGGCCTGAGTTTATGAGTTGACTGAGTTGCTGTCAGTCAAAGGATAGAATCCAGAGCTACTTGTCTGGAAAAATAAAATTGTGGTCCACTAGTAAATGAGGTATTTCAGTCAAAATATTTACAAGACTGAAGAAAAATGTTACCTACGTTTGTCTGGAAGTTTTGTGATCCCTGAAGGGGGGATGTATGACTGAGCAACTAAATTCCAAGCAAGGATAAGAGAGAAAGAAAAATGGTGCATCAAAATTAACTGCTCAGTGTTCATAGCTCACTGTTCATAGTCCATCCTGCACACAGTGGAAGAATATAATGGCAAGTTAAGTTTTCTCTGAATTAAGGAGTCTTTGCTCATGAAACACATGCTGTTTTCCTTCCATCATAACTTCCTCTGGAGATTTCTACTGCTCAAAAAAAAAAAAAAAAGTGGTAGTAATCCACATTAGAACAAGGAAATCAGAAACTTGTTGTCCTTTTGCCAAAAAGGACATTTTCCATTAGTGCTTTCCTTGATTTACCTATTTGATGATGTGAACAAGACCTTCCAAACAGACAGGGGATGCAGAACATTACTTTACACTTGTCCCCAGTTTGGCAAGGATGGCAAGAAGCTGGATTTTGGTAGGAAGACACAAAAAAATCAAGAACCACTATGAACATTTCTGGTTTTCTGCTGATTTTATCACATTTATTTTCATGTCTGATATACAAGAGATATAAAACATGAAATCATGATCATTTTCTTAGGTTTCTTCTCAGATGTAGTGTCTCTCCTCCCAAAAAAGTTTGGATTTTTTTCTATCACCTTCATATCTCAAAACCTGGTTTGGAAAACAAGTTCTCAGGAGTAGCAACAAGGGGGGTGAAAACCACTAAGAGTAACTAGTACATGATCTTAATTTGACAATTATGTCTCTATACCAGGGTTCCTCAGATTATTTTTTATATCCAGTGGAAAAATAAAGTGCCATAACATTTCTGATTTTGAAATGGAGAATTCATGTTTCAGAAGTCAGTCAAATTCTCTTGTTCACACCTAAATAAAAAACTGAAAATTTCATTGTCAAATGAAGATTGTTACACCCACAGTTATACCCTTTCAGTATGAAGATTGTTGAATGAGTGTGTGAAGGCAATGTGCTTTAAATTATGAAAGGTTTCTAAAAATATCATAATCCAGAAATCCATTCATTGCAGAATTCAATCCAGCAGCTCTGATGAAACTGGCAAGATGCATTGGCTGAAGTTATCATGAATCACAACATATGCAATAGCACTGAATTTACCAGTTTCTCTCATGCTTATAACTACACATATTCCAATAATGGCTCTGACAGTTTGCTTTTGTAGAACACACTGACTATTTTGTTTCTGACAAGAATCTGGCAAAGGAAATGGAGAAGGAAATACCTGTATTACAGATACTGGGAAAAAAATACCAAATTTTTATTTTAATTGTTATTTACCTTCCTAAGTTAATTGGTCTCTTGACACCAGAAATTTAGATATTTCAGTATAATGCAGCAACACAAAACACCAGTTTCTCATCCCAATACATTTGTTTCTGTGAGAGAGGTTAGAGGAGTATTAGTTTTGTAACAGCCCTGCTGTAAGGAAACACTTGGTCTCCTAGCTGCCGTAATTATTATCAGCTGCAGCTTACTGGGTTTCCTCTTATTAATGTTATCACTTGGCACAGAATTATAATGCAGGTTTAGCCAGTTATTTAGCCATCTGTGAAGTGTCTTAACTCTGTAAGGCATGGTATTAAATAAAAAATCTTATTCGTTTTGAGGAATATGAGTTCATGGTATTGTCTGCAATTCAGTTAAATAAAAATGAAGTCATTTGGGAAATTGCTATAGTTGGACTAATTGCCTAGAAAAATATGGGGATTATAGATTAAACTAAATCCTTCAATAAAGCCTCCTTATGCTAGAAATTTTTTGATTCCCTTTCCTTCCAACAAACTATATAAAAAATTGAACATCTCACTAAATTATCTTCCCGTAATTATTCAAATATCAGCTAGAATATTTTTCATCCCTTGTCTTCATTTCCTGGCAGAGACCAGAAAAAACAAATTAATTTCATTAAGAGGCATTAGAGGTACAATATAGAATACTAAATCTGGTCAATAATACACTGACTTATTGAATCATCTTGTAGTAAATTAAAAATTATTTCAACAGCCCACTGGCTAAAGTATTAAAACCAACATCAAACCCCTTCCTCTTTCACATGTAAGAATTAAAGGAACCCAAGGGCTGGAGTCTAAACAGAGTCCTCTGCTCATTTATTCCCAGGGATGCCACCAGGAGCTTCAGGCTTTCTGCCTACCATTGATGTACATAAAATTTGCCAATAATTATATTCTTATAACAGCAGAACATCCTAAGGTCATCTCTGTACCCTAGCCTACATTGCTGGAGGAGCAATTTTCTGAGTAATATTCAAGAAAGATCAGAATGTTCAGAAACCAGTGCCTACACTCGTATGAAGAAAGTTGAAAATTAGGTTAGTTATGTTGCTGAGAAGCCAGTTTATTGATTTTGCCATGTCTGATAGGTTCTAGATCAGATTAAAGAAAAAAAAAAACCAAAACCAAACAAAATCATAAAACAAAAATAAAAACAAAATCTATTTTTATTAAAAAAACCCATATATGTTCTTAAAAATAAAAAGTCCCACAATAGAAAACTTATGAGCACAGAAATAAATCATAGTTAATGGTTTGATATATAACTAAAATATGTTTATGAGACATTTTTATTTTATCAAGGGAGAAAGTAATTCCCATTTTTCATATCTTTGCTTGGATGAATGGGAGTGCTCATAAATTTTATGTTTCTTGTTTGTGCTAAAAATATATGAATATATACAAATATACAAATTAAATTTCCTCTAGGAAATGTATATTCTTCAAGGATACTGAAGCTTATTTCAAAAAGGAACAGGACAATCTGTATCTATTGTGGATTTGATGAGCAGAAGTGGATTTAACAGTGTGAAGGAAGTCTCAGCTTAATCTTTATTAGAAGTGTTTGTAAAGCAAGTAATATCCAAGAGGGAACAAACTAGAATAGATTATGTAGGAAGTGATAAGTCTACATTTTTTGACACCTTTACAAGCAAGCTTGAAAATACCAGGAAAAATACAGTTAAACTTACATTAGGAGAAGAAAGCAGATCAATTAATCTCTCTTCAGACCCTAGATTGACAAAGTAGAGTTTTTTACATCCTTCTGGAGGGCAAAGTTTGGAACTTCAGCATACGTATTTAAGCATGTATCCATATAATTGTTTTAATTTGGCTTAGGAAGATGCTTTCCAAGTGAATTTTGCAACAGTTCTCTCACTGTACCTTGTTTTGCATAGCAGAGGGGTGTCCTGAGGCACAAGCTCTGCTCATTTTAGGTAGCACTAAAGTGAAAGCTGTAATCTGGGATCACATTTAATATATTTTAGCTGCTAATTAGCAATCATCTCATGGGGTCATACTAAATTGGCCTGGAGAAAAGTGACTGCAGTGCAGACAAATTTCCTGACATAATCTCTCTGGCTTTACAGAGCCTGTCCTGTTAGAACATTCTTCTTGATAGCGTAGACATGATTTAAGGCTTTTACTGGTTAGAACAATAAGTTGTTGATGCAGCCAGAATCTGTTGAACCTCTGAATCCTGTACCACAGATACAAGGAAAATCAAGAAGGGGAAAATAAAAGGAGAGGCATAAATTAAGATAAGCACCTTTTAGTCCCTTTTAACAGCAGAAATAATTTTATTAGACAATATTTATACTGTATTAGATCATGTCTATGCATGTATATTTCTAGATAGGAAAAAACATTCACAACACTGAGAATCAGTTATTTGAAGGCAAATCAATACACACCAGGAATCTGCTTAGGTATTACAATTCTTCATCTTTCCTGAGAGTACTTTCTAAAACAGGCATTTCTAACACAGATTACAAAGAGAATAAAAATCTTTATGCTAAAAGGTAATGTCTTTTATAGTTTTCCCCCAATTCATGTCTGACCTATTCTTTATCTTAGACAAGATAAAGAAAAAATTTTTGAAAATATTAAGTCACCAACAGAATATAAATTAGTAGATAATGTCACAATACAATGGTCTCTCTCCTCTTTTGGTCCCTCATACTTATGGCTGTCATCCAGCACCTAGCTGCAAAAGATGAGGAAAAAAATGTGACGATCTGAGAGTAGGCTTCTGATTTCTCTAATATTAGAAACTTTTTCTGTTAGACCTCAAACTCGTTTCCAAATGCTTAAATGGGTTTTGTCTCTCTTGATGATTTCTCTGAATGTTTCTTATTGCACTGGAACACACACAGATAATTGTGATTATAGATAGCTTACAGCCAGAAGAACTTGTTTGTAATTCGGAAAAGGATCAGGAACAGACACCAACATTAATAATGGGATGCTAAAAGGACAGGGAATGGCCTGATGTCGGAATGTTTTCCTGATGGTTGCAAACTACAGAGAGCTGCTGGAGGGACTGAATGAGAGACAGCAATATGCTAAATGTCAGTAAGAAAAGACTAGCCAAGGAGGATTGTGTTCAGGTGTTCAGGTTGTATGTTTTACTCAAAATTAAACAGTCCTTTTAGGCTTTATCACTTAAACAAATGGTAAAGTTTAAAGAGGTCTTGTGAAGCTTATGTCTAATTACCCTTAAAACCAGTGTCCCTGGAAAGAGCTAAATGGTGAACCAGAGGGACTGCACCTTGGCTGAAATGTTGATGAAGCATTAAAGAGTGATGGTGGAGGTTTGGGGACAGCTTTATTCATTCTGACACAAAATGGTCTACAGGTGACCTGACCTCTAGGGGTTCTCACAAAGACTTCAGATTATACTCTGAAATGGGTACATTAAAGCTGGAGGATAAAATCAGAGCCAAAATACTTCAAAATACTGAGATGATGAAAAACTGGGAATTTCTCTCCATATGTACAATATAAATGCATCTTTGAAACACAAAAACATGCACACCTACATAGCAATTATACGAAAGCTCACATGAAGCTCTAATAACAACTTGTAATAAAAATGAAAAAAAAATGAAATGATGAATTGTCTAAAATATAAGAAGTGGTTCCTCTGACCAGTTGCATAATGGTAAGATTCACAACTTGCAGTCTGCAGATTTTTATGATGCAGCTACAACATGCTGCAGACCTGTCCTCCCGCAGATCTACTCATGGGTAGGACTTCAATGTAATCAAGGTAGCCAAAAGAAGAGGATGGTGAAATATTATTGAATTGCATATCTTTTTGAAAATATAAACTATTAAAATTTGCCAATAATTGTCTTTCTGTCTTACAAAGCCATTTTTATCTTTCCTACAAGACTGCTACTTCTATTAGCTTTGATTACAGAAATGCATAATCACAGATTCAAATAATGAAGCACTGTCTCTCTTTTGAACTCAGTGTGCTGGAAGGTTGCAGTATTTCACTAAAGACTGAGGCTAGGCTGAACATAGGAGACTAAATAAGGAAGAAGATAAAAAAGGGAACACATTCCTGTGTGAAATGTTATATTCATTTCGTCTTAGAATCAGACACCGACTTCCACCTCTGTGTGCCTGCAAGTGGGTGCCACCACACTACCTGTGCTGATACCCTGTATCATTTGTTTCCTCCTGCCCAGCAGCACCAGGAAAAGATTTTGAAATTGCACCTGAGTTTAACTCTCTCACAGACACATCATCCAATGTCACAATTACCAACACCTGTACAGCTAAATTGCAATAAACATCAAGGAAATGACAACTCTCTGTGGCACTGACTCTGTCCAGTGCTAGCTTTTTGTATCCCTACAGGCTCTTGAGGTTCATATATCCAAATATTAAGAAGATATAGCATCCAGCCATATTTCTTCCACAGAAAATGTTAGGATTTGGGAATGATGTTTTTTGGTGAGGAAAAGGTTTCTAGCTCTGACTATTGGATAAAAAACCCCTCTACTTACAAAAAACAAAGAAACTTCTATTAAGGCCAAAGTCAGTGATTTTGACTAGGTTGTATAAGGCATTAATTCTTATACATTAATGTATAAGAATACATTATGTATAAGAATTAATCTATCATTTTCTACAGAAAAAAAATGATTCCTCAATCGGGAGCTTATCTTAAAAGTACTGAGCCTTGTTAGTTGCACAATCTCTATCTGAAATTATATCTTTGGAACTAAATAAAAAATCATTTTCCTCTCATATTTCACACTAGTATTGATTGAAATGAAAACTAACTTTGACAAGTGCAGTTTTACTCATTTGCTTAGGGAAAGGTCAGCATGGTATTTAAAGGAGGCACGGCAAAGGAATGATCCCTTAATGCCTGCTTAGGCCTTTACAGGTATTGCCTTTCCTAAATTTTTTAAAGAGAGAACAAAAGAAAAGTCAGTGTTGTGCACCTGGTGTATAAATAATCCTTCGGATATTGTCCATGACAGCTGGCTCTCACAAAAGAGCAGGTGAATTCCTCATGACCATTTCAGTGTTAGAGGAAGTTGACAATTGCTGCAATAACTAATGAATACATAGTTTAGGTTAGAAATGTGTACCAGGAGACAAGGTTATGGATGCTTTCCAGAAGGCAGAAAACAAAAGGCCAGTTATTTAACTGTTCCAGTTGGTAGAGGAGAGTCAGCCTGTTTTGTGACTATGTGTATGTGACTATCCCACATAGTTCCTCAAGGGAGCACTTTTTGAACATAAAAAAAAGATGAAATCAGGTCACTAACAGCAATCCAGAATTCTAGAAAGATTTTCCCCAATCCTAAGTAAACAGACTTTTTTCCTGGTGAGGTGAATTTTCTTTAGTCATATTGACAAAGTCTTTAAACCAGCAATTTCTACCACTTTATGTAGAGCTTGAGGCTCTTCATGCAAACATGCTTCACAGCATCTTGTGAGCAGAGACCGTGTAAGAGTATTTTTTTAACAAGGCAATTACAGAATGTTACTCATTACGTCACTGGAGATTGCTGCACAACAGGAAATTTGTTCTTTGTCATTCTGGGTAATTCCAACAATAGATCTCTCATCCAACAGCACAATTGCTGTCCTTCCTTTAGAAAAGCATAATGCAAGATGTTAAATGCATGGGATAGTCATGCAAAAAAACTACATGGTGTGTATTATGCTGTACTGTTACACTCTCCAAAGCAAATTCTCCTAGTATCCAAACAAAAGGAAAATGGACTAATGAGTAAAAGCAATCTAAATTAACAAACACACAAAAATTATTGGCTTAAAAGCCATTTTCTTTTGTCTTTTTATTTTCTTCATGTGAAACCTGTGAAATTCACTAAATTATATTTTTAAGCTCTCCTCTGCAACTACAGGCAAATTTTCCTCTTAGCTGAAAGTTAAGACTGGCATAGACTCAGGACTTGTGGCTGAAAGAAAAACACCAGCTACCACAAGAGTCATGATAATATCCTACTGAGCTCACCTCAGACCTCCTGGTTGTGAATCCTGTGGGTTTATGCAGCAATAGTTGGCATTGAGGAGATTACTCAGGTGCCAGATTCAGGCCTGCTATCATGAAACAGAAATCAGGGACAATGATTTTAAACAGAAATCAGGGACAATATAATCAGGGACAATCAGGGACAGTACATGCTCAAGCCCAAAGGTGCTTCACCCTAGTAAGGTAAAAGAGCCACTGCAAAACACTGTCCCATTCCTTCTTCCCCTTCCTTTGGCTTCATTCTGTGCTCCTGCCACCCTTTCCTGTATACAATAGACATCTCTAGCCTTTTGGCATCCATTTTTTTCCCAAAAATCACTCCAACAGATTTTTTAAAAATGTTATTTATTGAGGAAAAATGTATATATTGTTTATTTTCCAGAGGCTTGTGGCTTTTATCTCTTCTCCTTCCACCCTCCCCCCCTTCCAGTCCACAAAACCAGGTGTTGTGTAATTCTGTGAACAAGTAGCCAGTGCTAGAACTGGAATGTCAACTTCACTGAGACAGCAGTGAAAAATAATGTGAAAAGGTCATGACTGTGATAAAGTATCCCTGCATCTTTCTATTGAGAAATACAAGGCTTCTGTTGACTTTGTAGAGCTGATCAGAAGCAGAATGATTTGAAATCAGACTTCCCCTTTCCTTACGTAAGCCACTTACATAAGCAAAAATGTAAGCAACCACTTAACCTGAATTAAGGATTATCTTTGAGTTACAATGTCCTCAGTCATGGAGTGACCATGACTGAAAAGGAAGTTTTTAAGCATTCAGTTTTTAAGCCTATTCATGTATTTGAATTTGGGTATCCTATATAAACAAAGCAGCTCCATCGACTTACCTACATTCTTACCAGGGTTACTAAATGGAGGTGTATGCCCTTCAGTGTGTAAGAGGACTATTTATTTTTATTCTAATGCATTTTCTTACAGGTTGCTAATATGTTTCATGGGGATTGCTTTGAAATGCAAAGGAATCAAAAAATAAAAAGTATATTTTGAAATTTATGGTCTCAAAATATGTTAAAGATTCTGTTGAAAGTGGCTTTGATTAAACAATGCACTAATGTAATTGTTAATAGCATTAATTAAGAAAGTGAGACTATTAAGAGGATGCGTTTCAGTGAAGAGGTTAATATTTACTTCTGAAAAACACTCCATGGCTTAAGTGAGTCAGCAGGATAAATGGGAGAAGGACTTGTGAAATGCTTCTCAGAGGTGGAAGCAGATATGAATTATTCTGTCTTAATGAAAGGGTACAAGCAGGTAGCTCTTGCTTGCAAGGTGTCGTCTTTTTTCTGATTTTCCTTTTATCTCCATCTCTTCATCTGTTTCAGGAGCTGCTTCCAGACTCTGGCCCACTGCTTGGAAAGGAGGGATATGTACTCTGCACCTTTGTATTGCAGGGTGAAGTGTAAAAAACAGACTACTTAGAGTCTGTCGTTTGGGGACATCTGCTGCTCCCAACAACTCAGCTGGGCTACAAAAATGCCACTTTTGCCCACACATCAGGCCTTCCAACCAGATGCAACTCATGGCTTAAACAGCTTTCCTTCCATAAGCTCCAGAGAAAGAGAATCAAAGTTCCTGTGCTACTGGGCTCTACAGTAAACAGTCTCTGCATCTGCTATCCAGAAAAACTGATGTTCTTAGACATTTAGGGTAGGTATCTAGAATTAAACTTCCAATATCACTACATTATTATGCAAAAAATTTCCCTTCACCAGGAATAGTCCTGCTTACAAGACTTAGCTCTGCAGAAAACTAGTCATTTGTAGTAGTTATTCTTGAAGATTTTGATCTTTTTTAGGCTGAAATTAAAACTTGAAATTTTAGTGATTAACTGAAAAAGGTAGTGAAGTGATGGAAAATTTCATGTGAGATGTGAAGAGATGGTGGAAGCAGCGAGTTTTGCAAGTCCCTCCATAAGAGCTAGGGAAATAACAGGTAATTATTTTTCTTTATTGAGGATGACAGCTCATGTACACTCTTGATTGTTTACAAGAATGTTAGTGGTAGAATTACAGGGATGTTGAGAATTGTATGTTCAGAGACAAAAATCCCGGATTAACTTCAGAGGAAGCTTGAATGTTCCATTTGTTCTCAAAAAATATCCTTTATGTAGTTGGATTTATTTTCAGTAAAATTCAATTAAGCAAAAATTTAAAAATACAACATATTTCATTATCCTTCTTGCTGAAGTCACCTCTCTCAATCCCTTATACACTGACTATCTGGATCTCAGTATTCATATTAGAAAAGACCTTGTATCTGTAGCCTGAAATTCAAACTTCCACCCATATTTTATTTTGTCATATTATTTTTTTCTTAAGACCTGAATTCCTGAAACTGCCAAACTCCACTCAGCTAAAAAAAAAAAAAAATCACTCTTTTTTTTAACCTTTTAAGATCAAATGTGGGATATTTGAGTGAATATAGAACTCAAAGTAAAAATGAAACTTGTGTAGATCTGGCCAGGATCGCTATTTGTACTGAATCTCAAGCATAATGTAAAGCGAAACTTGGGGAAAAAAAAAAAATCTGTTACCTGTGAAGTCTGCAGCACCAAGAATAAAAACTGTCATCTGGGCAGAAGACTTCATATCTCATTTCAAGTGGTTTTATGTCTAAACATTTCACTCTTTGTGACCTTGCAATATAATTAAGATATACCTAAACTGAAAGTTAAATCACAGTGATGCTGATTTGAAATTTTCATATAAATAAGCTTCAACAAAGACACACAAGAAAACTCATTTCCCATATATAAAAATCAAAACATCTGACTGATTTCAGTTAAGAGCAGTCTTTGTTAAAGAATAAGATGGGTTTTATCATAAATAGCAGAGATTGATATGATCTTTAAATAGAAAAAGTCCTGACTTGTAATTAGACATATTTTGATTTTAAAATAACATTGTCTACCAAGGTCATAATTTTTATATTTTTGATGGGAATTGTCATACCATAGGAAATACTATAGCATTTTATATTTTCTAACATAAAAAGTATATGTCAAGGTGTTCCCTATACCTACAAAACCTTCTTATGATACATTTTCTGTCATTTAAATGGCTGCCTTTCAAAGAGTCTTTGCTATCACATGAACTTCATAGTGATATATGAGGATTAGGTAAGTTTTTCTTTTGCTTTGAAGGAGTTATCCTAGTCACCCTTATATTCTCCAGGAATTGACACACACTTGAAAACCTGACCATTAATTTCTACAAAACACCATCATTGCCATAAAAAAAAGAGAAGAAATTTCTTTCTGAAGCTTTAAGAGGCACTTCAAATTTCTATAGCAAATCCCTGTCTACAGAGTCTAAACATCACCTTATCTTCACAACCCTGCAAAAATAATTATAAAAAAAATTAGGCAGCAGGTTTTTTTTTTTTTCCGGTAATCACACAGAGAACACTTCTGCCATAAGCATATTATGGATAATGAGGGCTGCAAGGACGAGTAAGCAGCATCACTCTCTCTTCCTAAGTACAGCATTTATTGCTCAAGCTCTCAGAGCTGAATGGCTTTAGCATGTGTGCTTATAACAACGTGTTAGCTGTTATGTGCTTGACATGTGGCAGCAGCTTAAACCCATTTGAAAGCAGAGGTTAAAGAAGGCTTTTGCACAGTGAAGGATAATATTGCCAGAGCAATCATTACTGCACCTGTGAGCATAGCCTGCAGACACTGCCTTTCAGATGCTGGTTTGCATCCTGCTGTGAGAAAGCTGCCTACATGGTGTGAGCCTGCATTTTGTACAGGCTGCCTGCTCATCTACAGTGCAGGTGGGGGAAAATCAGCCCCTGCTTCCCCAGAGCCCCTCAGTGTGAGAACAAGTGCCTTTAAAAGGGTAAATGATTAACATCCACTCTCACCTGAAATACTGGCAATGGCCGCATCAGAACATGGTTATGATACAAAATGAGGTTGTATAGAGAAAAACCAGCAAGAGATTTGGAGTTCCATTTTTCTGGGCTAAGACAACAAGCACCAGAACTCTGCTTTGAAAAGAGCAAAGCTGTGCACAGCACACTTATAATTGTCCACAGGGCACTCAGCAGTCCAGCTATATAATTTCTTTTAAGGTTCTGCAGTGTGAAGTAAGAATTCTGGGAAAAAATATGGTAATACATGTATGACAAAAGCTCTTCCCCATTTGTTTTTTCAAATGCCTGAGGAAAACTTGCACACTTTTATCAGTAGATTTTTTCTGGTCCAGACCAAGGAAAGAAATTAATTCTAGGATCTCAACTTTGTCAGAAAACATGTTAGTGGTTTCCCCCAACATTGTACCAACTCTGCACGTGCTCACACATGTCCTGCTTTCTCAGCTGGGAAAAATAATACAAAGTAGCAATACTGTTCAGATTTCTTCACAAAGACAATAAACCACAACATCAAATTATATATCCACACTCTGTACTGTTTAAAAGGAAGCTTTATCCTGTAATTGTTGTACAATACTTATATAGTAAATGCAACATAATTAAAGATCAGCCAAGAAAGTAATACATTCAGCTCAACTCTCATGTTGAGAGATATACTTCCAAGAGACTGTTCTTAATCATAGCTCAATCATATTCCTGGTTTTCTGCTTCTCACTCAATGACTCCCTTAAATGCTGCGTCTAACTTGAAACTTTTGAACAAACCGTCAGAGCATGTGTCTGACTAGGGGCATCTGAAGAGTTTGTTGGAATTTCCTTGAAAGAGCTTTCACTCTCTTAGACTATTTCTTGCATAATCTAAAAATAGAAACTTGCTTTAATAAAAAAATAAGTCATAGGCTTCACTTTCCAATGGGCTCAACTTGAAAAATATTTTTGTATAATACACTTTGTACAGAGGAAATAACTTTGGATCATGCAGAGATACAAAAGTATATGAGTGCTTAACACCGCTGAACTTCTGGTGTCCACTAGGCACAAGTGCAGCTACAAGAACTTAAGGAAACAAATACCTTCAGGGTTTCACCAAAGATTTTAAACATTTTCTACATGGGAGTCAAGTGTTAAAATTCAAACGCTTAGTCTAAAAGAGATTTAGACAGAAACCCTCCAAGGAAATTTTGAGCAAAGTAACTAATCCAAGTCTTGAAGTTAGCAACTGCAACAGCGATTAATACAAGAAGAAATAGTATTTTATTACCATGCAGGATCAGAGAGAAATTACATTTGTGAAGAAGGAAGACAAAACAGGTGTCCATCATGGCTCCTTCTGACTTTACAGACATGAGAGAGGTTTTACCTCCCTCATAAGATGTTAACCAGTTTTACCTTGCTGATACATGAGTTCTCTGGTGCTGCCATCATTCTTCAGTATTTCCTCTTCCTTCTCCTTGTTTACTAACCCAAATCCCACATTCACCTTCAAAGAGCAAGCACACCCCTGAAGGCAGCAACTGTTTCTCAGTCAGTTTACACAGAACACTGCATGAGCCTGCCAGGAGCTACAGGAGCACATCAGCTTAACTTCATTCATCAAATACTCCCAAACAGAATGAGTATCTTTGAGGGAATTAAAAAGATTCCAGTGATCCTGGGAAATAATAGACTAGGGATATTTTTAATTGGGGATGGGGTGGGGGAGGTGCCTGGAGAGGGAGAGTTTGAGGGGTTGTTTTGTCCTTTTTTGTTTTTGTGGTGGTGGATGTTTGTTTGTTTTGATTTCGATTTTTTTTGTTAGTTTTGTTTATTTGTGATTGGTTAGTGTGTTTTTTCCCCCCAAAAGAATTACTGGGTCAGGGCTGAGCTGTATCAATGTTGTTTTCTTCAATCACAACAGCACTGTAATCAGGTCACTCTTGGTTTTGTCCCAGGATCTTCAGACATTGAATTCTGAGATTTGTTTTTTTATTTTATATTTTTAGATTTAGATTGTGTTATCTATTACTTCTGTTTTGATATTCTCTGAGTGTGCTCTCAATATGCAAAACTTTTTTCCACAAGATCTAGGAAGCCAGCAACCACTAGCCCCAGACTCCACCTCCTCTTCCTCAAGTTCCTCAAGTTGCTATCACAGTTGAGTACATTCTTCTGCAGAATGCTAGAATGGGTGCATGTTCTCAGGAAGACATTGTTCACAGATCACCCCATCATCTATTTGTATGGTGAAGCTGAGTGAGCTGGAACTGCTCTTTCCCTTAAAAGACAAAGCCCTTGCAAGTCACAGGAAGACAATATTTCGGTTCTGAAAGTAAAGATTATATCTACCTTATTAAGTAGCTGCCTAAACAGACTTTCTTCAGCTTCAACTGCTAAAAAATGTTGAAGGAGTTACTGTTCTCTCCTTTTCATGATTTTCAAAATCTGCATGAAAGCTATTTGGCAAAAAGACCATTTGGCTGCCTTAGGGGATTGCAGACCTGTTACCAAACCAGGTAGTGGAGTGATGGTCTCTCTTGGTAAAACTCTGACTACCGGGTAGTGTACTACCTAGATGACTAGGTTCAGAAAAAGGACAGCTCAGATGTAGCAGTCTCTTCTTGATGGGTAGCTAGAGCTTGAAATGTCCCGTGAGCTCTCAAATTCCCACATCTACCATTGCCCCCTTACTCTAACTGCTGCAGTCCATATTTCTGGTGTCCACTAGGCACAAGTGCAGCAACAAGAACTTAAGGAAATAAATACTTTTTGAGTTTCAAAGAGAGAAACTCAGTAAATTTGCTTTTCAACCACTGCTGTTCTGGAAGCTAATTAATAAATACAGCAACATAAACTTTATTTTCTGAAAAAAAAAAATCAATCAGCTTGGAAGTAATAGGTCATTATAGGTCCTTTTCTTAGCTTATTATTTGGTAATTTTTTAAAGTCCATGTATTAGTGGAAGCCAGGGGACAGAAGACAGCTCATTTGCACACACACCTATAAATAACTTTTCTCTAAGTGAATGAAAGATGAACTAGATGGCTTATGGCTTTCACATCCTTTAAGACTCCCCAAAACCAGAAAGACAGATTATAACAATTTACCTGCATAGCTGCTGAATGCTGTATGACTTTGTTCAGAAAGCAGCAGACTAAAGCAACCATGGCATTTGACAGTCATCTTGTGCACTAAGGCTGTGTGCTAGCACTACAAGACAGAAGATGTTATCATATATCACTTAAAAATTGAACATAGCTTCTGAAATGGGCTTTTAGGGTTTTGCTTTATTCTAAAAAAAGTTTTCCTGTAACTATGGAAGATAATAAATAAGCTCAAATCTGAAGAAAATTATATTGGAAGTGGAATGAAGCTTTGATGCTTTGTGACTTACATTTCTCATGATGAGTAAAAAAAAAAAAGCATAGAAAGTTATAGTATATATCACAGCTCTGCAGCTATTTATCTTTAGAAAAACCTAATGAGCATGGAAAGCTGTTTTCTGTCTATACAAAATCCAAGTATTTGTGAATAAAGAAACCCAAAACACACAGCAATGGAGTTTTTGCAAAACCAGTGGGCTTGACATAAAATACATAAAGAATCAACTTAGGTTCATAAAATAGGTTTTAAACTGTGCTCACTTCAGTATTTGCGATCTACTTCCCTGAGAACATGTTGGCAGTTTTATGCTGAGGTTGCCCCCTAAGCAAGCCAGCCTTATGGAATCTAAGGAGAAGCTGCATGTTGATTAGAAAATATGAGTTTCAGATAATTCTAATGGTTTACCCTCTCATAAATCCTCCTGCAAAGCCTCCTAATTAAAAAAAAAAGCATTTTCACAAGAGCTGTTGATTATATTCATATACTACTAACTCAAGTCTGGCTTTTTAATTATTTCATGGTGTTCTCAGCCCTGAAAGTCATCAGAAAAGTTAGAAAAGTCATCTTGCCCTGAATTAATCTATTGGCATAAGTGTTTATGGTGTTTTATGTCAAGCTGATCTGAATATAAATGGACTCAACATGCTCATTAAAAAAAAATAAATAAAGGTAAACTTTTGATTCAGTTAAATTGAAGCCTCAAGTTTTCCCTCATGGTTTTGTCTTCTTAATATTTACTCCAAGCCATTACAAAAGCCTTGGTTTCACTTTGTTCCTGTTCAGAAGACTGTCCAAAATTATGTTTGTCTTGTATGAACAACAACAAAAAAGTACTGCAAACCAAGCTGAAGTTGTTAAGCAGGTTTCTCTTTTTGCAAACATTATTACTCATTTATACACTATGGCATGCTAATGAAAATTATTAAGGCTGTTTTTTATTAAGAATTTCCTGTAGTCTTATTATTTACATGGTAAATATAGCAATAACTTCTACCGGACTGACAGATCTTCCCGGACTGACAGATCTTCTTTATGAGATCCATCACACATGAGAATTTCCATATCCCATTAATGATTTGATTTTGTCAAAAAACACACAGGAAAATCAAAACCAGTTAAGCAATAGATGGGAAACAATCTCAGGCCTAAACAGACAAATAACATGCTGATGCCATTGAGGCAGGATGGTACGAAACAACTCCAGTTCAGAAGGCGAGAGAGTAAAACTCAGATTTATTTCAAATACTTTTCTCTTTTATAAAGAGCATCATCCAGACCAATTCCATTGGTCCCAGAGCAAACACATCTCACCCCATTCGTGTGCAGTGGATGACGCTCAGTGGCAGAACTTATCTATAAACAATGTGAACAACAAGAAAGATAAAGAATTATTTACATTCTTTCCCAACTGCATCCCAGGCTTCTGCCTGGTTAGAAACTCTCAATTTTCTCTCTGACTGAACGGAGAATATCCACAACATGCTTTTTGTTTCTTGCCTCTTGAGACAGGAGGAAAGAAGAGATATACCAGGACTATATCCACATGACGAGATCTTGACTGCATTTTACCTTAAAGTTTTCACATCTTTAAATATCTAAAGGTATCTTTGAAAAAAAGGATAGGAATAAAAGTTTAAGTTAGGCCCATTTTTTGATATCTGATATACAAAGTCATATATGCTGTTTCCATACTGCTTTCTCTAGTTTTGCCTCCCTGGCTCTTTTCTCCTAGATTCTTGATGGACCATTTGAAATGGGAAAATTAAAACAAACAAACAAACGAAAAAAGTAGTTGATGCAAAGGGTTCTGGTAACCAAGGGGCAAAGAAAATCTCAAATTTGTAAGAAAGCAGCAGGAAATTACTTTGACAAATCTCATTTTACAAAATTTGATACACTTTGAAGTAGTGAAACATTTAATGAACTATCCCTATTTTCTCTATCAGCTTTAAGTGCTTTGAAAATTAGTGTTTTTGAAATTTGTCCAGTAGTTCTGGATGTAGCTACATTAGCATTGATAGTGAACATTTCTTGGGCAGCACAAATCAATAATCTCTATTGTCAAAATGTCCCCCTGTTTATCCCTGGAGCAATCTGGACGCCAGCCTGGTCCAAGGCAGAAGAGGGCTGCCCAATTCTGGAGGAAAAGGGCAATTCAAGGGATAGATATGGATATCCATATAAAGATAGAAAGATATCCATACCTGTCAGTCTCAGTGTCAACCCACATGTCCTGGACATATTAATTTTTAATACAGTCATAGTGTTATCCTCCTAAAACCCAGAAAATAAAATGGTGATATGTTACTTTCACTTAGAGTTTCACTTCTCTCACAGGTAATTCTGGCAGACTTTTAGGGGTACTTCAGCTCTGTAGCATCACAAATTCATACATAATAAACAAAAATGGATAAACAAAGGACTAAACCAGCCTCATACATACCTCAGCTTGTATATTATGATCATCCACATATTTCATCAGCTAACCTAGTGTTTCTTCATCCCTGATCAGCCTCTGAAAAAATTATCCATTTCCAGACCAATACTTCTCTGCTGTGCTATAGTTGACTACATAGTTCTCCCTGGCAAATTGCAGTGTCAACTTTGTTGGCATAATTTAATTTTATTTACCCATGAAACAAAATTCTTCAACCAGAAAAACTGGTTGTGGCTTTTATTTTTCAAAGTTATAATGAAGTGAGATTTCAGAGAGCAAAGTAAATATTTAATTAGCAGCAAGTTATGTAAAGCAATTGCCTCTATAGGAAGTGCACTTTCCCCTTCTTTATGTAAGAGATTCATTGTTTCCAAAGAAGAATTTTGTCAGAATAATGACTGTATGATACACTTATACAAAAGGAGAGAATATAATACACCAATAGTAATCATAAATAATATTTAGTCATTATTGGTTTATCTTTTGTCAAAAGTTCAGAGTATTGAAAGGAAATTGAAGAGACCTTACTTGCAAGCTATGTAAGGCTTTGCTGTGTTTATTACATTGCAATCTCAGAAATAAGTGTGCATTTGTGCAAACTGACATTTTTAATGCTTGATATTGTCAGAAAGTGACACTATCTTATTGCCCTAAATTACTGCCCTTAGAGATGATATTGCAAAATAAATACCTTTATAAGCTTGTAGAATGGATATGTCAAAACTTCTTGTTTTGCCTAGATAATTTTTCTGCTGCTCACTGTACCTCTCATGTCTTCCCAGAGGTTTCTGTCCTATGCCAACACTGATCACAGCATGCTCTTCTGTCACAAAAGTTGCCATAGCCCTGTCTCCCTCTGTGCTACTTCCATGAGCAATGCTGAGCAATTAAGGATAATTAAGAGTGACTAACTACTGAGATAGCCTCACTGAGCACAAGTTACTCTTTTAAGGCTCTTCTTAGTCAATGACCCCTCACTGGTAACTTCATTGTCCAGGGATTGCAACAGTGAGGAAAAGCCTTTCGATGTGGATTTCATGAGCAGTGGGAAAAAGAGGACAAAGTCACATAAAGGACGCTAAAAACTCAATATTTACAAAACAGAAATGCTCCTATTCCACTAAGGGAACTGAAGAAAACAGAGATATGACCTCCTGTGGTTATTTGCTAGCCTTTCTCGGGACCTCTGACACGGGATGTTTCTCTCAGATGACAACTGGCACTGTGGCTCAAGGTTGTCAGAGACTCACAGGGCAAATAAAGGATGAGTTGATAGGATGCAGGCAGCTTTTGAGGGTGTCTCTGCCACAAGCTTGCTGACCCAGGCAAAGCCCATGAGAGAACTTTACCTGATCTCTGGTCAGTTTTAGGGTGAGTTTTATCTGTTGACTCTCAAAGTTTCTGGATGTAGGTCCATAATAGCTTCAATGCCCAGGCAAACCTGAGCACTCATTGTGTCCAGAGCCATGGCTACACAGACTCAAGGAAACAAGTGCTGGATCCTTGTTTGTCTTCTTTTATTTGTCTTCACTGCCAGGAAACACTGAAAATGCAAATCTGTCCTGGGATGCTCTTACCCATATTATCGCTTCCACTGAGTGGTGTTTTCTTAGCAAAGAACCAGACAAAAATGTGGGGTCCTTTCAGTAATCCTTACTTTAATCCTTACCCTCTGGAGGGAGGTAGATAGAAGACAGAACCTGTCTTCATAATAATATGAGATGAAATCATCTGAAGAGCAATCCTGTAAGCAGCTGATTTACAGAGCTTATTTATTTATTTCAGAGCTTATTTATTATCCATGCTTAAAATTAAGTATTAATTGAAGAGTTTGGGTGTCTTGGAGTATCAGACCCTTTATCAGTGTGTGTGGCACTGATAAGCATGATAGAATTGAGGAAATATTACACCACAGATGAATTCCATTTTGCTTTTACTTATAATAATAATGCACTGTTTTATCATAATAGCCACTCTAACTCTATAAATGACTCTACAATGTTCTATATTAAAAAATACCTTTAGTCCTGCCAGTTACAAAGACGTAAAATTATAAACATTGTCATATTTTGAGATGGAGAAACGTACTTGAGGTATCTGAAAAAGGGAAAACTCATGAGCTGGTTTTCCCTTTGGTTATGGAAACATTCCATTTACTGAAACATTCTATTTTTTAATTACATTTTCTCAGGTTTGTGAATGTCAGGAGGGATTTACTGGAAATACAATGATGGCTGTGAGGCTGGCACTAGAAGTAATATTAAATCCATACAAAATCATATATTCTATGATACCACAGAAATACTGCTTGTTTGTTAAATTGCCCACAGGGCTTAATAACAGGGTTATTAGTTGTCCCTGCTGGCTGTATTACTCTTTACCTTTACAGGAGTGCTTTCATGTTTAATATATCTCTTATAATACCAAACATTCTGGAACTGTGAAAGCACTATGACTTCTCCTGGGCCCTGTGGAAGCATCATAGTCTGTATTTTGTTGTCTTTTACTTACAAGATATATCAAAACTTATGCCTTTATATGATTGAATTCCCACCTAAGGAAGCCTCTCCATCGCAGGAAATGCTGCAGCACCTCTTAGGAAATTGTAAGAGAATTCATTTAATGGATTGTTCAGCCTGGAGAAGAGAAGGCTTTGGGATGACCTAATTGTGGACTTCCAGTACCTAAAGGAAGGATTCTTGACAAGGGCATGTAGTGACAGGACAAGGGGGAATGGCTTCAAGCTGAAAGAGGGTAGGTTTATAATAGGTATTAAGAAGAAAATCCTTACTGGGAGAATGGTGAGGGGACTGGAATGGGTTACTCAGAGAAATTATGGATGCTCCATCCCTGGAATTGTCCAAGACCAAGCTGGATGGGGCTTTGAGCAATCAGATCTAGTAAAAGGTACCTCTGCCCAAGGCAGGTTGTTGGAACTGGGTGATCTTTAAGGTCCCTTTCAACTCAAACCATTCTATGGTACTTTAATTCTAAAATATAAAATCTTATATCTACTTTCTACTTCAGGAGGGTTGTCAAACTATGTGAGATGGCTAAATTGATTAGCTGTGCAGATTGATACAGAATAGACAAAAGAACCTACTTTTGGAAACAAATAAAATCACAATTACAGATACCATAACTTTAATCCATCTTGATCACAAAACTTGTTATAATAAGTATGTTGGAGTTCATTCATCATTTTGAAATGAGAACACAAACAGGACTAATTTTTAGCTCTCCACTGGTTTCAAACTGTAAAAATCAAGAGACAAAAACATGTATGAAAAATTGAAGTTACGCATATTTCTATTGTGAAAGTGTTTTCTGTAGAAAGGGGGTAAGAACAAGGACTTGCATTTTTATCAGTCATCACTGAAGCAAAAATTCCAGTTAAAATATTATTGAAATTACACTTTGAAGCCTTATAATAAATTTGTGTGAAGTTTCTGAACACAGCATATAAATATTATTTTTAGAGAAATAATTATATGCAAACATATTCTGGTCTATTATTTGTAAGTCTTTAGTCTCTATTTTACTCCTATTGTCTAAGTTCTAAAGTATATTACTACATTTTTACATTTACATTTTGTAAAAATATGCATATAATACTAAGTTCATTATAATAAAGATAACAGTACTGGAAATGCCCTAATTTTAATCAAGACCTTTTTTACTATACCAAATCTAATTAGACTATATTAAATATTTGGCTCTTGGCATTTATAAAGCAGAAGCAAATATACAAAGATTAGAAATTGTTATTGTATTTGTTTATGATTTTGACTAGGAACTTGGAGACATCATTACTTAAATTTTGAACAAGATGTTCTTGCCAGAGCTATAAATGAGATAGAGGTGAAATTGTTTTGTCTTGAAATTGGAGATAGTTTATTATTGACATTTTAAGCAAGTCAACATTTGTTTCACACTTCTTGGCTACCTATCAATACCTCCTGTCTAGTGCTTCAAGCACAGTTGTTTGAGCCATGACAATCCTGGCGCCCAGTTGATACCCAAATTAGTCTCACAGGTGTTTTGCTGCACCTATTAAATTTGCAGTAAGGCACCAGAATGCTTAATGAGTACTGACTGCTTCTTGCTTTTGGCTTGGCTTGCACAGTGCACCTTAGTGCAGAGATGCAGGTCTCTGATCGCCTCTGCTTGTTACATGAGCCCCAGGATGAGTTATTCCAAGAAAAATCATGTTGCCAGTTACAAGACCAAATGTTTAAGTTACTCCAAGAGGTTGATAAGGCATTATCACAGACATAGGAGACATGCTGTCCATAGGAGTCAACAATTCAGTAGCATATTTACTTTCTGAATTTTATTGCTAAATTTTGCATTTACTTTGTCAAATACTTACTGTTGTCTATCACAGAAGCATCAGTGATCCAAATCAGTTGGAAAAATATGTCAAGTCTTTACTGAAATTCTAAAATTTTGCTCATATAGAGGAAGACAGAAAAAAAAAGCTTGAAATCCTTTCATCGACATTCCCAGCAAAGGACGGGAAAAGATTTAGACAATTACATTTATAAAGCAGCCCTAAGAAGTTCACTCTCATCCCAAAAGGCAGAGAAAAAGAATACAGGGTTTTTAAAGGAATTTCAATGAAGAACAGCAGGACAAGTTGAATACAACCAAATGCTAAAGAGCTATCAAAAGACACAACTAAACATTGCTTAGGAAATGCTTGTATAAAAAATGAGCTTACAAAATACTAGATCTAGCTTAATGATCTAAATTTCACACTCTTAAAAACAAGATGAGACAAAAATCGCACTTGTTTCAACCTGTACCCATCCAGATTCATCTGAGATTAGTCACAACTGTATATGTTTTAGTGTAAAATGTTTAATATCTTAATCTGCTTTTCTTCCAAGCCTATTTAAGAAGGTTGCATATTGACTAAATTCCCTACTATAAGGGGGTTTTCTTCCATGCTAAATGTGCACTTTGTCAAGATGTCCACTGCTGATTCCTTCTCAAACATTTAATTCTGTGTAACTATTTCAAGTTGCACAAAATTCAGTTGTCAGTTTCTAACCTCAAAAATCCCCTACAGCTATTGGATTTGCTGGTCTATCATGAATACCAGAAGTAATGACTTTGGGGTTTTTTATCTGTTATGTTTGGAACAGAAAACAGTTTCTATATGTTTACCAAGCTGATATCTTAACATAATTTCCCATATGAAACTGAAATTATATATGTCCTCCAACCAACTTGCAGCAAAAATGTGTCCTCAACAGCAATTTGCACTTCATTCTCTCTTGTATTATCATGGAATTATATTTCTATTTTTGCTTAACTTTTCAATTCACCTTTCACTAAAATATCTTTTGATATTTTGTTCCATAAAAAAAATAATATTCTTCAAGACTTATAAAGTCATATTTGGCTGTATTTCAAATCTCCCCAGATTTTTTTGTTCTGTCCTTGACTTTTTATATTTCTAAGTCTTTGGTGGGGTGACCCTGGCTGGATGCCAGGTTCCCAGCAAAGCTATTCTGGCATTCACCTCAACAGCTCTGCAGGGGAAAGAAAATAAAAGGTTCATGAGCTAAGATATAGACAGGGACAGATCACTTACCAATTACTGTCATGGACAAAACTTGAGGAGATTACTCTTATTTATTACTAATCAAACCAGAGTAGGATAATGAGAAATATACCTAAATCTCAAGAACACACTCCCTACACCACAGCCTTCTCCCTGGCCTTTTCTTTATAAGGAGGTAGAATTCTCTACCTCCTTGCCACAGCAGCACAGACAGAGAGGAAATGGAGGCTGTAGTCAGTTCATCTCACCTTTTCTCTGCCACTGCTTCCTCCACAGGGGGATGATCCTCACACTGTTCTCCTGCTCTAGCATGGGATTCTTTCCATAGGAGATAGTTCTCTGCTAGTTTCTCCGGGATGGATCCATCCCATGTGATGAAGTTCTTCACTAGTTGCTCCATTGTGGGTCACCCATGGAGTGTAGTCCTTCAGGAGCAGGCTGCTCCACCATGGGTCCCCCATAGGGCCACAGGCCCTGCCAGCAAGGCTGCTCTAGAGAATGGCCTCTCTTCACACGTCTGCCTGATACAGCAGAGTCTTCCTGCAGGGCCACAGTCTCTGAGCATTCACTCGTTCTGCCACAGGGTCATCCATGGGCTGCAGGTGGATCGCTGCTCCCCTGTGGACCTCCATGGCCTGCAAGGACACACTTGATTCACCATGGTCTTCACCACTGTGGTCCTCAAAAAATATTGCCTGGAAATCTCTGCTCTGGCACCTGGAGCACCACTGACACTGCTGGCTGCAGAGATATTTCTCTCGAATATTCTAACTCCTCTTCTTTGTCTGCAGCAGTTGTGCCACATTTTTTTCCCCTTCTTAAGTCTGTTACCAGACTGTTGCTGATTGGAGTTGGAGCCAGCTGACATTGTCTCCACTGGACACAGTGGAAGCTCTTCACAGCTTATTAAAGAAGCCATACGTGTAGAATCTCCACTACCAAAACCTTGCCAAGCAAACCAAATACAACCTCATAATTTAAATTAATTTATAAATATTATGGAGGAGCTATTATTACTTCTTTTTTGCAATAATAAAGGACGTGCTAAAATTGCAAGGAGTATTTATCATTGTAATATCTCTCCACAGCTGAGTAGGTCATCTTTTATTGTGTTTTTTATTATGTACTCTTTAGGAAGATGTATCTTTTCCTGTTTAAGGCAATATGTATTGATAGTGAGAACAAATAAGCTGTATTGCCATAAAGCTTGTCTATTTCAAATATTTTATAGCTGCAATATCTATGTTTAATTAGTTAGTATTTCATATAACAATAAAATGTGCTTCACTGCAAAATACTTAAAACATATTAAAAACTTGCTGTTTATGGCTTTTTTTAATACAAAGCTAGATAGGATGTGCAACATAAACATTTAGTCTCTTGCTTTCGCATCATATAAATTTCATCTAAGTACTCAAATTCTGGTTTTGAATGTTGGTGCTGCAGTTACTTTTCTAAAATCCCTCAGACAGTTATAAATTTTCTTCTCAACTTTTAAAAATGCTGCTTAAAGGTACAATGCAACAGGTTAACTAACCTTCCTGGTGACTTGGAAGGATCAGGTAACCTACACGTGTTCCACCTGAAGTACTTTTTTCTTCTTAGCAAGCTATTTTTAATGGCTTCATTTGATGCTTCATTCATTTTTTTAAGTAACTTCATTTAGTTACCCTCATCTGGTATACAGTCTGTGTTATCTTTTACAATAGTCTTCTCATATGCATTCATGAAAAACTTTTCTCACTTTTTTATACTCTTTCATTAAGTCCTACTGGTCTGTACATATTGGATATTAATAATATTATGTTACTCCAAAGCGTGATTTCATAACTGTTGGATTTCTTTTTTTTCAGTCAGGGAGTGTCAGACTAAGAGCTGCATGAATTGCTACAGCTGAAACAAGTCTGTTTAGATGGCACCAGGCATTTTGAGGAGCAAACAAGAGCAGAGGTTGCAGCTCCAATGAATTTCCCTTGAAGACTCGAATGATGCCTGGAAAGAAGAAATGTCTGCATGAATGTCCGGGTAGCAAAGAAAATAATTGTTGTGAGTCTACCACTCACTAGATACACAGCTTTGCTCCAAACAGAATGTGGAATTTAGATTTCAGCAGAAGTCAACATTTGATAAGGAAGGATAAATAATGGCTTGGCTGTTGGAAGGATTCAAATGCAACTTGAAACTGTAAAAATGGTCTAGCTCTGCCTATGAACATATGTATTGCATTCAAACTCATTAAATATCACAAAACTAGTAGCATAAGGGAGGTTAATATTGAGTTGCTCCTAATAAAGAGACACTGGGTATAAAAAGAAAAAAAATTAGACTTTTTTTTCCCCAAAGGATTGAAAATTCTGTTTCTCTAAATACCAACCTCTGAATTAATATTCTTGTATACCTACATTGATGTACATTGTTTTATAGCTTTCTTCTCTCTGCTTTTGTAAGCAGCTTAAAGCACAGGGAGTCACTAGAAACAGAGGGCCTGCATCAGCTGAACCTGAACTTCAAGCCAGGGCTATAACACAGTAAAGGAAATGAGAAGACACCACTTATAGTACACAGATAAGGAAAAATTAGGAATGATTCTCTACCATTGCTGGGTTTTTCACACTGGGTGGAACTGAAGAAGGGGCATCTACAGCTTGATCATATCATTTAAGTCTGAGTACTTATTGCTGTGCCATGAATTGATCTGTGGTGTGCCCTTAAAATTTTTCTGTCAATGAAACAGAGTAGAAACTGCAGCTGTACTTAGGCCTGGTGTGGAAACTCTCCTACATGAGGCAGTCAAGATGATAACCACCTTGTGGGCCTCTCCAAAATAATGAAAATAAACCCAGCTAATGAGTAGTAGTAAAGCCTAAAGGCTTTAAGGCTGGGAATAATTTACTGGATAGACCAATTAATGCTGTCATACTCCATATGACTTCCCCAGGCGATGTACCTAGGGAACTGAGGTTAAACTGCCTGACTAATTTCAGTCTATTTCTTGCAGTTCGTTTTTAGGTGACCATTTCTACTCTAAATCCACAGTTGTTCACAACAAGAAAAATTCATGTCCTGTCTTGGATTTAAGATGTCATTGATGTTTGCAGTTTAACTGACATACATGTTCATGCAGTTAGGTAAACAAGCTTCTATGAAAATACCCCTTAAAGATCAAGGCCATTAAATGTCTGCAAAAGTGTAGACCTAAGATTTTACTTAGCCCCTTTTGGATGTGAATTTTTCAACCTGTTCTACTATCAAGTGGTGAGTATGGTGGCAGAAACAAAGACTTCGTAGTGCTGTGCAAGAAGTGAAAGTTCAAACCTGGGACCTGTTGGGATCCATCCATACGGGCCAGCAATTGAGCAATTGTTGGCATCAGTGCTTGGCACCAATTGACAGTGGATGGGAATTGTCACCATCAGTTTGTTATCTTACTGTAAAACTTTCACACATTCTCTCTGCAAGTTCCCACAGGCAACTTCACACAACAATGACTCCTTTTATTTTTCTTCTGCACAGCCAGATGACTCCTTCCTGCCCTTAGCATGACCACTAACCCTATCTGTCCCTAGTAGCACATACTAAACCTTACTGTCCCTAGCACAGCTGCCTGACCCCCTACTCCACACAGCAGCACATCCACATGACTCCATCTCTCCCCTCAACCAGCTGACCCACTCTTTTATAACATCCATCCTTACTGGACACAGCTGTGACCTATCAAAGGTAGGCCTGTTCCTACTCTTTGGTAATTGGTACAGCTGCAACTCCTCAAGGGTGAGATTGCCTTCAGCAGTGTCTCTGTTCTCTCACAATCCACCCTCCCACAGGGACCTGCTGGAGGATGCTCCCACATGTGATCCCCATGCCAAGGCGTACCTAACCTTTACTTGGTGAACTCAAGAAAACTGGGTGAAATCATAACCATATTACTGTTTTGTTACTTCATTGCAATTAAGCACTGTGCACTTTGCAGGCTTCAGAACTCCCTCTGAATCATATATGAAGGTTCTAAGATTGTTTTACTCTATAGGACTTACTTACATTCATGACAAAATTTATTCAAACCCATTTGGTCAGCCACAAAACAGTGAATCTGGGTACAACCCTGCATCTTCCACCCCATAACTTAATTCCCACTCCCTAAGTTGCTATCTGATCAGAGTGCTATGTGTACTTACAGCACCTTACAAATAGTTTTTATAATAGTGCTATCTTGGGACAGATTTCACTTTACAGGCTTCACATTTCCAGGTTCAATCATTTAATGTTTTTCTTGTTTGCTTCAGTCATAGGCAGCTATCTTTTCAAGAAGACGCTTTAATGGCAATTTTCTTCAAATGGTAAACAGCGATCTGCTGGTCTGTGGCAACATGATCGCTACCTGGGAAGGTCCTGGATCCATCTCCTTTTCACAGGACATTTCACAGTAAACAGCAAAAGAAGCCTTGAAGCGAATCTCTCATCTAGCAAGCAGTGTACACTCATTTCAGATGCCTGACTAATGCTGTATTCAGCTTGCTAATTAGACTATTTGTTTTGTCCCCTCATCTTGCTTCTGGCCCTTGGAAAAATAGTTTTTAAAGAGAGTCTGTTCAGAACTAAATTACTTGGAAAACTTTCCTCGAAAATAGTCTTTGTTTCTTTCTGCCTGGAGAGACTTGGTTAAAAATAAGAAATGTGTTAGGTAAAGATTGAAAATCTATGTGAACTCTACTCTGGACCAGATGTGGTATTTGGATTAAAATTGGTGTTAGCCTCTAGCAAATCTCTATAGAAGCTGTGCTATAGTCTCTTGCCTCCTCCTTTTCTTTGTTGAAGTGTACTGTCTTAATTCACTCTATTTCCTGGATTTTTTTTTCCTGAAAGTATGCTGAAGAAGTTATGTGGATAACAAAGAAGCCCAAAAATTGTTGAAAGGTGGGGAAAAAAAAAAAGTTAGAAATCTGTCTGGTTTTCTTCACCTAATTAAGAGTCTGATACACAGTCTGCATACACTGCCTGTGGCATTTCCCAATCTTCTTTTATAGATTTTGAAGCAAATTATTTTTTTGAGAAGAGTCTGAGAAGATGTGGTTTGGCAAATGTGGACAAGGGATGAGAGAGGAAGGTATCTTTTTACTTTCTTCTACTACTTAATGTGTAGTTATAGAGAAAGTGCAAGGAAGCCTTGACAGAAGATCCATCCTGAAAGTCTGAGAGATACCAGGCACCTATTTCATCAATGAACATTTTAATTTGTTTTTAATAAAAAAATATTCACAGTGTTGGTCAAATCGTTTACGCAGATGTTTTTCTGAACCTCCCACTTTGGAGAGATTGTCAGCTCAACTGAGAAAAGATATGACCAGCTCTTAATAATTTTTAGTTTGACCCCACTTTGGGCTGAAGTTGGATCAGACTAGTTCCATAGTTTTCTTCCAACCTCAGTTACTTTTTTTTTTCAATAATTAGCAGCAGATCCTGTGTCTGAGATATGAATAGAGACAAGGAATAATTTTATCAAATCATGTTCCCATTTCATGCTTTCAATGTTTTTTAACTTTTCTTTTTTGTATTCTCCAACTTTGACATTTGTGGTACATCTCTGTTGGAAATAACAACTTCTGTGACCTATCAAAATGATTTGTTTGAGTGCTTAAAACTTTCTTTATCACACTAAGAGTCATGGAAGTTTCCAAAAATACAACATTCCCTATGAAAGTACCTGTTATAAAGTAAAATAAAAATAAAAATTATAATTAGGGAAAAAACTACCCAAAAAGTTTTGAAAGCTCACCACACCTTAGTGGTTTACTTCAATAAAGATTTTTATCATTCTTAGATCAACCTGCTGTGTTCTTCATGCTGTTAAATCTTTACCTTTCTGCAAGAGCTCAGTGTTATGAAGATCAAAGAGCTAATGTTCATTTTCACACCCAGCTGTGGTTATGGTACTTCCAGAGACCACTAGGCTGTAGCCAATCATGTAGAGCATGAAGTCCTTGTGGTTCTTAGGTCTTTCTCAGTGTGATACTCACTTCCCAAGTGCATCTTAATTTCACCAGAACTTTGAGTATCTGCATTCATTTTTACATACTGTAGCACTGTTTCCAGTGTAGTATAGATATGAAATTGACTTCAAATAATATTCTTTTTCTATTTTGTAAAGTTATAATAGAAGGAGAATTGTAGCTCTTTGTTCTGCAATGACAGATTGTGTTTAACTTTTTCCTGTGCAAAAACTGTACAAACACTACACTCTGGAAGAGAGAATTGCCTCTTGTGCAATAGTCTGCATAAATCTGTATGAATATCACAAAAACTGAGCTTTGTTTTCACATGCTTAAAAGAAGTGAAATACCTCTAAGTTCCCACCATGCTGTTATCTGCCATGAGGATTTTGTGTGGCAGTGAGGAGTGGGGTCAGCCCTGGTGGGGTCTGTGCCAGCAGCATGGCTCTTTGGCCAGTCAGGGTAGCATAAAGAAAATCCAAAACTGACCGAGGGGGAAGATATAAAATATAAATGTGTCTTCTCAGAGAAAAGGCAGATGTTAAAGTAAACCTTCTGCAATTAACAATAGTGTAAGAAACAAATGCCTATGAATAAAAGGCCTTCACTGACCACTAAAGTGACCTTCCTTAACAGTGCTTATCAATTCTACCTTTATGTAAAAACTAAACTTTATGAGCCTACATGAACTGCTTCTATATCTTATTGAGTCATTTATAAATCTTTCACAGTAAAATTAATTGGAAACCTAAATCTATTTTGAGGCTCAAAAGGTCTCAAAATTATTTTTAATTCAGGCTGTGCAGCTTCATGTTAACTATATGCCACAGTTTGGTCACCCAATCTTTTCACTTGGTCCTTTCTTGCTTACATTTTAAGATTTTAAAATATAGATCTCACTTAAAATATATCCATATCTATCTTATATTATATAAATTAAATATCAATGTCTCCTGATTTTGTCTTTACTCTTCCATAACCACTACATGCACTTACCCATAAATAAATAAATTTTAAAAAATCAGTCATATGATTTCTGGACCCTGCTTATTTGTAGAAAAGAGTTTTCTAACATGCAGAAACCAATACCTCATTTGCAAGTGATTGTCAACTCACAGGACTCTGGTGATTTGTTTTAAGCAGCAGATTGGAGAAAGATAAAAATATGACACTTTGCTAACTTTTTTTTACAGCCTCAAAGCTTTCCATAAAGAGTTGTAAGTGAAAATAATAGCTCTGAAATTGTTAAACCAAAGAAAATGAACTGCAGAAAAAGTTCAAGATTTGTTGCTGAAGTACAAGCACTTCATCTAGAAAACAAACTAGTTTCGTTCTTGTTAGCAAGGTCATGCACCTAATTCATTTCATCTAACTTTTACAAAAGTTTTTTAAAAATACTCAGTTTGTTAGTTTGAGGGCTTTGAAATGACATAGATTGTTGTGGCACCAGCAAACCTTTGCAGATATGTCAGCTTGACTACTGGTTCTTCTTTTCCCTTGTATCTTGCCACATAAATAAAAGTGGATGTGACAAGATCTCTTCTCAAAGAATTTTATGGTTCATGGGGTCACCAGAAACAGGAACTCATTGAAATACTTTGCAGGTTCTTGTGTTACAGGGGATGCTAGTCTATTTTTCCACCCTCAAAAGACACCAATATAGTTCCCAACCATGACAGACAATGATCTACCTGTGGCTCTTTAAGGGATCCTGACTGTCACGAAGGTCAAGTATGGACTGGCAAGATGTACAGATACCGTCCCAATCAACTGTGCTTCCTCCCAAGCTGTCCCCTCCATCTAGCAGAAGCAAAACCAATTTGAATTTCCTCTAGGAAAGGATCAATCTTAAAACTTAATTTGGTTTCCATACTTTTGAAGGTAGGTTGAATGAGAAGATGAACAAACCATTAGATGAGTGTTGAATCAAGGGTGCAGCCATTCTAACTCAAAGCCTGGTGTCTGTGCAGCTCTGATGCATGACCTGGGCTCCATGCGGCTACACTGGTGTGAGAAGGTGCTGGGGCTGGAGCCACCAAATGTCAGTAAGAGATAAGATGTCCCACAGTCACAAGTACTGTATAACATCTAGCAGCTCCAGGATTCAAAATACCTGACAGGAAGAAGTGAAGAAATAAAAAACAAAGAGAAAAATGATTAGGGGGAGCCTATTAGGGTAATGCAGTAAGACCAAAGCTCAGCATTCTCTGCAAACAAAGGCTCTCCAAGTCATCCCTGACAGAGAGCTGACTGCAGAAGTGTTTTGTCCAGCCAGAGGAACATATTAGTCTTTAGTTTGTAACTGTGTTTGTCTTGGCCATCTATAGCATGCGCTGCCCCCAATAAATAATTGCTGTGCTCTCTGTGCTGTGCCCAGCTAGTTTGCAAAATCTCTCGGTGTGCTGTAAAATGTGCCTGAACCAAGGTGACTCGTGAAAGTGTGCTATTGGCACAAAGATTCCTGTTGATTTAACTTCAGTGTTTGCATTTCACTATAAATATTTTAATTCTTGATAAAAGTATTATAAAGAGGGGTTGGGGAGGGACAATTAATGTGAAGTGACAGAGGAATGGGGAGGAAGGGAGAAAAGTGAAGCAGAAATGTTTCCCAACTTCATCTGAAGCACACGTTAATATGATATTGTACTCAAGCCAAGAGTGTCTTGATGCGTGATCAGAGATCTCCATCATGAGTAGAAAGTTACTGAGATCTCAGTTGCCCCTCAGATTACCTTGCAGACCTACCTGTACAAGGTGGCCATTTGTCCCCAGCATGTCACTTGAAGGGTGCACTGACTCGCAAATACAGTCTCCCCTGAGTTTCATACTACCTTTGAGAACAGAGGAGGTAAGACCAGAAAACATAAGGGTTTGGGACAGAAAAGTAAAGATTAGCAACTTGCCTGAAAAACTGAAATAGTTATCCCACAGTGGAACAGAGATGTGATAACTTGAAATTTTTTTCACATTTTTATTGGTTTAAGTGTACTTAACCACAGAGACATATTGCAGATGATCTGATTATTAGGTAAAGTAGTAACCTTAAATAATCCATACCCTTAAATGTTAAAATTGAAGTATAAAGTTGGTTTTTTTTCCTAAAATTTTTGTGCATGAAACATTTAAGTATACTCTGATGAAAAAAAAACACCCCTTGTAATGGACCTGAGTGTATTTTCTTTCCATACTGAGTGAAATTCTGTGTGCAATATGGCACAAAACAATTATTCAGTTTCTTCTACTGCAAGCCTCCTTGGAGCATGGAAAATCTCAGATACATCTCATTAGCTTTTTTGCATGTGGGTTTCTAATTATGAAGTGTTAGAATTGACCACTTTCCTTTTCATATTAATTTATAACATAAGAAGATTTGATTGTGAAAATATTCAAAAGGAATAATTTGGTTTGACCTTACAACTTGTTCCAACTCTTTGGCTGGTATCCATCAGGATCATTAAAATCAATTAAGGAGTTAAGTACAGGACATCTATTGTTCTGCCATAGAATCAATAGACCCTTTCAAACCTCCTACAATTTAGGGATCACAGCAGACTGTTTAAAGAATTGCTCTTTTGTAGGATCATATGTTCTAATCTTATGATTGTTCTAAGCATGCAGTGGCATTTTTAGCTTTTTTATTATTTTTAATGGCAAACACATACACTTTTGGGGTTTGAAAATATAGCTTAATCTTTGGATGCAATCAACACTGTTTCTGACACCACAGACAGGCTCATGTAAAAACTGAAGTATAGCTACAATCAATTTAATTGAAATTGTTGAATATTCTGTTCACTAATGGCTGGCCCTTTGTAGCTGCAGCTATATTTAGAAAAAGAAAAAAGAGATATTTGTATCCCAGTAACAGAGATGTGTCCCACGTCATAGCTGCATGGCTGGACCAGCCAGTGGCAATCATTGCAGAAGCTGAAATGAGAAACATTGGGGAAAGACAGGCTAACGCTGTCCTTAAGACCCAGAAGATACACTGTTGCAATAATAACTTAGGGCCAGAAAAAAGCTTGATTTGTTTGGTGAAATAGTATTATTTCATAGGAAGCATGTTTATTTACAGTAACAGTGAACTGAGAGCTGGGACAGTGTTCATTCATATTTGTGCAGCACCTCACAAATGGGACTGATAGTGCCAAAGGTGTCAGTGCTAATTCTGGGCTATGTTAAATGACTCCTATGCTTTTTATTATTTAGAGGCTGTTGCTGGCCTTTGGAGGAGGCAGTGCTAATCAATTTCAATTTCACAGTGAAATATTACAGACCAGATAGTTATGCTGAAAACTAAGGATGAACAGAATATAATATCACATATTCTATTTATGACCGAGTTTAATACATATGAAGGAGAAAGAAATGAGGAGAGGAAATTTTTGAAAGTCAGTGCCTACAGTTACATTCACACCGTATTTGTAGCCTCAGAGTAAGAATGTCTTATGTATATAAAGACAACACTTTATTGCTCATATAATCAAAACTGAAAAAGTGTAACAGTTTTTAATCCAAATTTAATTGTTGAGAAAAAAGAAAGAATAATAGAATTGGCAGTGGTGTGCACACACATCTTAGTTTCTATCACTTTTCCCAGGGTTATGCTCCCTCTTTCACTGTTCTAGCAGTGAGAGGTCTATGGCAAGCTCTGAGCACCTGGAGTTGGAACACCGTTGTCACATTCATGGTTTCACCTCTCTTGGCCTCCTTCTTCTATGTTTGCTATCCCTTTTTCACACCTCATTCTTTCTTCTTTGGTCTGCTGCTCCATGTTATGTCCAAACTTACTGCCTACGGTGTCTTTTTTCTATGCTGGATACTTTTCTTTGTTCTCCTTTTGACACCCAGGTGTGAATTCCTTTGACTGACCATGGCTGAGCAGTTTACAGCCTTGGAGTCTCTGGTGCCAGCCTCTTCCCCATCCCTCCAGTCAGCTGTGTTTGGTGTCTCCACTTCTCCAGCTGCTGTCTCACCAACCTGTGATTCTATATATGACATCATTGCATTAGACTCATCAGAACAAAGGAAAACATATTAGCTGTGGACAATCTGTAATTAGGAAATATGTTGTTACAGTTAAACTGCCTTAAAGTAAAGCTGCTGGCAGGTCAATAAAAGTTCAGGCAGAGCAGGCATGAAAATCCTCAGACCTCAGGCTTTGCAGACTCAGAACACTTTTGGTCACTTGCTAGCAGTGGCGATACCACATTGTAGAGCTGCAAGGTAACACCATTAGCAACATATAAGTTCAGCAGTATATCTTATAAAATTATATTTTTTTATCTGACTATGCATTAATACAAAGTCAGCCCACAGTGAGAAATAAACACTCATTTTTTCTTCCAAAAAGCCAGTTTACATATGTTTCCATATTCAATCAAAGGATTTCTAGGCACTGGTTACTGCATCATCTGTAAAAGAACATCAGAGATGCCTATATTAAAAAAGATCAGTAAAATATCAGTGAAGTAACTTCTCCTTACAATGTGACTTTTAGCTGACTTGAGAATATGACTCAATATAAGCATGAAACATCTCATAGCTTATCTTGTACCAGCCGTATTGTTATTAGCCACAATTTAAGGGTAATTAAAAAGAATTTTCTTTCTTAATTTGTGGAAAGAGATGCTCAATTTCTATACTGGCAATGTGAAGACATTAAAAATTATGTTGATTTTCTTAAATTAGCCAGCTATTCCTCTTTCTCTTTGCTCCTCAAGTTCTTGAACTAAAACCCCATCAGATTGCAGTTAGCTCAGCTGCCATCTGGGCAGTGGCAGAGGTGATTTTCCCTTCCTCCTGTAGGCACCTGGCCACATAGGGGTAGGGGGGAATACCCAGGAGGGGAAAGCAGGCAGGGACACTGGCAGGGCTTCCTCTCCTTGGCCACCAGTCTCTGGGGGGTGACAGGGAGAGCTCCTCTCTTCCTTGGTCATGGGTAAAGCTACAAGCACTACTCTTATGGTAGACTCAGAACCAGGATGGAGAGGACCTGTAAGGATCTCTACTGTGTCCCCTGTGAAGAAGAGGGACTCAGTGTCCCCTTGTGTTGTGCCTCCAGACTCACTTGCTGGCACGCCCATTGAGGGCTTCTCCACCCTCTTCTTGCAGGGATCTTTAAGTGCCTCCCTTCCATATGTGGGCCCCAGGTATATTTCACAATGTGTGACTGCCAAAGTGAGAGGCAGGAGCTAAGCGCCCTTCTGGTCCTTCTTGCTCTAGCAGCTCTCTGAGTAACTGCAAAATGCTTACATCTGAAAATTCATCATTAAAGTGTTCTTCTGCATCAGTCTTTCTTTCCCCTATCACCAGCAAGCAACCAACATCAAGACAAACAGGGTGACCCTGACAAAAAGCTGACTACTGGCTTGTGTGTGCCAGCCATCAGGTTTTATTACTGCTGGTTTCTGTCTTAGCAGAGCTATTCCTAATTGTGTGTCAAGAATATTTCCTGCCTCAGAAAGCAATAATCTATATTGCAAAGAAATAGGCCACCTAAAGTACCTCCACGAGCCAGAGTCTCTTTCTTTTCTAGTAGTACTTTGAGGGCTCAGCATCCTCTTTGTTGTCTGCACAAGCCCCAGATCCACAAATATCTAGAAACTGTAAAAGGAGAAAACAGCATTTTGCTCAAATACTTCAGATTCAGCATAAACTGCAGGGTTCCTCTTGTATCTTTCACTTGAAACACTTGACATTATAAGGGGCAGGATAAAAACAAACACACTTGGGAAACAGAGAAAGTTTTGCAAGAAAATCCTCTGTGAATACACATTGATTTACATCATCCATGTGGAGCCTGCAAAGCAGCACTATGGAAAAATAAAATGCTGCATACATTTCTTCTATGGAGCAATTATCAGGACTGGCCTTATAAATAAAGCGCCTTATGTTTCTTCAAGTATAACATTTTGATGTTTCAGGTTGTGCTACATTTCCCTTACGGAGTTCATGGGAAGAACATTTTCAGCTCAGAACACATGTTGAGAAACAGACTTGCTCGTCTATAATATTAACGCATTCCAAAAAAAAAAGCCAAAGGATGCTTCTGAATGCAATCAAAGCTTGTACATATTTTTTTGAGCATGTTGATATTTTCCAAGAAAGCCTCAGATCTTAGTTTTCTGTAGTGCAATTTCCACACCCAAATGGTTTATTCTGAATTTTTGCTTTGACAACTGTTAGCTATTTATACCTGGAAGATATGAACTTTTGTAGCTCTAAGAAAGCAGCCATTATGTTTTTCAGCCTGACAAACTGTTTTCTTCTGCTTCCTCATTATGTCTTTAAACTTATTTTTATTTTCTTGAGAAATCAGACATACAACATCTCATGTTATTCCTATAGATAATATATTTTCTGCTGATAATTTTATGTTTTGTGCAATTTGCAGTGTGTTCTTGTATGCAAGTCATTGAGTACTCCAATTTCCAGTTTCTACATATATCTTAATTGTCAGAAATAAATTTAATATTTCAGTGTTTACTACCTCTGGGTTAAAAAAATGTATTCCTTGTTTTAATTAACATGGCATTTTTTTAATATTACACATATTAAAAATCCTGTGAAGAAAACCCTGTTAGGTAATAAAAAGCCTTTTAAAGAAAAGAACCATACAAATTAATGTAGTAAATGCATTTATGAGTGGCATGTTCTGCAGCTAAAAGGAATGATGTAGAAATCCACATTTTTCAATTACAATTATTACATTCAGAAAAAAATAAAGATAAACTTATCATAAATGGAGCAGAACTAAAAGTTTCCCATCTTATTCCATTTCCCCAGACTTTTTTTTTCTGAAAAACACTTCAACCAGGTCTTGACCGAATATTTTATAGCAAAAATTGAACACCCGAATGATAAACATGTATGATAATAAATGTACATGTTCTGTTTTGTTACTCTACAATAAACAGGGAGAAAGGTTATAAAATATTGATGGATAACATCTCTTATTCATGTGATATTTCTATTTGCTGGATTAAAATAATCATATTGTAACAATATAGGAAAAATAGTTCAACTGGTTTTTTTGCTCTTGCATGTGTCACTTCCTCCTAAATGAAATCTAGAGATCTGTTTATTACAGCCTCTCCATTGCCTAGCAAGAAAAGATACATTGTATATTTAAGTCTGTATAAGAGAGAAATCTGCTTTTTAAATGATCTTGAACTAGGACTTTGAATGCAAATTACCTTCCCACACAAATTAAAAAAGAAGAAAATAGAAGAACAAATGTGCTTGTTAAATCAAAGTCAAAAGGAGTAGTTTTTCAAAATTTTTATTCAAATTGGTACAAACAATAACTTTGTTTACAAAAAATTTTATAATAAATTAAATTCAGGTCTTCCTCTTCACTCTCCTTTCATAATAAAGTTAGCCAGTAAAATAGTCTTTTGCTGAATGAAGCTAAGCCAAAGTGCAACAGCCTTTGCCAGTGGAAGCAACTCTCCTGCATTTTGTCAGTGTGCTTCTGTTTTCACTTTCCTTCTGCAGATTCCCATCCAGTTAATCTACATTTCAGTCATATTCCATTTTCTTGTCCTATTCTTCCATTAGTATTGGATCTGAGTGCAGACAAGCATTCTATACAGCCCAGACAGTGCCAACAGAGAGTTTCTTTGCATTATGCTGTCATCACTGTGATTTATTGCAACCACTCCCAGAGTAAGGCATTAAATTTACCTTACTGTCCATCAAGTACCAAGTTTTAGAGCTTATAGTAGAGAGCAGAGTAGAGTGGATGAAGGCTGTATGGCTTCACACAGTCACCAAATTATTTTTTTTTGTCCCTGTGATGCTGAACCACAGATTCATGAACTTAGATTGAAAGCAATGTATTCATGAGAACATTTTAAAAACACTTGTACACAGTGTTATGTCCTCTTCTGTAAAAGATGAAAATCTCAAATGCCAATCCTCAGACTCTGACATCCTGCAGGTAGAGTAACAAAAGAGGTCTATTAGCTAATATTTTCTTTGCCATAAAAACCATAATGGGGAGTCAGTTCAGAATCAGAATATTAGCACAGTAGTCATGTTGCTATCTGAAGATCAACTTCAGATCTTCCCTCAACTGCACAAAGGAAATATCTGGAAGAAATGCTTATTTTAGATATTTCCGAGTTACCTCTAATTTCTATCAAAATTTTCTTACAGGAAAAGTTTCTGTTTATCCTGCCATGGCAGCAGGTGTCTGTCAATCCTGTCATGAGAACAGGTGTCTGTCATCTGCTTCAGGAAAGTGCGGTGTGCTGAGATATTCCTGCTTCTTGATGGAAGAAGGGACTGACTGAGTCAGAAAGAGGGAGCCACCCACATCTGCATCTAAGATAGGATTATTCTTAAGAAAGCAACACAATATGATCAAAACAAACAAACAGTCTTTACTAAAGGAGTAGTGACAGTGCAGTGTTGACTCACTTGTAATGTTTTGGATAGCATGTCTGTTTCATCACACTCTTGTTTTTTTTTTCACAAGGAGGTATGCAGTAAAGCTGTGAACTAGCAGGGAATGATAGGCACATTAAGCAAAATTTCTGCAGAAGCAAAGATCTGAAATATGAATCCATTTAGAACAACATAAAGCCTTTATTTCTATGGTTTTGGCTTTCCTTTGTATTGTGTGTACCAGAGAACTCAAACACAGTTTTCTGTGCTGTGCTTACCTTCTTCATGACACTCTCCATCTACTTGCAGACCCAGACCACTGGACCGCCAAGTTCAATAAGTTTCAGATTTAGATATACCTAAGCCAATAAATTTATAATCCAAGCCAAACTTCAGCCTCTAGTGCATGTCAAAGGAATCAAGAAATGCAGTTTTTCCTTGTGGGCGGGATTTCTGACACAACTGGGTTGCTGTGAGTAATGATAGCACTGTGCGCATTTAAGGAACAGTAAACTGAAATTCCTTGTCATTTCCATTTCTAAAAGTGAATCTTTTAATACCATATAAACAACTAATTTAGACGAAGATTCATGCTTCAGAACATTGTGCTTATTTTTGTTGGCATAGCATATAAAGGTATTTAAGAGGTACTTCATAGTGAGACTTGAAAATAGAGAAAGCTAAAGAAGAGGAGGTTTTGGCACAGAGGAAAGACTGTAGGAGCAATTAACTAAGTAATTTATTTGTGGCCAGAAAACACTGTGGACATGAACTAAGACTAACAAAAAGGAAGAAAAGGTACAAGGTAATGGAGAGAAGCTACTCCCATGCAAAGATATGAGGAATTTTGGTGTCTGTTTGTAGGGGTTGTCACACAGCGGTAACCCATTCTCATACCGTCCTGTTTGGCATGCAAAAAACCAAACTTTCAGCAGCACCTTGCACAAAAGCTCCTAGGTTATCATGGCCATCAGCAACCTACTAGATGTTAACACTGGAGTGGAGACAGAGTGGAGTCCTTTCACTGTTGATAAGTTTCATTTGAGACGTGTATCTCAGCCACACAGAATGTCTCCTGAGGCAAGGTCCCCCAGCTGCCAGCTCCAAGGATGGCTGTTTGAACCCCTGCTCTGGGTTAGCAAGTGTGCTCACTTGTGGGTCAGCTCCAACAGGAGAGTGTCCAGAGCTGACATGGGATGCTCCTGTGGGGCAAGCATTTGTCATGGTCCTAAGGAGCCTAAGAGAGTTGATAGCTGGGGATATGGATGATTCAGAGGTCATTAATGGCAAATGAAAAAAGGGGTAGTAGGGCCTACCCTGGTTCTGGAGAGTTTGCAGGGGACATCCAGTCCCTGGGGAAAGAAAAATAAATCCATGAATATTTATCTATTGATAATAATAACTGTAGTGTAATAATAGCCAATAACTAAAAGAAAGCGAGAAAGGAAATGAATTCAACATTAAAGCTCGAGTTGGACATATAGCAAGGGCATGGTCTATGTGATGCTGGGCAATCACTTAAAAGAGAAAAGCTGTTGATAAAAGTTGTAAAGGAGGATAAGGCATTGCAAACAACAAATATACACAAATATAATTTAACATTATGACTGGAGAAATATACAGTAGATTGAAGGTATCTTCTCTTTATTTAAGACTTGGTCTGTATTATTCATCCCATAAATAGCAAGATAGCTCCCAAAAATATGTTCAGAGTTCTGGAAAACAGGAATTTCAAAAGAAAAAGTGAAAGTCTTTCTTCAGTCTTAACAATCTTGGCCATGTGTCCATGACAACAAGAATATGGTAACATTATCTGCCTTATGAGTTCCTGATTTCCTCCAGCATGTATTTGAATAATGTATCCTAATTTCAGCACTTTTTTCTATATCCAGAAAACTTCTGCTTTAAAAAAAGAAATCAGAATGCATACTCCTTAAAGGAAAGCCTTTCTGACTCATATACCTAAACCAAGTAAGGCAAAACTCACTCCTTCCCTTCAGGACTCTGCGCATTACCACGTCTGCATTGAAAGTGGCAAGTCAGTCGAAATACAGAATCATCATCTTAAGCAACTTTTCCATACATTTTTCAGGAGGTTTTTTTATATTTCTGTTTTATTCCATATTTGCATAATATATGAAAATAAGCCTTTTCATACTCTCAAGCTTATTTTGCAATCTCTCATTTACTGGCTGGCTTTTACACAAGATAAAAAATACTTTGCAGGGTATATATTTAACTTAAGAGCACCATATTTCCTTTAAAAATTATGATGAATAAAATCATATCTAATACTAGGGCAAAGAAAAAAAATTTAAAAATTAATTAAGATGACAATTGATTCTCTAAGATGATTTATAGTTTAACTCATTGTCTTGGTTTGAGACAGTTTAAAGGAGAACACTGGAATGAGTTGCCTCCCTTTAGGGTTCCAACAGTCCCTGTTCACTAATAGGGAATACTAAAAGATAAAAGTGAAAAAAAACCTGACCTTGGACAGTCATCAATAATATTTGAGTTCAAAATGACATCACGATGAAGAAGACAAACAAGCTAGACTCCACCTGTGTGCCTCACACCCAGGAGGGCCAGCTGTGTCCTGGGGTTTATCAGGCACAGCCAACAGAGGGAGGTGATTGTCCTGATTTTCTTCACACTGGTGCAGCCACGCCTCAACTCCTATGTGCAGTTTTGGGCAAAACAATAAATAAGCTATCAGGGAGAGTTCAAAGGATAGCCAGAAGGATGGTGAAGGGCCTTGAGGGAAACCACACGAGGTGTAGCTGAGGTCACCTGGTCTGTTCATCCTGGAGAAGAGAAGACGGAGGGGAGACCTCATTGCAGTTACAGCTTCCTCACGAGGGAAAGGGGAGGGACAGGCACTGATCACTTACCTCTCTCAGGGATAGGATCTGAATGAACACCATGAAGCTGTGTCAGGGCAAGTTTAATTTGGATATTAGGACTGGTTTTTTTACCCAGAGGGTTGTTGTGCACTGGAACAGTTTCCCCAGGAAAGTAGTCACGGCGCCAAGCCTGAGAGTTCTAGAAGAGTCTGGACAATCCTCTCAGGCACATGGTGTGATTTTGGGGGCTGTGCTGTGCAGGGATAGCATTCAGACTACAAGGATCCTTGTGTGTTCTTTCCAGTTCAGGATATTTTATGACTATATCACTCACTTCATTCCTAGCTGCATTGATAACCAGACATGGAAACACACACTATAAAAGCATTATAATCCTTTAAGTATCCAAATCTCTGGTGCTAAATATAAAGGAAAATATTTATATCTCAAATGGAACATAAGCAAAAGGCTAAAAAAATCTCCTCCACACCTTCAACCTAAATTTTCAAGATACTGCACCCTTCTAATACAACTCTATATTCTTCAGAATATGTTTTAGTAGCAGACAGACTATGTTAATCTGAACTAAATTTCCCTGAGTGAGAGGATACAAAAATGAATTTTGAACTATTTTCCTATCTAAATATTGAGATAATACCTATTTCTCATGTGGCTAGGCTGTTCTCTGTTTAAAACCACCTCTAAAAAAGGTTAATAAATTCAGTAAATGTCATAAATGTCTGGTTGATGTTCTTTGATTTCACATTTCATAAACTTGTGGCATCCAGTCAGGAAATATAAACAGTGGCATGTGTCAGGGAAAGCATTCATACCCTGCACCTCACAAATTTTGAATTCTCTGCATCACCAATGTGGTAGTACTGTTCTCTGACCCACTCATAAATAGTGAAAGCAGTTTACACACTTAGAGCTTGAAATCTATAGGCTTTCCCCACTTTCACTGAAACATTTTAACAGAGCCTAGCATTATGTGTGCTCCCATGTCATTCGCTTACCCAAAGTGGACTGGGGAAAATACCTGGATTCTTTGCCAAATTCAGATCTGTGCTGGTGTTACTGGAGTTATGCATATGCTGGCCCAGATGAAGGCCATGTAACTACACAACCAGATGATTGCATGAACACAAGAATTATTAGAATCCTAGATAATGCTTAGAGAGTGCTGCCAAAGAAAAGTCTTTGCAAAGAATTAAATAATTAATCAAAACTGTACTATTAACAACTCACATATATTTCACTTTCAGCGCTCAGACACTCCTCTTTAGGACTTTCTGTCCCTAAGCTCATCATGCAGCACTTATGAAAAACAAAAAGCACTTGCTTCTAGATTTAGGAATTTGTGTCTTACATAAAGACACATGGATAGATGAATGTCTAGACTCATTAAATGAACTGGACACTGTTTTATAGGAAATGGCAGCTGGTCTTAACTAGCTGCTCTGAAAAAGGTCTCTGTTCTGTCTTTGCTCACAAGCAGCTAATATGTTACTGTAGGCAGGAACCATGCTTACATTAACATATTAGGCAAGATACAGCACTACCAGTGGTTGCCATATTTCTGTTTGCTTATGTTATAATAAATTACTATTTAGTTCAGGATAAAACTGAACACCAAAGCCCCTTTATGAGTCTATCTCTTTGACATTGGCAGGCAACCCTCAAGTAGCTGCACAGCACCTCCACGGAAGGCGACTAGTGACCTGGAAACTTCTGGTGAAGATCCTCATGTCAGTGTTTTCACAGTGACACTAACTGAGGCAAAACAAAAGGCAGCTGACTTCTTCCAAATGCAAATATAGAGTTCATGGAGAGACAAGAATATTCACGGAAATGCTTCTTACATTAATGTTTTGCAGGACAGAACTGGTAGCCAACTTGAATTCATTTGTCATTGTTCCATTTTCCGCTTGTGCCCTGGCAGAGATGAACCATAATGAATTTATAATGCCACAAAGCCTCACTTTGCAGGAGAAATGGTGAAGACATCACTCTGTACAGAAGGAATTTATAGACCTTCAAGGAGGGACAGAGGTAAAATTTGTTCTCAATGGAAAAACATTCAGCCAATAACAATTTCCTAATTTTCCTTTATTCAGGCAGAAATAAACTTTAAGGAAATATCCCTTGTGCACTAAGAAGCAATAGTCCTTTACTCTCAAATGCTGTGTGCCAAGTAACACAGAATCATTTAGCGGACCATCTCTCACGATGACTTAAAATTTGAGTTAAAATTTCTTGAGAATTGTCAGCAGCCACACATTTTTAAATGTGAAATTTTGTTCCATTGTTTTAAAATTAATTCTGTGGAATGCATATATATATATATATGAATAACTTTATACTTTCTTCAAATATCTAAAATCATTGCTTCTCTCTCAAAAAAAAAAAACCAACCAAAAAACAAAACAAACAAAAAACCAAAAACCCCAAAAAACAACAACAACAAAAACCCAACACCAAATAAGAAATCATCAGCCTGTCACAAAAAAATCAGTTATTTTGTTTGAATGCATCTGATGTGCTATATATGTTCAACACATTGCTACTAGATGTAAAAGGTCTCACATTTCAGGACAACCTTTTCTTTTAAAGCATCTCAGTTTATATATTCAAGTTCTGTTCCTCATTTGTGACACTTTACCAAGCCCTTAAAACTATATGAGAATCTCAGTTTAATTCTTGTACATATTTCTGGAGGCTTTTATGCAGGAGGAATGTGGAGAAAAGCTTAAGATTTTGAGTCAATCTTAAATCAAACATGAAGAAAATAATGCAAAATACTGTATCTACACATTTTTCCGTTTTTTAAAGCCACTTCCAATAAAATCTGAAAAGTTAGTGCAGGTCTCTTGATCCAGGTTCTAGTTTTACCTATATCTACCTACATAATAATGATCAGACAAAATTATCATAACATAACTACATCAAATACATCTAATCCTATTCTCAGACACAGCTTATCAAAACCTTCAACATGTTAAGAATGGATGCTACACTCTGCATTTCTTAGAGCAGATTTTAGTGAATCTGTCTTTCCCACCTGGCTCTAAGCAACGGCTCAGATATGTGCAGGGCTTTCTTGGAAGGTGTCATGGTTTAACCCCAGCCAGCAGCCAAGCCCCATGTAGCTGGTCACTCACTCTTCCACCAGCAGAATCCGGGAGAGAATCAGAAGGGTAAAAGGTAGAAGACACATGGGTTGAGATAAAGTCTAATAGAGAAAACAAAATCTGCATACACAAGCAAAGCAAAACAAGGAATTAGTTCACTGCTTCCCATGGGCATGAAAGGGCTCAGCTGTCCCCATGAGGGCAGGGCCAAATGACATGTAATGGCTATTTGTGAAGACAAAGATCAACATTCCCCCCTTCCACCTTCTTCCCCTACTTTTTGTACTGTGCATGATTCACATTTTCTATATTATCTCTTTGGTCACCTCTCCAAGCTGCATCTTCTCCCAGTTTTCTATGGATTCCCAGCCTCCTTGCCAGAGTGGCAGTGCAAGAAGTGAAAGTGAAGTTATTGGTGAGCCCAGCTCACCAATAAGAAAAACAGCCCCATATTATCAACTCTGTGTTCAGCACAAATACAAAACATAGCCTCATACTAGTCACTAGGAAGAAAATTAACTCTACTCCAAACCAGCACAGAAGAGAAAGTTATTCCTTTCCACCAGAAGAGATACAATTTAACTCTCACTTCCTATAAAATATGAAGAACAACGTCAACCTTGCAAGGCAGAGCAGAGTCAAGGAGCATTCTGGACCTGATAGCTCTCATTTGCAGATGAGAAAAACAGCATGGTGGCTTAAGATCTAAATTTTCTTGACTCTTCTCATAGCAGTGAATAGTGGATGACTGAATAAGATTACCAGAACAGGATAAATTGCAGTGTAGGGATATAATGCACCAGAAGTAGACCTCTGAGTTTAACAGCCTTTTGACATCCTCAACATTTCATGGCAAGAAAGTTAACTTTAATCCTGTGAAAGAGATCTATTTACAGCCAGTTTCATTTTGAAATACAGGCATCAATTCAATACCTCCCTGAGCGAAGGCTGTTACTTTGCTCATATCTGTAACTCTCCATATACACTTCATAAAATTATTACATTTTTTTTGACATGGGATTCAGGATTGCAAGGAAACCACAAACCTAAAAAGTGTGTTATGTATTAATGCAGTGAAAATGGGAAATTTTTTTGAAATTTCCTAACATTCTTTTTTGCTTTTTGAATTGCTGCTTTTCCTTTAAATATCGGTTCTCAAAATGTCTGATAAAAAAAGCAAAAATGTCATCATAATTTCTGTAATTATTCAGTTTATAATAACACCTTGAGTTCATGAAAATTGCAATCACTAAAGCATGTTGACTCTACACTGAAGGTAGATTTTAGCATTTGCATGTACTCCCAAAAGATCTCAGGCAGGTTGTCATCACTTTCTGAACTATCTGTTAACATTATGGTAAATCACAAATTATAAACATAGTTCCTGTCTGCTCCCAAATTGGTTATTAGTGTCTCAGGTATGACTGCTATCTTGTTTTTGAAAAGGTACAAATATTTGTGCTGGATGAATTTTTTTTTGGCGATAACTTTAATGGCACTTTAGCCTTGATATTCAAATGGGGTATCCACTGATATGATCTAAGGATAATAGAGAGAATGATTTGTCTTAATTAATATCCATATTTTCATTATCATTTAAAGAGTAGAAATGTTTCTTGCAAGATTCATTTTGAGTACGTTAGAAACTCTCAGCATAAAAAAAAAGCAGGAAGGCTTCTTTACCAAGCTGAGACAGTTGTTCCCTGATTATGATTTCTAAACTGGGTTGCCAACCTACAGCAGAGGAAAATAGCATTTATGGCTAGGACATAACACAGTTTCACTGAAATCAAAAGAATTTTCTCTCACCACAGGATGCTTATATTGCTAATGCATGTGAAAAACTGATGTTGCTTGCCTCTCTACTGCATCTTCTACTTGTAAATCTTCTTACATTTCTCATCTGTAATTGCAGTGCATGCAAAGGGTGCCTTGATGCAGGCACAGTGCTGGTAACAGAGATGTAATCATAAATAGGGTTTGTGTCTGGAAGAGCAGATCACGCAGACAGCAGCTCTGTGGATGGCACTGCACCCACCACATCCATCTGGGAGCAGCAGAATGAATACAGCATAAGGGGATTTCTGAATATTTTAGTGAAACCTGCTGAGTTTCACACCAGTCTTGTTGAAGGCCTCAGAACCCCCATGCTCAGTGAACAGTAGAACTGGAAGGTTTTTCTCATTATTCATGTAAAAGACCTGAGCAGTCACAATAGTTCTGGAGTTATCCAAATGAAATAATGGGGTCTTTCCCTACAAACACATACAGAGTGGTTTGATATTCATATTTTACATTATATTTGTCTAAATTGATGATGCCAGTGATTCTTCAAATAATTATGAATCATAAATGTACAATAATATTTGTGAAGAGATTATTAATATACAGATATAGCAGCTATATCTAGTAATTGGGACACAGTCCAAACCCATTTCCTTCTTAGATTGATTACCCCTGGCTTCAGAATGAACCTAAAGACTACTTCTCCTACACAGACCTCTTAACCACAACTTCTGTGTCAACTGTAAGTCCTAGAGAAAAAAAAAACTTCAAAAAAATAAAATCTCACTGTTTGATGGGCATTCTGTATCATTAGGCTGATTCATCTCTGAGAACTCTGCAAGCTCATATCATGTATCTTCATTAATAGCCGACACTTTTCTGTGAATCCCCAGTGCAAGGTGGACAAGAATGGAAAGTAGGTAGAAAGCAGGTGGAAAGCAGGTGGAAAGCAGTGTTAAGGGAGTAGTTGTCAGTAAAGCCTATGCTCATGGAGCGACTGCAATCAAAACTTTATTGTGCTGGAAGCTGAATAATCATATTCCTTTTCATTTTCAGATGAAATGGAGCACCAGTGGATGCTGCCACCATAGTGTTGTTAGAATCCACTTTCCATAAACAGGTCTCTGTATGCTTCACCTTTGTTCATATCCACACATTAATACTTAGCTGCACCTTCCTGGAAAAGACTTCAATTCAAAGCATATTCAAATTAGTTTGAAATAGATTTTATTTATATAGATGAACACAGATTATTATATTCAGGCTAGGCAACCAAGTTTTGCATGGAAACTAAGCAGTTCATTGTGGTTTACAAATTAGATGTGTATCAACAATGATGCCTGTTCTGGCAAAATAAGAAAAGTATCTCACAGATATGTAAAGAAGACATATATGAGATTTGAAGTAATCCTCCAGCTTACTCAGGTGTACTTCATGGGCCAGCTTTAACCTATGCTCTTATATATAGTGCTGACTGTTAAAGACAGGGTCCAAATCAAAAAAATTGTCATAAGCTTAGAAAAAATAGCCTTCAAAGAGGGAAAATGTAGTTATTCAGCATATTAAAAGTGGGGGGGGGAGAGAGAGATAGAGAGAGAGAGAGATGCAAAGTATTTTAACACGTACAAAATATCTATAGAGGAAGGAAATTAACCCTCTTACCATAGGCAAAAAATTATAGGTTTGAATTACAGAAAGTTCATTACAGATGTTTTTGGGATGGGAAAAACTTTGATAGAAAAGATGATGAAGTCTGAGCATGGAAAGGGAATGTTGCATATCCTGATGGTAGTTTTGTAATATCAAATAAATTAAACAAGATGGTTGCTTGGGCACCATCTGGTCAGGTTTGTACTCAAACCTGTTCTGTGTGATTTTTCATGACTTTTGCATAAGAAAAAAACCGATTTCATTTGTTATGTAAAATAGTTTTTTAAAAACCTGTGCTGTTGATTTCCAAAACACATGTAAATATGTATAGTGACGTTAATAAAGTTAACATCAGCAATGTTCTAAAACTCTCTTTCTAGATACGTTCGTTTTAAGACAGAACCTGCTTTTGTTCATCCAGATGATTAGCAGACCGGAGAAAATTTGAACCTGATGGAAATCTGGTTTCTTGACATCAGGGAATCCTCATACATGCACATTGGATCTAAAACTGGCATTGAAAGCATGATTGCTTTTCCTTTCTTAATTTTAAAGAAAATCTTTCCTAGATTCACAGGGACAAGCCCACTCATTCATTGTTCTTAGGTTTAACCCACCCATCCATTCTCCTTTCTGATCTCATTTGTTCTATTTTAACCTTCTTATCTGTACTTCCTTCTTGAATTCTAATATTTATTTTAAGGTATAAAAGCTAATAAGACCTGCCAGAAACTTAAAATTCAAAACCAAAGATTACTGCTGATTATAATGTTATCTTAATTGTTATCTAACTGTTGGCAGGTAGTGCACATTTACTGCTGAAAACTTCAGTAACTGACTTTATTAACCATAAAATAAACAAAATCAGTAAGTTTAAAATTAAAACATTAAAAATGTTTACATTAAAGAATGAGTTACTATCAATATTTTAGTAAGATATAAAATGAACATTAATTTTCTCCACTGGAATACCTTTATATTATTACATACAAATAACTGGTAATACATGTGCTCATGTATGTCTACATGTAGTAGATGCAAAATGAATGCAAAAAAAATCCAGATTAAATGCCATTAGTGATAACTGGATCATTGCATTAAAAAATAATAAAAGATACATTCAGCAGATTTCAGTTTCATAAATGTTCTTCATCTCCTGCAGCTTTAAGATCAACAGTTCCAACTGAGTCACATGAATAAGTTGTATCCTGTTATTGTACTTAAGGTTCACCATGCCTTTGCTGAGAGAATTTTTTTTTTGATACAAGCAAATTCATTTTATTCATCACCTGTTATGTGCTAAGACCATGGGTATAACCAGCTTTGATGGATTATCTAGAAAACAATAGTTTAGTTGCTTGCAATCATTCTTTTAATCCTTAGGTAAACACAAGGTGATGGTATTAGGGCTTTTCTATCACAGACAGGAGCTACAGACAATGTCATATTTATGACTAATAAAATTTGATAGGCACTCATTGGGCTGAAAATAAGGATTTTAATGTTGAACATAAACCCATGAACACCAGAGATCGTCCCTGGCAGAGGCTAAACAAAATACTGTGGACCCAACAGACACCTTCTTTCTATTCCTTGGCCAAGAGCAATTACTGTCCTTTGGTGACAACAGATTGCTGTTTTGAAAAATAATAAACTATACCAGCATATTTTAATCTTAAATTGTGAATCTATTTTTTCTATTGTGTAATCCCACTGTCCCCTGAATCAGCATAAATAATACACAATGCATGGCATTCCTTATGGTTTTCTGTTTCTCTCATGGTTCATCTCAGGAGCTATAGGAAAATTCTACCAACAATATAATTTGAGAATAATTAGGAAAATAGAGATTTGGATTTCCTAATGGCAACTGCACTTTTTTTTTTTATATTGGCAATTTTAGTAAATAAATATGATCACATGTTAAGTGCAACATTATTTTAATTTTATTGAATGTAATAAGTATGCAACTAAATTTACAAATAATGCCACAATAGCCCCCAACAGCATCAATTTGTCTTGATCACTCTTGCATTCCAGGGCTAGACCACCCCGTCACACACAGGTTAACATCCTAATATTTGTCCTTCTCAGAGCCTATTTCACAGAGGACTCACACTGTTACTGCAGACTAATTATATGCATATGTTTTTCTGAATCATCAAATTAGTGTAGGAGACAGTTCCAGTTTGAAAAGGGAATTAAGAATTTTTGGCCCAGATTCCACTTACACGATCTTGAAAAGGATTGGACTTGGAGAAAATGGACAGAAATTATATAGGGAGAAGTAGGGCTGAGAACATGCAAGTCATGATAAAGGAATTGTTAGAGTGTAGACTACTAAGATGGAAAAAGATAATACCTTGAAATACTGAGCAACTACAAGCAGGTAGCATTGTAACAACCTTCAGATAGAAATTAAGACCTGTGGTAATGCAGTAATGAGAAACAGATTTTATTTCTCTTCACAATTTTATTGAAATGTCACTGTGCATCATGCAAGCCTCATTGTTATTTTTTAAATTAATTTTCATATATATGTGGTGTGTGTTTAAAGGAAGAAATCTGCAGACTGATATTGAGCAATTTCAGAACTTTTGGAAGAAGCACCTCAAGTGTGAATGCCAATTTAACACTTTAACTAAATAATCATAGTTTTTCCAGTTACCTAGCCCACAGGAATTTCTTACAGTTGGAATTGTGCCTTTCAGTCACAGGAAAGAAGCAAAAATATATTTTATTGATACAGCATAATTCAGTGGTAAATGCTTCAGTGGCAAGGTACACTTACTGCATAGAAGAGAGGACCAGACAAAACTGCCAAGAAGACCCTCCCATTGTTGTTCAGAAAGGACACCCTTGCTTTCTAAATTCCTTCTCAGAGAGGATTGTGACTGGATCCACTCCTGGTTTCAGACTTGGTCAAAGGTTAATACCTAAAGGATTATATATGTATAATTAATTCTCTGGATCACATAGCTAAGATTTCAAAGTTTAACATGCTATCACTTACTGACACCATAAGGATTCTCTCATCCTCAAGCAGGAACTTTAAGAGGTGTCCCTACTTGGAAATATCCTTGTATGCCACCTGCTATAGTGCATGGGAGCTCAATGGTCCCATAGCCACTATTTATGGAGTAGGATGATTGATTTTAGTTATATTTGCCATATTTGCAAGATGCCATGGATCACTCTCGCAGACCAGCTTCGAGGTTGGCATCTGTCCCCCAGATTAAGATGGATGCAGCCATCACAATCCCCACTGGTGATTATGATGTAAGATGGGGGGGCAGGCCACCACATACTTGTACTTTTAAAGATATGCTCCAATCCTAGTATCCATATGAAAAATAATGAGATAGAGAGACAGAAAGTAACCTATTTCCAAAGCAAATTTTGAGAAACTCACTGTGGAGCAGACAACAATCTTCTAACTACGCAAGTCACTGGGATGTGAAAGAATCAAATTAAAGCCCCTGGTCCAAATTATTAAGTTAGATTTTCCTTATTTGACTAATCTAAATGAATCCAGACCAATATAAATTCACTGAAATACTGCTTTATCTGAACAGCCACAGAATTGTAAAGGTTAAAGTTTATCTATTTGTATCTTCTCAAAACTTGTAAATCCCTTAAGATCAGAAGACAGAGGTGTCCCAATGCTTGACTGGTTTGTTTGGGTACAGAGGATAATGAGTAGCTTTTAATTTAATTAACGTTATTTCTCCATTTCTTTCAAAATTTCTGAATGTTTCCTAGACTCTACCTCTTGGAAAAGAATTTTCCAAGTTAGTGCCAACCTGGCCCACTTTACTAAAGCCAGTGATTTTCTTAAATTTCTTATAGCAACTCCTATTACTTCAATCAAGTTTAACATCTTCCATTTTCCATTTCAGTTACCACAGTGGAATAAATTTGCTGCTTTCCTACACTGAAATGTTCTTTTTTCATTGTCATCTTGGTGCAAGATCCTAAATGGTTAGTTTGACCTGTACTACAGCAAGATTTAAAATTTTAACAGTAGTAGTACTTCCTAGACAAGAAATTTGGTTGCCTTGTAAAACTGTAAATTATTTAATATTAATATGTGTTATAATAATGTGCATTCTTAGGCCAATGGTTTCATAGAATAATTAATTTTATCAAAACTTTGAATTGTAAAATTTGTGCCAATAATAATTCAGTTGGTCAAAAAGTCCTTTCAGTCTTTTGTTAAGCAAGCAGTCATAAGAGATCTGAAATGCACATAAAGCAGCAGTGCTGCTCTACCTTAGAGTTACTTCCCAGTTTATAGTAATGTTCTGTTTAGTTCACAAATATGCCCCTCCTGAATAGGCATGGCACCAATTGAAGGACATAATCTATTATACAGGTCGGTTCCCAGTGCTCATGCAGTAGGAAGGCTTCTGTAATCCTGCCGTAAACCTGTAACCAAATATGTTACTGTCAGGCAGGAATTCCCTGTTTGTGCCCTGCTCTGCATGCTTGTCTCTCAAAGCTGTCAGAAGAGGCTGCTAAGAAGGAAAAACTATAAGAAAGAGGACATGCACTTGTTCTCCACTGACATGGAGAAAGACCCTGGAGAAGTTTCTGGGCTGCTTCAGTGTGTGTCAAATACAAATTCTGGCTCTATGTGTAAAAAAATCACAGCAGGCTTATTGAAATGTATTTATTCACTGCAAACTGCCCTAGCTGGAAAAAAAGGAGATAACAGAGTCTGTTTTGAAATCTTTGCACACTGATCTTGATCACTGTATTCCACAGAAGCCAGAGGATGTTTGGGACATTTGTAAAGAACTTCGTCCCACAGTCTTCCTTTAGAATAAAAATAAAAATGCAGTTATATGCATGAGTTCTGATTTTGTCATAGGAGCATTGTTAAGAATAGCTGATAACATATGAGAATATAATGAGCATTAAAAATATAAAAATATGAGTTAAGCAATCGGTTGCCTTTTCATTGGAACTTACTCACAAATGCATTACTTCTCAGAAATGCCCATATTCTCTTTCAAAAATTATTGAGGTGTGCATATTTGTTTGCCCACATTCTTTATAAATAAAAAGGATTATGTCAAAGTCTAATCCCTCTGAAAGCAAAGGAATCAAACAGAAAAGAAAGGTTTTCATCCCTATACCAGTATTTTATAACAAGTAATATACAAGACTTGAGCTTCATTTCACGTTAATCTATAGGTGTTCTTCTGGCTGCCCACTACTTTTTGCTGCTTTTTTTTTTTTTTCTGTCTCTGCTGTTTTTCAGATACAAGCACTCTGCTGCAATTCATCCATATCGATATCTCACCCCATCTCTGTTAGCAGAACTTCTGGATCTCCTCATGGCCATGGCTTGAATCCTGTTACATTCTATTGTACATAAATCTATTTTGACAATAAAACCATATTGCTTTGGATTAATATTTTTGATGGAAAATACAATTTTCTAATTTCTCTAAACAAAATTTTGCCAAACAGTTTTCATTATGTTTTTTTATACCTTAATTTTCTTTTCTATTGATTAATGGCAAGACCTCTAAGCTAAAAAGTTCTAAGGGAATTATCTATCTTTGTCCTTTACTGACTGTGGTCAGAAGAAGAGAGGACTGATTGATTACAGATGGTCTACATGCTGCTATTTTCAGGAGTTCCTCAGTAACACATAGTGATGGATCAACCTGCTGGTTGACTGAAACAATTTACTTTATCTTCCTGAAAGGATGTCAGTCAGTGCACAGTGGAAGGTGGTGAGGGGAATCTCAGCCATACTAATGGATTTAACATTCTTCTGAAGCAAATGAAGAACTCTGAAGATCTGAAAAGGTAGAACAGGGCAGAGGATTTTGTTCTTCCCTGACTGGGCAAGTGGTATTCAGCTGCAGAACTGCAAGGCAGGTAAAGACATTTCCCTATTCAAAATGCCAGTGGTGTAAAGCCTGATAGAGTTACCTTTTCCTGAAGCATCTCAGGAATTTCAAACTTGAAAATGGCTAAGTTGGTTAAAAGTGTGTGTTCACTTGTTCACTAAAATGATACATTTAAAAAACATCATTTACAGTCAATATTATTAAAAGCCAAATCTTCACTAATATGGAAATAAATTGACCTTGGAAGAAGTTATTGGATGACACACTGAGAATAGATCAGACAAATACACAGTGAATGTTATACTGACATTTAGGCTTAAACTCCATTTAATCAATTACATCAGAAGCTCTACTTCTAAACAGGTAATTTATATTTGTCAAATGCATCTGTCTGCCTCTGGCTTAAAATAATCATAAGTAAGATTTTTCAAGTTTGAGGAGAAATAACGACACAACACACACTATTAAGGGAATATGAGAAAAAGTGGAATTGCTGAATGTAAATTTTATACCAGCTCCTTCTTCATTTGACTTGGGTTTAGGAAAAGCTAATGTTTATTTTCAGATTATTTCCTAGGCAGAATGGAGCAAATATAAAGACACATTCTTTTCCTGGCACAACTGTTGAAATTCACATAAAAATTAACAGATTCTGTTTATAGCAGCAGATAATTTCATCCCAAATATTTGCTCAAAATCAATGCATTTCCTGAGTGCTCCATATTTTATTCTACTGCAGCAAATCTGCTGAGAGTCATTATGTCTTATTCTGCAGATAGGATGACGCCTACAAAAATAATTCTCTCTTTTGAAAAAGATGACCTTTCCAGACTCTTTGTATCTGGCTGGCAAAAAAAAAAAAACAAACAAATTCCAGCTCATTAATTCTTCCATTATCCACATAGATTATCCTGGAATGAATTTATTCCTTCTGTCTAGGGTACACTTCATAAGGCTAATTTCCACTCTGTTGCTCCAGCTGTAACAAGGCATTCACAAAACTTGGGTCTTACTCCAATTCTGTCAGAATGCTCCTGCCTCTCCTCTAGTATCACCCTTTTTTAAACTCTAGTGCTTATGAAACGTTTATGCACCAAAATGGAGTTTCCAAGACATGTATATGGTGGTATTAACAAATCAGGGCCCAAGTCATTCCCAGTTATGCATTCTCCCTGATGCATTTAATTTGCATTTAAATCTTGCAAAAACTTGTTGTTTGAAAGAAGAAGTGAGGCAATTAATATTTTCATTCACTATTAACAAATTGCCTTAAGAATTCAAGCTGGTAATCAGCACTTCATGTACTTAGCATACACAGTCTGTGTTAAGCATTAAGTGCATGTAGCTAGTTTGGTGTTAGTCTTGCCTGGAAAGCTGCCAGTGAAGCTGAAACCAGCCTTTTGACACATTCAGAATGGCAGGAAACCTCTTCATGAATAATTATTTCTACAGAATTGGTTACATTCAGAAGTTTTAAATAAATATAAGAGTTTAAGTAGAACCACATTTGTCTTAGCATGCTGTTCAAGTGCATATAAATCATAATTTACCTTTGCTGCACAACCTAATGCAATCTATTAAGGAAATAGTTCTTTTAATAACAAGACTACAGGAAACAGAGAGCTCAATCACACATAAAAAGACAATTAGATTACTGTTAATACACTTTTAACCTTTTAATAAATCATCCTTATTAGCACACAGAGCTGAAAGGATCACTGGTTGTTTTCTTACAAATCCCCTTTATTGACTGAAAATTTTGCCACCCTACAAAACCCACAGAATATGGTGGCCCTACTCATTCCTTCATCCTTCTTCTAGAAAGCTTGGTGTGTATCATTCACAGCCAGTATTTTTATAATTAACAGAAATAATTTTTTAAAGGGAGAAAAGGATGCAAATCCTATATTTACCTGTGGTTCAAAACACTAAACTAAGTCTAAAATACAAAACTCAGAAGACAAATTAATAATTCAATGGTATTCAAAAATTGTAAAATATTAATATTTTGAAACTATTTACTAATTTTTTTGTTTTGGAGAAAACTTCCAGTCAAGTGCAATCTATGAGGCACTAAGCTAATTGTGCTATATAGTGTAATATAGATAATTTGGTCATATAGTTGAAAAAAAGGCATACTGATACAAAGAATTCTGACCTTCACACTAGTCTCAAATTGTTTAGCCCTGAACAGTTATAAGGAATGGAAAATTTATAGTATTTTTTTTTAAATCAGAACAGAAATATAACATGCTACTGGCAAGTAGAAGATTATTCAAAGTTTAAATCCTGGATCAATATGAAAAATACTTGTAATCTGAAGCAATTATACTTCGAGCATCTGCAAATCTTAGGAACAAACTTGCTCTTAGTACTGAGAGTTCCTTTCACTTCTGGTCTCTGGCCAGTCCAACCTGGTTCCAATGCCAAACAAATAATGTCTCTGAGGCGTTCTTCATAAAGCCTTAGCCATATTTGCAAACGTGGCAAAAAAAAGTTTTTTCAAGTGGATTGTTGGATTCAGGACTACAAACTAGTTCTCATTTTAGTTTTGTCTTGAAAATTCTTTTCTTTCTTGTTTCAAATAACTTGGTTAAACCATCGATGGCCCACAGGAAACCTTGAAGTTTGTTTCAGAAATGCAAACAACTTTCTAATCTCCCTCTGATTTATTACCTGAGTGGTTACTGACAGCTAAATAGCCAGTAAACATACAGATTAGTATCTCACAAGCAAAATAAAAAATAAATAAGAAAAAAAAACAGCCTCTAAAAGACACTTTTGATATCTAGGGGTGGTACACATAGATTTTTACAGTTTTTTGTTGTTTTGTTTTTTAAATCATACATGCATGATTCATGATTTTTATCTTCCTTCCAGGAAAAGCATGTATTCATTAGATGTACCCAAGGAGTACATAGACTGCAGTGAACCAGATCACACTTTGTTCTGGCTTACATTGTGCTCCTCCCATATTTTGCTGAAGGGTTTTGTTTAGCCACCTGTTTGGCTGGTGACATCATCAGTATAGCTCTTTGGCCTTTAACAATAAAGCTCAAACAAAACCTTATGGATGGCAGTTTGCTTGGAAAGTGGGCCTTAACAAGGCAATTTCTAGCTTTCTGACACTATATGGACTGCCCCTGAGCTGCCGATTTTGGATTCACTTACTCCAAACAGACCCTGCTTTGTAGCTGGGCATCTGGCTAACTCTGCAGGACACACTGAACATTTCAGAGCCTTTCACAGCACTCTCAAAGACCAGCCTGCTCCCACATGTGTCAGTCCTTCCTGGCGCCTCCTCTGGGCTTTTGTGGCCCCCAACAGCATGCACAGGGTGCACATCCATGCACATCCATGCACATCCATGCACATCAGCACTGACACTGCTGCAGGGACACCCTGCACACTGGGCTGTGGCTCCACAAGGAGCACTCTGAAATAAGCCACCAACAGCAAGAGACATGTAGATGACAGCTAGTACAGAGCACCATCCAGGAAAGAGAACCCTAAGGAAACCTGTGATTTGATCAAACATTATAATATTTTACATGGAGATTTGGAGGAAGGCAACAACTTCATCAGCTGATGGACTTCAGTCATTAGTGTTCAGCACAGGAACCTCAAGGAGCAGCACTAGCCAGCTCCTACCAACACCTGATCTTTTCCTGGTGTCATGTAGACTTTAGAAGCCTGATTTTTTTAACAAATTTTGTTTACCTTTGTATCCATGACAAACAACAAAAGCTGACCATGTGATGTTTGTGCAATCAAAAGGATTGATAAGACTGGCAGCACACAGAGAAAGAGCAAAGTAAAATTAAGCTTTGGTTAAAAATTAATTATATATATATACATATATATATATATATATATATATATACCTCATAAAAACATGCAAACATACATTTATTATATGGTAAAAGCTCCTGATGAAAAGAAAAAGCTTAGAGTTTAAAAAATAACCAAGAGAATATTTAGACACATTTAAGTGTAGATCTTGCTTTGTTATTATAGGACAGTTTTGCTCCCAGCTTTGACTTCATGGCTGATTCTTTCATCTCAACTCAGGCCATACACTTGACGTGAATATTGTCATGGTTCTATCTGAATGTATATTCACAGAAGGTCCTAGTAATAATCTTCTCATAATGACATTAAAAAAAAAAAGCATATTTAGAAATTAGGCAGAAGTGGTTTTGTTATTTTTGTTGTAATGCTCACATACTCTTCCTGTCAAGAGAAACAGATGAAATTGTTACCATAATCCAACATATATTGAAGTATTTCTCAATTAGTAGCTAAAAAACAGATCTCTGAACTGCTTGATTTAAGTTTTCTTTCCTCTTTAGTGGAAAAAGAAACCAAGGCTAAGTGGCAGAGCAAAATACTTGTAGTAGTCCCACATCTCCATCCAATATCAAATTTAAACATCACACCAGAAAAAAATAACCCACTAATACTGTAGCAAGTCAATTTTTTTTTTGCCTTTTTACAAAATCATTTGGAATTGCCACATTTTCAAATCTGAAATTTTTGTGCAGGATCATAGCAGCTTACATTTAACTGAGTCTGCCACAGAATTGCTGACCAACATGGAAGTGGCAGATGCCAGGACAAAAGGTAAGCAGGTAACCACCTGCTTGGTTTCAGGCTTGGAACATGGTTAGCTGAGATGTGAAGATTTTTGACACTGAAAATAAAAAAGTCTTGTACTATTTCCTCTCTCCTGTTCAGAAAACAGTGCTCTTCACATGTTCTCACTGTCTTTGGAGGTAGTCTCCTAATTCTAAAAAGTAACTGGCATTTCCTGATTACTAAAATGGAGGAAATAGACGCTCCTTGACTCATAAAAGTCATGCTACGATGTCTACCTGTACTTTATCTCTTTACCATGTGCAGCTTTTCAGAAAACCTTCGTTAATTTTTAATACTATTATTTTCTAGAATGTTCTTAGAAGAATATAGTTCCTTTCTTATAATAAACTTTTGGCATTTAAAGAGGATTTTTTTACTTAAAACAGAACACAAACTCTATATAAATGCTGAATAATAAAGATCACTAAATTTAAAGCTTAGGAATTATGAAATGGTTATAAACCCACCACAAAATTCCCTTTCCTGTTGACTGAAGGGTGCTTTGAAACAATTTGTTCGCTTTGTGAACAGCATACCTGGTGTCATTTCAGAGAGGAAGACAATTCTTATTTTCTCCATTTCCAGTATGGCTTCTCTGATTTGCACTAAGGTGTTTTGGGATGACTGTTCTTGGAGCTGCTCTCTATTTTGTTAAAATGATATATGGAACAATGATGTAATCTTCTCAGCCTATAGAACACACACAGCAAACAGAAATATTAACTTTTTCTGCACATTTAGTTCTTTCTTAGCTAAATTTCATATGATTGTGCTGTACCCCAGTTTGCTGTCCAAACAAGGCATCACCAGGAAAATAGAGCAGAGTAATACAGGGAGTAATGCACAACTCAAATAATCTATCAGCATAGTAAGAATACCTGTAGGTGGCATAACATAATGACTTTTCCTGCCATGCAAGGCCAGTTGATAGGAACCAGATGCCATCATCTTGTCAAGAAGAATTTAGAAATTATGTGAAACACTGACCTAATGCAATAATATTAATATTTTTTTCTAAATGTTAGAAGATATTCACTGAATTACTTGACATAAAATAACTTTTATGTTTATTAATATTTCTGTAGCAGAAATTCCATAATTGTCAAAATATATCAATAAGAAAAATCTAGGAAGTTCACAGGGCAACATTTAGAAAATGTAATGCAGGAACTGCTGTGTTATTTTCATTCCATATCTTTATCTTTAAAAAATAGAAGTTTTGGTAGAGAATTTATATATGTATTGTTATGAAGTTAGGAATGGCTATTTTTCTGGGTGTATAGATTATAACAGTTGGAACTGGCTGCTATGATCTCTGCCATTTAGAAAGATGGCTGTACAAACAGTGTGTCTTCTCCTGTCCCAACAGTTCATTGTAATGCACTGTCAAAGTCTGCAGCTTACTCCAAAGAAAGCAAGCAAGAATCAGATAGATCTCCCATTTGTCCTCTCTGTGTCTTCTGCTCATAAAGGAGAATTTCCATGAGCCCACTTATGAAATTCCCCACCATGAGGTTACTTTTTGAGGCTTCTTTTATGTGTTCCATAGATTTCACATGGTCCATATTGGCCACAAGCCATGTGGTTTTGTTAAAATGGTGCTAAGCCAATGCTAATAGTATTTTCCTTTCCAGGAGATTTTATTAGATTGGGTTAACCTTAGTTACACAGCTTCCCATTCATATCTGGTTCAGATTTGGTGCTTTGTGTACAGGATAAAAATACATGCTTGCAAAATTTCATTTAACTGTAGTCTCCATTAAAGCACAAGGTTACATTATTTTACTGGCTCTAGTGTTGGAATTTTTTTAATTGAGACCTGCTACTTGTGATTTCGAAGCACCAAGTTTCACAGTTATCTATCATTTTAAATAAGAGATCTAAATTCTATTTCAAAAGTTTTTTCATGCAGAGCAGGCTGACTATTCACAAAAGAGATTGTGAGTGTCATAAAATATGATATTTTGCTTAGAAGAGAATTAAAGACTCATGTATCCACATCCCTCTTACCTGTACCAAAATGTGTCCTTTTATGAGCTACCATATATCCTGTGGTTTTTATTTACTTCTTGCAGCTTCTTACTACCTGTCTCTAATGCTTCTGCTTTCCCCGTGTATGCTCTGCAGGAAAAACCTTTGGGAAATGCTCTTGAAAGCAAAGTCAAAATAATTTATCTAAGAATAGTTGAATATATGTATACAAAAGTTCACTGTACTGCATTTAGATGTCAATCTTGAAAGTGACTTTGAGTCAAGGAAGAGCTTTGATTTTCCTTTGGAAGCCCTATTCCTTGGGATTTCGTTAAGAAATATGGTCAACTTGAGGGCTCCCTTAGTGACTGTTGTAAATATCTATCCACAGGGAGTAATTTAAATATTATTTCAGTTAATTAAGCTGATGTTTCCAGTGATAAAATAAAAATCTATTACTTTCCATGTTATCCAGGTATTTTCTCACATTATAGTTCTTATTTTCTAAACTCTACTGACCTTTGTAAGAGTTTAGTAACTAAGCTAAAATTTACCAATTTTTGCCTGTGATTTCTAGAAATGATATCTCCTAAACATGTTGTTGCCTTACTTCTCCCTAAGTTATTTTAATCTATGGATACTTAAACTGGCTTGACTTAGTTTATTAAATCCCTGACACATTATGCCTACTAATTGTCCTTTCCAAAAGCATCCAAATATATCATTACTTTCAACACATATCCACTCAACAAATATCTTGTTGTAATGGGATTACTAGCAGGTTTTCTAGTTTCTCAATGACCCCCTTGCTCCTTACAACAGATAATTGCATTATGCAATTACAACATTTTGTGTAGGAGCAGTCCATTGCCATGTGTAAACTCCAACACCCATCAGAGCAGGTGAGGGACATGAGACTGACTTCATTGTGCTTTTTATACCACAGTGTGGTATGGTGCCAAAAGGTATGTAAATAATAGAACACTGTGTGGGACTGAGTTTATATAAGTCTGACTAGTTCACAGAGTTTGATATGAAGATACATATGCATGGGTACTCACTAAAGCAACACAGCATATTTATCTTCAAACTGTTTATACAGCACTAGCAAAAGACAGGAAGAGTTGTCTCTTGTTAGCAAAGAAATTATATATATTTATATATACACACAAAGAAATCCAACAGAAATGAATGTTAATGTTTGAATTTCACATCCAAAGCATATAGCCATTCATCCATGAGGAATAGGCAGTGTGTGCAGAAGCAAAGAAGCTTTCAGTTTTTAAATTAATAAACAATTCATCCTGATCCCTGAAAACCTTTGAAGTCTAAATATTGCCTATAGTATACAAGGTGTAATTGAAATTCAGTCTGTGTGAGATCAAACCCAAGGGAAATTTCCTGAACTTGAGTACACTAGTCAGTTCCATTTAAAACAGCCTTCTGAAGTGAACATGGGCTTTGTTTGCCTTCTTGTTTACTTTTTAATCCAACATCTTCCTACCAATTATTTGGTAAAAGCCTCTAATTAAAGGTGGGTGTAATTGTGAGCAGCAAGATTGCTGTCATGAAGAAGCAGTTTCTAGGAAAGATCTATTATAGCATACAACATAGAAGGAAGCAGCACATTTGTCTTATGTCAATTTTTTTTTGCTCCTTATTGATAAAGTACAGGCATTTCAAAGCCAGACAGTGAAGCTCAGGGAGAGTAATATCAGACATACTTTGTATGACAAATGCAAGGCAAGTAATTGCAACTGCCTTTAGAAAAATCCTAACAGGACATCTGCCTGTGTGTGAAGTGTAGGCGTCTTTCCAGAAGCACACAGACATACTTTGCAGGACAGTTTATGTAACTTTCATATGCTGCAGAAAGTTAAGAAAAGAATGAAATGAAAGTGGAAACAGTTCTCTAACATTTTCCCTCTCCTCCACAGTACAGAGGACTCTATAGGCTGGAAACCTGTTGATATGATGCCTGCCTATCCATTGGTTAGCACAACAATGCCCAGAAAATTATCTTAATGGGTTTTTTTTCCCTTGGTCATTACAATTCTATCCTACATTTACTGGCAAACTTACTAAACAAACAAGGCTGTCCAAACTCTCCATTTCATATGCTGACAGAAAGTGGAAGTTTGATTTTACACGCCCTTGTTATGGACTGATCATTATCTCCTCGTGTATGGTTTGTGAGGTGCTATTTTGTGAGACAGACAGGGCCAACAGAATCACACAGAAGTACAGTCTGTAGGATTTCTATCTTCTGCCAGCTAATTGTTAGCAATATATCTAGTGAAAGATCTAGTGCCTCACATTAATTGTTGGGAAAACAATGATTACACCATGTGCATCTTTCAGTGGAGAAAAGGAAAAGAAGTCAGAAGCAGACAACTGCTTTAAGCCCTTTGGAGGAAATATACATGAACCCACATGTAAAACCTCTCTCGAGCTGTGTATTCTGAAGCTGAGATGTAATACTGGTTAGCTGGACTACATAGGAATACCTATGTGTCTTAGATATACCCTGCCAGTTAAGTCCCTTATTTCAAGTTAACGATGACACTTGAACAGAACTCCTGCTTGGAGCAGAAGTGTGAAAAAGCTTCAGGAAGGGATAGAAAAGCATCACTATTGTAACTTCTAAGAATTCTTTCACATCTTATATCCTAAAGCATATATCTAAATTAAAGTATTAATTTAGATTATTTTTTTTCACTCAGTGAAACTCTCCCACCATGAAACTGCAGTTATGATTGAAGGATGAAAGGAATACAAAAGTAGAATCACTGAAGTTGGAGGAACTGAATCAGAACCATGAAAGGCTGTCCAAGTTACCACAGTGGCCAAATGATTCTTAGAAACCTTCTTAATCACATTAAAAATTACTGGTGCCTTGGGCTAGATTTTAAAATTGTATCATGTATAGTGTGTACTTCAAATTTTAGATTAGATTTTTCATACTGATTACTGATTCAGCACTGAGAGTTTTTTCCTACCACAATACTGCATCATATTCTGATCTTTGCAGTTTCCCAGAAAGTTATTCCTAGGAAAATAGATTCAAGGAAAGCTATAGGAGAGTTCTGTATGCTTCTCCATACATAAAGCTAGATGTCCAATATGAAGTAATATAAGAGATAATCTGTAGATGGGGTTCAAACCCACTCTAGTCTCAGCTGCAATTCTTTCAAATAGGCTGTATTGTGCTCAAATTTAGGGAGAAAAGCAAATGGGGACAAGAGTTATTTTCCTGTTTGGCATTTGTCCAAGCTGTTTCATGTCCACATGGACAAGAAGACCACAGTTATGGGAGCAATTCATTGTTGAACTCAGTCCTGAAAAAACATGTTAGCACCATTTCCCAAGTAGAGAGTGGCTCAGGGGTCATTTCAAACAGGAGCAAAAAAGTCCAGGACAGACTGGGAATTCAGCTGAGTTTTGTACTTGTTTGCTCCTGGGCTACAAACAGATGATTAAAAGCCAGAGCTGCATCCTAACAACCATTACTGTGATATGGACTGGGAGGGAGGAGGCTGAACTTCCTTCTCTTTCTGGACCTTGTATGTGCTGAATGACCCCTCTCTGTAATCTTCAGAGCACAAACCTGGATTTCTCTCTGTTTTGTAGGACTGCAAGGCTGTCACCCTCTATTTTACAGTTTATTCCATTCTGGTGTTTACATAGTTAGACTCTCTTCTAGCATTTCAGAATTTAAACAACTTTAACTCCCTGTACCATATCCTTAACAATCTTGCACTATTTATCCCAGGAATGCAATATTAATGGGCAGGCAACCCAACTTTTGCACATAAATGCAGTTGTGATTAGAGTCTGTCTTGAAAAGATTATGATATGCCTTTGATTACAAACAGCAATTTTAATGCTTAAATGGCAAGTTATACATGTAATAGCCCCAAATGAAAACCTGGAAAAAAAGGCACATGGCAACAAAGACTATTAAAATAAAATATGAAAGGCAAATTTATTATTCAACTGATACTGAGTAGCAAAATATTAAAAAGACAGTACAACTATAAATTGTGATCATCAAAAGGTAAACTATGAAAAAAGGCATGGAAAAGGAGCAGTTGATCCATGTAAGTAGATACCTCCTGTTTAGTGCAATGAATTGGTAGAATACAAAAATAGGAAAACAACAGCCACTAAACTGCACTGCTCAACTATTCACTGGAATTATCATTTTATTTTTTATGTTGCTTTCCATTCTATCAGAAAAAAAAATGAGATTTTACACGCACAACCTATTTACATTTCAAAATCAATATTACATGCTGAAATGATTAATTTAGTGTATATTTTGAAAAGTAGATTAATGGCCCATCTGGGAAAGAGATTAAAACTAAAATTCAAATCTTGGTTTTTAAGAGTAATGAGAAATTTCCCGGCTATTATCTACAATCCGCAAGAGCAGAATTAACTGAACACTAAATTCTGAGTTAGCACCAATGGAATAGGCAGCCTCTGCTGGCAGTCTGGTCAAGAGAGAAGCTGGTTGATATAGCTAAAACTGAATCACTAAAAGTTTTATTATACTGTAAGTATTGCAAAATAATCGTCCAGTATTTATATGACTGTGTTTTTGCAAAAGTAAGACAGAAAATAAAAAATGCTCATGGTTTGGTGCACACAAATATTTCATAGATTTGCTATGACACCCTAGCTCTTCCTAGCCTGATGTTTGGATAATTTGCTTACCTAATAATTTGGATAATTTTGTGGGGTGGAGGATGTCCCTGTTCACGGGACTGGAAATTAAAAGGCATTCGGGACACAGCAGAGAGACAGAGAACCACAGAATCCCAGAATATGCTGAGTTGGAGGGGACCCACAAGGATCATGAAGTCCAAGATCCTGTCCTGCATAGGACGCCCCAAGAGTCACACCCTGTGCCCAAGAATATTGTCTAAGTGCTTCTTCAACTCTGTCAGGCTGGTGTTGTGACCACTTCCCTGGGGACCCTGTTCCACTGCCCAACCACAGGAACCTTTTCCTGATATCCAGACAAACCTCCCCTGACTCAGCTCCAGGCCATTCCCCCAGGTCTGTCAGGTCACCACAGAGAAGAGATCAATGTCTGCCCCTTCTCTTCCCCTCAGAAGGAAGTTGTAAATGCAGTGAGGTCTCCTCTCAGTCTCATCTTCTCCAGGCTGAACAGATCAAGTAACCTCAGCAGCTCCTCATACAGCTTCCCCTCAAAGCCATTCCCATCTTTCCAGCCCTCCTTTGAACTCTATTTAATAGTGGCACCCAAAGCTGCCCCCAGCACTCAAGGTGAGGCTGCCCCAGTGCAGTGCAGAGCTGGGCAATCCCCTCCCTTGCCCTGCTGGCAATGCTGTGTCTGATGACCCCCAGGACAGGGCCAGTCCTCCTGGTCTGCCATGGACCTGGATCTCCAGGCCTCCCTTTCCAAGGCCCTGCTCTCCAGCATTGCATGCCCTGGTCTGTCCATACGTCCAGGGCTGTATATCCCAGGTGCAGAATCCATCACTTTTCCTGGTTGAACTTCATAGGGTTGATGATTTCCCAGGCTTGTAATTTTTCCAGGTCTCTCTGCAGGACATCCCTACCCTCCAGGGAGTCAGCAGCTCCTCCCAGTTTTGTCTGTAAACTTGCTTTGTATCCCTTCCAGTCCTGCATGCAAGTCATTTATGAAGATGATGAAGAGCACAGGGCTGGAGCCCTGCAAAACCCCACTAGTGACAGAGAGACACCATTCTTGGAGAAGGGAGTACAAAGCTCAAAGGCCTTCCTGACCAAAAAGGTCCCAACATCTTTCCTGCACTGGGGACAGAAGGATGAATTGAGAATAAGCACCTCAAATAGCTGGAGAATTCTGCAGCATGGCTGCTCAGAAGAAGACTTTGTGTTGTTTCAGAAAGATTTGTTCCTGATTTTCCAAATAATCTCTTTATTAATAAATTCCCTGTTTGTGGAAAATGTAGATATTAACAGTCCTCAATCCCAGTCAAAACAGAAGTTTCAAAATACTGGAGTTTCACCCAGGTTGAAAAGTCCAGGCTTTAGTAAGCGTGTCACTTTTTTATATTTTCTTTTGTTTAATCTCTTCTTTGTTTTGGATTTAATTTTCTTTCATATAATACCATGAGCTGGACAGTTGTTTCTTGAGCAGCTCAGTAAAAGGGCTCTGCAGAGCAACTTCTCTTTTATCATTTGAATTTTCAAAGTAATGGATGTTATTGGACTCATGCAGAAATTTCATTCAGAAAATGAAAAATATATTTTCAGCTACTAAATACATTCCAAAATACTAGCTGGGGGGGAAAGGTGAGTTTAAGTTGATTTCCTTTTTAACAGTATCTTGTCCCAAATTTACATTTCCTCACTTCTCATATTTGATTGCACAAGAATATGGGTTTTTGCAGACCTCAGATGAGCATGATTCTTGCTCATTCCTTTTCCATAAGGGACATCTGTCACCGTAGCATCAGTCAGATCTATCTCTGTCAGGTAAAGGTTTTTGAAACAAAATTTACATATACTTTAAGTTCTTGAACCTTCTGTAGTTATCTCACTGCTGCAGTGAAAATATGCATGGTGACAAAGTGGTCAAACAGACTAATGGTGTCTCCTTGGGATTTAGCCCACAGTATTAGCCATGGTCTCTTCCTCATATACAAATACTTCCATCCCTCCTGCAAAACCATAAGTGTGAAACCTGGGTTAGCAGCAAGCAGAAGCTCTGGCCCTGTGACATTTAAATCTTCATCATAGCTGACCTTTTGTTAACAAGAGCTAGCCCTTCATGTTTGAATAAAAGCTTGCTCTAACAACTTACTCTTCAAAAGGATAAAACACTTCATGCTTGCTTCTTAAAAATTACTATATTGTTACATTTCAAAGTTACCAATGATGAAAAAAACCCTACAAACCTCAAAGCAAATGAAAGGCAAAGACAAAGAAAACAAAGCACTTCTGGAAAGGTTATACAAATAGCTGTAAGAACTGTTATAACTTTTTTTCCTTTGGATAGAAAGTTTGGAGTTTATTCTTAGCTCAGTCAAGGACAGCACACGGAGGTATTTTAAAACAAGTTTTAAAGTAGGCAACTCAGATACCTTATATTAACAGGCTTGTACACTGCTGGATCTTGAGCAGTCCACACTGCTTTGTTAAATGCAGTCAAGAAGGCTGTGCTCAACACTGTGGCTTTGGAGAACAATACCAGCTATTTTTCATTTGAATATCCACCTATGTTCATATCCTGGCACTCAAAGGTTTCCTTGATTGCAGCATCTTGTTCCAAAAGCTCAGGGCTTCTCCATCTTCCTTTTTGCCCCACCACTAGGGACTGTGCCCATCCATGCCCTGATCTGTGTGGGGGCCAAGTGGGGCAACAGCCCCAGGGAGTCTCTGGTGCAGCACGAGCAAGCAGAGGGCTCCCAGACTCCTCTTCATCCTCCTGAGTATTCCTGTGCCCCCACATCTACTTCTCTCTCTGAAGCAAGATGTTGATGACAAGCCTTTATAGTATAGCTTTGTGTTTTGTGTTTTCTCTCTTCACACTTTAAGCTTCTACCTTCAAAACCCCCTGAATGCTCAGAGTTTCATATTGATTCCTTTCATGATTAGATTTTTTTCATTTCCCTCTCATTCTTGCAGTTTAACCCACTGTTCTCTGCTAGTAAAATCACTCTGGCAACCTCATCTTGTAGTCTTGTTTCATTTGTGACAATTCCCGCTGTTCGCTTGCTTATTCTTAAGTCCATTACTAGGTCTAAACCAATGCCTTTTAGAGTCCATCTTTCACTTTAAATGTCTTTTAACTGACCATGACAGCTACTGGCTTGCATTTTAATATTCTGGTTCCCTCTTTTCCAAGTTGAAATGCTAAGTTCTTCCTTATTCTCTTCTTTTTTTGACACATTCCACATGAGGAACCAGGTTAATATGATCTGAATTTCTTTTGGGCAATCCCCTGTGTGACTTTTTCAAAATTTCCTTTATAAAAGCCAACTCCTTATCCTTTTCTGATAGTCTCCTTCCTAGTTCTCCGTGAAATGTTGCTACACTTCCTTAGAGTTTCACTTCAACACATGCCCAGCTGTTGAAACAATACCCTGTGACTGAACGTTGTTCTTTAAACCAATAATGCAAATACAAGTTGCCAGCACTGAATAAACACTATATTGAGGTTTGTGGCTTGCACTGCTGCATTTTTTTTTTCTTAAATTCTCCTAGTTCTTTACAACTGAATTACTGCTTTCTAACTTCCTCTTATTGCAAAAAAATATTTAAAAGTGCATGCTCTGCTGTAGCATGCTTACACAGTGCAAGATAGGAGAGGAGGCAAGCAAGGAAAGTCTCTGGCTGCAAATTCAGGCTCAGTATATTTTACCTTTAATGCTCTCTGACTAGGATTATGCATCTGCTGCCTAGCTTCCTTCCATGCCAAGCAGACACTGTGGATTATTGCAAGGTAAATCCAGAGGCAGCTGGGTGAGGGGAGCATGGCCAGGATCCATCCCACCACAGATTCTGTTCTGAGCACAAGCCAACAAGGAAAACATCACCCTTTCCCTTTAGGAGGCTTATTCACAAAGCAAGTAGTGAGAAGGAATGTTATAGCATTTGTTTTAAACATCTGGCTGGGTATCCTTTCTTTGAGCCGTGGTCAAGAAGTGGAGATGCCCAGGGTGCCTCGACAGCGTCCCTGAAGCACCAACACCAGCAGAGCAGCTGCCTGGGATGGACATTCCAGACATCCCTGACTTCCCCATGACCACCTGGGACTCATAAGTACTTACTGACAAGTGGCTCTGAGAGTCACAGTGTTTAGGGCTCTGTCACTTAAAAGAAAAAAGTCATAGCACAATTAAAATCCTTTAAAACATAGCAAGTGTGTGATCCATTTCTGGTTTGAAACCTCAGAGGTACATCAGAGTGAGAAGTAACCATCCCTTATCCAGGGAGCTGAAAAGTCTGAGCTGAGGGGAAGAGGTTGTGACTCCTCTTACTTTTCTTCTTTTCTTTGAAGTATTGGCATTTTGAAGTATTGGCATTTTCATGCTGATTTTCACCCTTTTGGAAAATATTTTCATTTAAAAAAAACCAAAACCACAAAACTAAAAAACTATCGCACTTACCACCACCATCAATTCAGGAAAATAACCAAAGTAAAAAAAAAAGATTCCAACCACAAAATATTTAAGCACTCCTTATGCAACAAAAACAACAAAGAAAAATTGAAAAATTGCAAGAAGATAAGAAAAATATGTAAATTTATGTTGTCAACACAGCAGTACTACTAATCAGTGATATCTGAAATATGGTCAGAATAAATCCCTCTCATACTGCAGCAATAAGCCTTCTGTGAATCAAATTATTTATTAACAAAACCTTGAAGTTTTTCCAAACCAAGTCTGAAAAGAAATACTAATTTTCACAAATGCAAGATCTCCAGAATGAGGATAATCTCAAAGGTCCTGACTGGTTCATCAAATTTCACTCTTTTTATTTTAATGTAATAAAAGACATGCAAGTGGGTAGAGATTGGTGTTCCTGTTTCTGTGTGTCATTCAGTGAGTTCTTGATGGGGTGATTTCACACACGTCTGCTCCCCGGCTACGGCTGTGACCACTGTGAACCCTCTTGCTCTCTTATTTGAACACACAGAGAAATTAAGGGGAAAAACTTGTGTATATATGCTATTGGCATAACCCACCGTTTTTAACCTTTTGAAAACTGGGGGAATGTTGGTAACTACCCAGAATGTGTGGGAGGCTGCCGCAGGAACTGCCGAGTCACATCCAGGAGAGCACCTCACAGGTGACTTCTGTCTCCCTTTTCTCCTGGCCCAGGTACTTGAAGATGCACTGTCCTTATGGATATATGTCCCCAAATGGCTGTTGGTTCTCCATTCAATTGTCTCCTGTCTGTTCAGCCTGAGCATTAGGCTCAAAACAATTTTTAAAGACTGTCCCAGAAACCTCAAGTAACAAATTGCTCATGACAAGGACAACCAAAAGCTAACATTTTCTGGAGACACTATGATTGCACGAGTTTGGGTGTTAGAGATAAGGATTGTTGCAAAATTTTGTGGAAACTGTGTGAAATGTGTTTGGACTGCAAGCTGGAGGATGTGGTTAGGGATTTATCCAAAGATTTTGCATGCTTACAACAGAGCTTGTTCTCATCTATCATCCAGTACAGCCACAGACACCAGTGACAGACAGAGGTGGTGGTGGATCGAGTGAAGTCTCTCAACTCAGTCTATTTTCACCATGTTGGAAATTTTTTTATGAAATCATAAAGCTCCTAAACTAAGGTATTCCCATGATGTTTTTCCTATGTATATCCACAGGGTTAGCTCTGCAGTTCTTTTTCAAGAACTTTTGCAAGAAGATCAAAAACTTTTGCAAGAAGATCAAAAAAAAAAATAAACAATGCTGGAATACTTGGCTGGTGGAATAGTTTCTTTAAAATACAGGACTGCATCAAAATGCTTCCTCTTCTTTACTCTGCCCAGGCATTTGCACGGGGCTACTTAATGTTCTTTGATATATAGATATCCATGTGTTTCTTCATAAAAATTAAAAATCAAAACATTTAACAATTTTTATTTAATCTCTGAGGCAATTTTGCAAAATAACCCAAACCTTTTGTTTGAAATCCTTCTGGCACCATGTTCACAGGAAGCAGTGCCCCTGTTTGCTGTAAGCAGAAGCCAGAAAGCGAAAGTGGTTCACCCAGAAAGCCAAGGGCAGACCTTGAACCTGAGTCCATCAAAATTTGCTCGATGCCTTGGCACATTGCCTCTCAGCAGCCTTCTTTATTTGCCTTTCACAGGCTGAAAGCCCAGCCCTTTGTGCCTGTGGATACAGCTGTGCTTTGGCTTCAATGGTTCTGCACAATCCTTCCTGCCCACACTCCTTGGGAAGGGGTTAATGGGAACAGGAGGTCACAAAGGAGGAACAAAGTAAGGTCAATCCCATCAAACACGAGACTTCAAAGGGAAATCTCTGTTCTCAAAGCCAGAACTCTGCTGGCAGTAGTGTCACACTATAGAATAAATTCTGTTTTCTTGACCTTTTTCTACTTCCATGGTCATAATCCAGCAAAGGTTTAGAAAAGTCATAAGATTGTCTTATTTTCTTTTGATGACTATAGATGATGGTAATGATTCCCATGTGCTAATACACACATTTTCACAAGAAAAGGCTTCTAGAGAAAAATTAAATTAAGCGCGTGTGTAGTAGACACAGGTAATTTCCTTGTATGCTTTTTTTTTTTGGCCAAGAAATCGTCTTCTGCACATTTAAAGTGGGGGTATTTTGAAAACCTTGAATTCTTGTATGCTAACATTAGCTGTTTCAGTTAAGAAAAAAAACAAAGCATATTTCAGAAGCAAAACTGCAACAATAGTAGATTGAATTTTAATGGCAGTTGTCCCCTCCTCTAGACAATGAGAGGAACTGACAGATCATTATTATCTTGCTACAGTTGCTTGAAAATACATCAGGTGAGGGAACCTGGAATTCCTGACTGGCATTCCCATGCTGACAGTGGCTATCATGCCAGCCCTTACACCCACATATAGCTCTTCAGAAGTAGGGGCTTTCTCTTCTGCCTGCCCCTTCGTCTACCCAGTCATCCTCTGCCCACACCATGTCACCTTCCCAGTGCCTGGGGCACTCTCACAGCTTTTTCACCTTCTGGCTCATCATTGCTTCTCAGCTTTACACTATTTCATGACAACTGTAAGTGTAGAAGTAAAATATGCCTACTGGCCAGGCACTGTGATTCTTAAATGCATTTTTCTATCTACTAAAAAAAGGTGTGGGCCCTTCACTATATACAGCTGAGGCAGGTGGCAATGCCAGCAACTTTTACTCTTCTTTTAGCTCCAGTACTCACCTTCTCAGAACAGCATTTTATGGGTTTGTTTTGATTATCTATATGGAATTTTTTGGGTTTTTTTTTTTACATTCAACTATGGTACACACATAAATTGTTTGAATACAATTTGGCATAAAGGAGTACCACATTTTTAAAACACTCAGTTCGGAAACACATCTGCTTGAACACAGCTGTATAAACGGGTCTTTAGATTACATGGGTGTCCAAAAGCAGAAAAATATCTTTTCAGAGACAAAAGTTTGTTCAATCAAAAAAAGTCACATCAAGCACAATATTTCAATTTTATTTAAAATAAAATAAAGAGATTTCTAGACAGAACATTGTGCTAAGGTTTTATCACAATAAGAATTCAGGATATTTTGACAAAAAATCAAAGTATTTAAAGTTTTAGCAGTTAAATTTGTTGTGAAATATTATATCTTATAAATTCATTCACTCTTATTCATGGGCCTAACTCTTGGATTATGACTTTTTAAAACATCTAACCTTTTGTGAAGTAGATCTATATCATGATTTCTATTTCAATACAAAGCTCAAAATGGCATAAAGGGTCTTTCTAAAGGCATTATATTTGCAAAGAGATTTCAATAAGTTATTGCAAAGTAAATTTTAAAGAAATTTAAAACAGCAAAAAGACAATGTAGCTCTTTTTTTGGTAGAACTAATTAGCATTGTGTTTAACCTAGAGTATTTTCCTGTCCAAACAGCAAATTGAAAACTTAGTTTTGCAAAGTGTACTAAGAGTAATGACTATGTCTTGCAAAGCATTTCTCAGTCCTTGACATAAAACACTTTACAAAGAATATAAATTCCAGTTTCTGGCAATAGTAGTGTTAAAATGTTTCTGGTTGAGGGACTCTGCCAGGCAAGGTGATGGCAAGGCAAGGAATTATAGGGCAAGGTGGGGGAGGGATCCATTCAGTCAAAAGGGCAGTGCATGAAGAGAGTATCCTCCAACTCCACTAACAGAATCTTGCTGAAAATGCGTATTTGACACTTGGGCCTGTTTCTGAAAAGCAGGTTTTTTTTTAGGTGTTAGGGAAGTGACTAGTTTGAAAAAGCTAATCTCCATAGAGAGGCCTTATATATCAGTTTCTGTTTCAATGTATATGCTGACGTGGTATGTAGGGACCAATACAAAAGCTTTGCATTTTTACTTGCTTAATTTAGTAATAAAACATGTTCATGAGATCACTGTTGAGTGTCTAAAAAATTAGGAAAATATCAGACTAATACCTTCTTCCATTGAAATACCTAGAAAATTGTACTCTGTTATATCTGAAATGTTTATAAACATTTGGCTCCCCTGCATGAAGACAGAAACATATTAATGGCCAGATTTAAGAAAATGGTTTCAAGCAATTCAAAGATAAGAAGTTACTGGATCAGTAGGGTTAGCCAAATTCTCCAGTAAAATATTTTTAAATTAGCAGAAAGCACGTTTTTGTCACCCATGGTAACTGAATTAACAGTGCCTGAAACTCTACTCATAAACATGACACTGATTTAGGTGAGAACAGAAAAAAAAAGAATGCTAAAGACTCTCAATGACTTTTTAAAATGTTTTTAACATGTTTTTCATGTTCCAAAAAGAAATATTAATAAAAGAAAATCAGTCCTAAAGCTAACATTTGCTTCCATAGCTGTAATGTAAATGATATTGCCTATAATCCAAGCATTTCAGGGTTGATCTTTCCAGTATACTTTCACAGATGGGAGTATTTGCTCTCTTATTCTGCTAAATAAGAGGAGGTCACTGTCTGTCTGTCAAGAGACACACACTGCCTAAAATTAGCTCCATCCAGAAAAGACTGCTTCTTCACCTTGCTCCTGGATCTCCTCTGGTACTCTGTGTTCCTTAAACAGAAACAATGTTACTTTTTAAGATGTGGAAAGTGATGCTGAAGCCCACCAAAATCTTGCTCCTGGAGCAAGAATCTGGGGCTTTGTGTTTCATGCCCTGAGATCTGGCATGAAAGGATAGGAGGGTACAAAGCTTTCTAGAGATGTGGCACAGGACCTCAGGAAGCCAAATCAGTGTTGAGTCTTGGGAACACTGTCATTTAGAATCCATCCTTGGAGTGAGCTACCTTCAGAATGTATTTGGAAAGAGCTAGGTGATGTCACCCTGAAGGAGAACTGGAGAAAAAGCCAATATTGAGGTCAGAAAGACATGGGTCCAGTACAACACTTGACCTCAGCCTTCTTTTATATTTTGCAGCACAAAAAGTTTCTGGAGTCATTTAAAAAAAGAGCTTCATCATAGTCATCCATGACAGTCTTTGAAGTGCACAGCCACAGCTGCACTGAAAAGTGATGCACAGGGTAACCCACCCTCACCTCCTTTCCTTAAAAAAAGCAAGCACAACACCTACAAGCAGTTTATATCCTAGCTGCATTTTACTCTGGCCTGAATGCAATTGAGATACAGACCTTGTATAACAAGGACAATTTCTTAGCTCAATAATGAAATTAAATTCTAGGGGACAAGCTGCATGGTACAGTTTATAAATTCTGAGACTTATGTTAAGGATCTATCCAAGACCTGCCAGGTGTAACATGAGCTCTTTGTATGATCCTCTCCTCTATTCATATCCAGCATTAAATGCTGGCTGGTGCCTTTTATGCTTTTTGCTGTTGAAATCAGAGCTATGACTCTTTACCAGTGGCATAGCTCCTGAGACTTAACTGCAGTGTCTCAAGGAATACCTCTGCTGCAGTGTTGCATGTCAAGGTTTTAGCAGTGGCAAATGGTTTTGCTATTACTTATTTTATTTTGGGAAGACAATGATAGATATTTCCTTTAAATATAGATGTACTTATTCCAGTGAGCTGAGGTGTAATGTCTAAACTACTTGGAAGTATCTCTTTAACACACACATAGGGACAAAAGACTTCTGCATTGAAAAGGAACAAATTTTACTGAGTGAAGAGAAAAACACAGCAAAGAAAACATATGTAATCAGTTCTAGAAATACAAAAATATTCTGACATAATACAAGATAAAAATTTTTCCCTCTTTTTCTATAAATTAAAGTTCTTAAAACAGTAAAGTGATTTGGGATTTTGAACAATGGCACATTAATTCTTGATCCTTGTTTGGCCAAGATCTGTACAAGCCCATCAACATGTTGCAATCCCTGTGTGCATTTCCAAGCTTTGGTATCTCCCTGTGGCTTGAGAGTTGCATTCAATAGAAATGGGCTTGGGGGAAACCTGCTGCTGCAGAGACCTTTCAGCAAGTGTTCTCCCTGCTCACCTTCCCTTCTTGCTAAAGACACCCCAGACACAGCTCTGAAGAGCTTAAGCCTCTTTCATGGAGAGCTCCATGTGCCACCTTTCTGCCTGGAGGGATGCACTGGTGGTTGGGTGCAGAGCAGATACTCTCAGCAGTCATTGTAGGGCCAAAGTCTGCTTTCAGCCATTGCACCACTAATTTGTGCAAGATGGGGAGAAAGGGGCTGCTTTACTAAACACATTTTTATTAAAACCTCTGAGATGAAGAATTGCCATCAGCATAATCAGACAGAGAGTAATTCACTCTAAACATAGAGTATAATATAACCCCTACTAAAACTGGGGCTTTGAAGTATAATCACTGATATCTTTTACCTACATAAAAAATGGTTTGCAGATAATGAATAAATAAAATTAAGCAAATTGAAACTTAAAAAAAAAATTTCCCAACATGCAATGTCTTTGAGAAGAGTAAGTCTTAAATAAAGACCTTTATTTAAGAAGATAATTTCTTGTAGGGATATGTTAGATTAGACAGTAAATGACATGTTACTGTGGGAACCCAGGAAAGGGGAATATCCCCCTGTCTGCCCTGCTCTGACTCCCAGAAAAACACTGACTTTGACCCTCATTCATGGAGAAAACTTCCAAAGCCTCAAGGTAAACTAGAAACCACAAAAGTGTGAAATAGATTGTAGAGATTGTAGATAGTAGTGTAGTATGTCACACGGGTGAGAAATTTAGGTTTTAGGATTTTTAGTATGTTATAGATGGGTTCAAGATGGAGGATATGGGGTGTTGTCTCAAGTTCCTTTCTTCTCTCTTCTTATTCCTCTTTCTTCTTGGGTTTAGGTGATATCTTGTAATTGCATAGAAAAATCTGCATTGCGGGTCTTTAGGGGTCAGTTATTGGGTTAGAAAGGAAAATAAGTTAGCTGTCACTTCTTAATTGGGTAGTTTAGTTTTTGATTAGACTTAAAAAGACCTTACAGCACAAGGATGTTGGCCATTTTTGTACTGTTTTCACACGTGCAAGGTCTGGGCACAGACAGTGTGCTGAAGTTCTGATAAGATAACAATAAACAGAAACTGAAGACAGAAAAAGTCCAATGTGTCTCTTGTTCCTGACACAAATACTCCAGGAGGGTCTCCCCTGCCAGGGGAGCCCCCAGGGAGTCGCCCAGCTTGGGGCCCACAAGCTCACATGTTACTATTCCTAATACTAAAAGGTAGGTCTATGCTATCTTAGATGCTGCAATAAGACAGCCTAAGGAAGTGAAGATGGTGAAAATCCCTGTTTCTCGTCGTCCTTTGCCACTGTCAGTCACCCTGCTGATAGCAAGGAGGGTTATAGAGAGGTCCTGGTCCATCTCTCTGCTCTCAAGTCTGTCCAGGCATAGGCCAGCTCTGGTCCAAAACCTACAGCCCTGAGGCAGGGTCACACAGAGCACAGGCTTCACTCACGTCAGCAGCTGGATCAAGTCCAAGCATTTATAATGCAGAAGCAAAGCAAGTTCCTGTCCATCTTATGAGATCTGTGCAAACATGGAAAGTAAAGTCCTTTGGATGTCTGTTTTCACTGTAGGGTGTGTATGGTGTAATTCATTTGCTCTCATTTGCTCAGAGCAAAACACCTGACAGGTTCCTCAGATTAAATTTTTCTGCGTGTCACAATTACCCAATTTTTGGTGTCTTGAACTTTAAAAGGAGTACCTAAAGGTAACACAGGTGTCTACCATGTGAGTAGCAAACAGGTCACTTAAGAGATAAGAATGGCATATATTATTTAGCTGATCCTAGAAGTAGCTACAAATTTCACTCCAATAAGACAAAAATAGGAATTAATGCAAAAACTAACATAACCCTTTAATTTTTAAAATTTATTTATTTTGTAGTTTGTTAATTTTTTTTTCTTCAGAAAATGAAGAAATCACTACCATCTTTTAAATTAGAATAATACTGCCAATTTTTTCATTGCACATTTTGTGGTTTGCAATTAATTTGAAATTAAGAGCTATATTGAAGGTTAAATACGTATGACCTGTGTCACATTTCCAGATCTGCCCAGAAAATCTTGGTAGGAATTTTTCATTCAATAAGTAATTTTTAATTCAATAAAGCTTTTCCTGAGAAAGATTCAGTTAAGAATTCCAATTAAAGAAAGGGAAAAAGTGAACAAGTAGTATAGAAAATACCACAGGAGTAAGTAGTCATGTTACCCTTCAGGACAAGGGAAACTCTGGTTCAAGTCCTTCCTATACTCCTGAGACCATTTTTTCATATTATTGACATAGTGATATCTAAAATTGTTGAATTGTTGAATAGGAATTTAAAAAATATTTTAAATATCATTGTGTGGGATAGAGAAATTATCTATTCTGTAGCCTGTCTGTAGCCTGTCTACTTGAAAAAAGCCATAGAGACATAGAGCACATGTGTTGAACTCAAAACATTTCCTTTTACTGAATAAGAGTAATCACCAAGCCTAGAGAAAAAAAAAAATGGGTCAATAAGATCTGTGTCATAATTTCATTCCTTTCCAGAGCTGCCTTTATGCATCAGACAAAAAAATAACATGTAGCTACTGCTAGCTAGTATTTGATTGGTGTCATTTGAAGTAGAGATGTGTAGCAACAGCAAAGCAAATGATGGTAGCAAAACAGTGGGAAAGTGGTTAATCTTCCTTTATTCTTAGAAGGTTATATGTGGAAAAGATAACTTGTTTTACTGGTTGTTTTTAAAAGGAGCCACAGTATAAACACTCAGCTACCTCCAGTGTTTTATACTTAATTCAGTATCAAATCTTTCCCTAGCAAACAGGAACTCAGTATTTACTTAAATGGCACAGCAGATATGGAACAAAATTTTGTTTGAGTATTAGATATAATGTTTACCAGCATGACCAGAACTCGTATGATTATGTGACATTAAGGAAAAGGGCATCCAACAGGAATATTTCTTTTCACAATCTTCAGTGTTTTGAAAAATATATTTACCTGTGAGATGCAGACTTTGCCATGACAACTCCTGCTTTTTTCCCCAGTTCAAGTCATTCGTTGGGAAAAATTACTCTAAGCCATCCACAAACGCTGCTGAGAATGACCAGGAAGTGTCTCTATAATTCCAAGCCATATAAAAGAGCAAGAGCAATGCATGCCTGTGAATCAGGGAGCACTGCTCAGAGGACTTGCTTTGGTCAAGAGATATTCCAGAGACCTCATCCTCTCTGGCTACTGCTGCCAAGAGGCCATATTCTTAAAATTCAAAGCCACTGTTCATTTGTCTTAACTCAATCATATCAGTTAGAAAACACAACACATTTCAGAAGCTTAGCAAAGGGAAAGAAATTTTAAAAGCCTGGGAAGCTTCCAGTGATGTGATGCAGGACTATCTCATCATCTGCTGCTGTTGACAAATTAATTGAGGAAACTGCCTGTACTCCTTGAGCCTATGACAGTATGAATGTTTCCCAGAAACAGAAACTACAGAAAATATCAGGGTGGGGTTAGTATATGATACTCTCTCTCCCATCTTCAAGAAAAAGTAAACCACACTCAAACGATTCCTAATGGAGAAATATCTACCAAATGAAAGCATAGTGGATTCTCCCTTTGATGGCCATCCCTCAGGCATCCTGGCCAGCCTGTCCTATGCTCTGCTAGGCACCCACCCAGGAGCAGCTGGGGTGGAAAGCTGTGAGATTGGAAAGCTGTGAGATTTCTCTGTGTCTGAGGACAAGAAGAAGGAAAGGGCCAGCCTGCAAGGCTTTTCTTCTCAGCACTTAAAGACAAGCATGGATGGAGGGCAGGATCAGTTCCTGCCATGCAGTAGTCTCACCAGCAGCAGCAATGGCAGTCTCTTTGCAGTTCCTTCTCGCTTGCTTCATCCCGGCTTTTTCTCTACCCGCTGTAGTAGGATGAGACTCTGGCTGGTTTAGGAATTGAATCAATTTCAAATACTCCCAGGCTCAGAGGAGTGGACAGTCTCTTGGAAAGGGTAGTCCAGCCCTTCAGTAGCTTTTACAGAAGCTCAAACACATTCCTGAGATCCTCCAGCCTCAGGACACCCCCATTAAACTGTTTCACCCTTTTTTTTGTCACTTGCAGGCCTCCAGGGACATCTTTTCACATTGCAAGCTCCCACATGTGAGCCAGCAGCTCCCACATGCCCTAGCAGCTTCACCTTTGTTGTGTGTGATCCTTACCCAGGAAGGTCCTTTTTCCAATGGTGTCTCCCTGTACTAGAGCTTCACTGCGAGCACGGCACATTGATTTCCCTATCACACTTGTACAATGAGCCCATTAACAGAGACATATGTCTGCACTTCCATAACACCTTATCTAACAGAAGCTATCTTTCCTCTTAATAAATTGTACATGGCACAGCCATTAATAGTGAAGGCTTTGCAGCACTGCTATTTGTTTTCAGAATGCGTTACCATTTGCTTCTACACTTTCAGTGTTTGCTCCTTCACCCGCTCTCCTTTGTGTTTGAGCTTTGGCTGAGCACAGGAAACAGTTCAAGTAATTATTCCTCGATTTGGACAATAATGGATAGCCTCTCTATAGTTACAATTGAAATCAGTCTGTCTTTTTTTATACTTCTACAATTTCAATTCCACAAAATTAGTTTGACATGCAATTTTAATCCAGTATTACCTCCAGATTCAGAGAGAAATAATTAAGCTGTCTTTAAGCTAAATTTAAAGAGCACAAGGGAAAAGGCAGTAAAATCTGGAACAAGGTTTGCATTTTCAAGCAACTTTCCTTTGTCTACCTCAAGCTTCTTAAAAATTCATGCTTAAGGTATACTTGGCAGTAGTTTTATAATTACAAAGCTATTAAGCTTTCATAAGGAACAAGTGAAACTGTTTTTTTCCTAATTAGCTAATCATAAATTTTTCAAGGAAATAGTCTTCTACTGGAAAATGATGTTTTGAAGAGGAAAAATCTTCAAGAGTAGTATGCTGATTATAATATGTTCTTCTTACAAAAATCAGTACATCTCCCCAGTTAATTAAGTCTGTCCTTTGATAGCAAGTTCACTTCTCTGTCTGCATAACTCATATCTTACCTCCCACTACTGCTTTTATATATGCTGCACAGTGAGATGTCAGGAAATCAAGCACTTACAGTGCTCACCACCTTAATAATTCCATTCTGAATAGTTGAGAGAAACTTCTGATCGTCATATCTCAGAGAATTTTCTAGATTCAGGGGGACATATTTATGTCTATAAAGGAGTATTTAGTGATTTGGAGAAATTCTTCTGAAACAGATCTCTGATCTCTCCACCTGATGCAATATAATTGGACTTTAGACTTGAAATTCATTTTCCCAAAGACCATATAGATCTTATGAATACTAGCTTTCTGTTACAGACACCTGAAGGCTAGACTGAGGACACATTTATAAAAATGATAGTCACTGCGAAGTTGGTACTAATATCTGGCCTCATGATTATAATATTTCATTACAGAAAATTACCAACACACTGGAAAAGTACCTTGTTGTTTAACTGTAAAGTGATTATTTGGTGTATTTTCTTCAATACACACAAGCCCTTCCTTCTGCCTGTAGAACCTCTCTTAAAGATATAAAAATAATTTTTCTCCAGATATTTTACAACTTAGCCTGAGATGCATATGTTCCAGGTGGGTTTTAGACATTAATAAAAAAATAAGACTTTAAAAAGAGAACAACGTGGCTGTATTTAATATACAGAACCGACAGAACCTTTTCTACACCATTCAGTCACATCCCCCATACTTGCATGCATCAACAGTAACCAAATTTCGTGTCACAAAGAATTTCTGCTTTTGTAAGATATTATGAGAGCTCTTACTTAAAACATATATTTGATATCTGATCAAAAGCTGCCAAAGAGCTCCTTCAGCTGTTTGAGGCTCAAAGCAAAATCTTTTCTGTTTTTATTACCTAAACTGACTTAGGGATCTCATTAGCAATAACTTGATTGATTCTTGAATACCTAAAATACAGCAACAGCCATCTTTCTCCCTGATCTGTAAAACTAAAGTTTAATGTAGGGAGACAAAAGGGAAAATTACAAGAAATTAGTGAATGTCCTGTGGGAGCAGTTTCTACTGCTCGGTAGAGTGAGAACTGGGAAGTGAAGAGAGGAAACCTTACGAGACGATCTTCTTCTAAACCCCAAAATGAAGAGGGGACTTTTGCTACCATTCACTATTCTCAGAACAGACTTATCCCACTTCTCAGGGCTATAGTCCAAGCTGATCTCAATCCTTTTTCCATGTTCCTCAAATAAACACTAAGAGAAAAGCACCATTTCCTTTGCCTAGCAGCAGTCAGAAAGGAGCTGTTTCCAGCAGCTGAAGATGTGTCTTGCAGAGAGTTCACAAGCTGCAGGGTGCTGGTTGCCCATTGTGAGGCTGGAAGAGGGCAGAATTTTTAATATTGTTTCAGCATGAGATAGATGAATCATTTCTTCCAAAGGGTGAAAAGGAGTGTAAAGTGGATGGGACTCATAGGAAGACAGAAAGCAAGCCTGTTGCTCAGGAGGCTCATTCCCTTCTTCCAGAGCCTGAACAGATGTGCACCACCCTCTGTCTTTCTATTCCTTACCAGATTTCCCATTGCCAGTCTCTTTTTCCAGCACCTCCACATAGAACTCCAAGCAAGTGACATTCTCTGTCCCACACATGGGCGTGCTTAAGCAGCCCTTGGCAGTTGCATTCATGGAAAAAATTAATTTTCCCTCAGAACAGGACAGAGAATAAAGATGGGGGCTTGCAAATGAGGGGAATGGGTAATGCAGGCTTACTGAAGTGGCTCCTCTGAAAGAGGTGAAGATACTTGGGAGCAAAGTTCAACCTTCTCACATCTCCATGTGAGAAAACCCAGGGATGAGCATTCAAAAGTTGCAAAGATGTGACTTCTTATCCAAATGAAAATGTGAGGTGTGAAGATAGGTTGAGGAAATTCTGTAACTATGATATAAAAGTAAAATAGCCTCTGCCTAAGGAGAAATAATGGTGGATTTGATAAGATCATGTCAGGCTCTGTCATTTTCCTTAGGAAGAATTTTACTCTCTGAAATATGTGAGAGTTGCAGAAAAATCAGGTTGGAAGAGTAAGTTCAAGGCTGTGAAAAGATTTCTTCAATAAAGCAGCAAAAAGAGAGTTTTCGTAGTTATGAAGAGAGTAAAATCAAGAGTACCTGGAGACTCCATTCCTTAAAGAATAATAGAAGCTCAAATAGTTCTGCAGGAGAATATTTGGCAGTCCTATGTCAGCATTGTTAATTTTTCAGATTATATCAATTAATTCTTATGTAAATATCTATTTAAACTAAATGGCAAGTCACTGTGATTTATTATGAACACTATATGGGTAATCATAGATGCACTGCCAGCTTGACTCTGATAGAACAACTAAGGCCCAAATTAATAAATGATGATGAGAGATATTGTTGACTGATGTGTCTCCAATATTGGAGGCTGTCTTTAGCCAATTTGGCCTTAAATGAAAGAGAAATAATTTTCAATCTACATATTCATTCTGTTTTGTTAGCAGATTGTCTACTGTTGTTTGCAGATTTGCATGAGTTCCTGATGACAGCTGACTCACACATACTGTAAACCAAGAAATATCAAGTAAAATGCTGTTTGGCAGCAAAGTAACTAAAACATATAATCATGTAAATATTGACACTTGACTTTTGTCAGCATATTTTTACATGTGTTTTTCTTCTTTTGAGAAGAAAAAGATAAAACTAAAATTCTTAAGATCCTGTTGGTGATTAATATTTTGTCTACCATGCTTGATCATGCAATGGGCACAGCAGCATTCAAGTTAAACAGGGGATTGAAGGCAGCCTGCAGCTGCTCGGACCAAGCACCAAAACACTGAGATTCTCCATATTGCTTTAGAGATGGAAAAAAATAGACAGAAAGTATAAAGTATTGAAAACTAGTGCTTCCTAGTTCAATAGTATCTGCTATTTAATTGGAGCATGTGAGGACATGTTTCCAAAGCACTGGAAGAGAATGAAGATGAGACCAATAAGTTTTCTCATCCATACAAGGAAAGAAACATTCCTTATGCATCATGTTATCTTTAAAAGAAAAATGCCCTTAAAGATCTGATACAAGCATAACCCTTTTCCATATTGTATTTATTTTCAAATATCGTTATTTTTATAACTTTATTATACAGAAATTATTAAAGGGAGTTTTATACAGAAAGAGAAGCTTCAGAGTCAGTTAAATAGAAAAGTTTTCTGAGCTCTGTTTGCTGTTCATGAGCATGGAAAGTGGATGTGCAGGTGTGAAGTGAGGAGCCAAGCATCTTAATATGCCTCAGAAATTATTTCTCACTTTGAACTGTTTAAGGAAAATTATTTTAATTAAACAGTTTTGGTTTTTTTAATGAGAGTTGGAGTCAAAAACATGGAAAATTAGTTAATTCATTTTAATTTTACCAATTCATTTTCATTTTATCACTCATTTTGGTGTTATAATTTTTTTTCACATTTTGATGAAATTTCCTTCAATTTTAATGTAAAGACTTCTAATAAAACTTACTAAAATTAAAACATATAATACTTGGGAATTTTCAAAATGTTCCTTGGTTTTGACCTAATCTGAGTTGTGATTTTGCCAGCCAAACAACCAATCAACCAACTAAAGAAACCAATTAATTTCGTGTGCTGAACTTGGAAGAGCAAGAGGAAAGCCATTTTGTATGTATCTCATGGTATAGTAAGGGATACATGCTAATGATGTAGTAAAGTTTATTCTCTTCTTACATGTTTCATACATCCTAGTTGACGTTTTTCTTTTCTGTTGCACCACTAACATATTACAGAAATTATACAGTGTCATACTCCCTTAAATGATACACCCCACAAGTCTTTTCCCAATTTCCTTTTAATTTCCCGCCATATTATCATATGAGGCTGTAAATATGTGACCACTGTTGCCAAAATGATGTCAAATTAAGTTAGTCTTGAGTTTAAGTCCTTTGCCTCTTTATTTGGGTAATTGTCTCAAAGGATAGAGACCTTGGAGAGCTACTAAAAAAGTGAAAGATGTGTTGCTGTTCTTAGACATGACTACTGTTCTTCCATTTCCTAACAGAACTCAGTAGCAACTCCTCTGACTAAGTGGATCTTAGCAATCAGAACCTGACTGACAATAGCTCAAATGGCTTTACTGGGAGTAAAATCAAACAACCAAAGTAACTTACAGAAGAAAACTGTATTCTGAATACAGAAAATTGTATTAAAGTATTTTCCTAACTGCTGAAGATTCTAGGCTATTGCATTATAAAGGTAAAGAAATATTTTAAAGTACAGTTTTGACTTTCAAAACACTGAAAAGTCTGTGAAATATATATTTTAATAGTCTTTGTTATTGAGAGTCTGTGTAAGAGGTTTATAAAGAAGGGTTTTGTTTAAGTTTAAGTTTAAAAACCTCAGGTAGTCCTAAAATATCTGATGGGCATATCAAGCTTTTCTAGTTGTCATTAATACTGACCCACACCCATCTGATCTGGGCTGTGCTATGCTTCCTACAAGAAGCACAGTAGAAATAAACATTCTTAAGGAAGAACTGGTATGTCTCAACAAGGTGTTAATTTCCCTCCTACTCCTTGTTTGTACTTGTTTGTGCATAGCATCCCTTCATAAGTAAGCACTGCTTTGCCATGACAATGAGCAAACAACAGACCACCAGCAACTTTTTGTGCAAGGCTGCCACAACTGCCCAAGCTGTTCAGTCTCTGCTCCTTGAGCATCACAGAGCATAGGCATGCCAGGAGTAGAAACAGAAGCAAGAATTGGATAGAAATGGTAATTCCTAATGCATGGTCATGTTTGTTAGAGTTAGGCTTATCTGGAAATGCTACTTTTTCTGAGAATTTATATTTCATATAGTATTCATTAAGTGAAATAATAGGTTTTAGTCATTGCTCCTAATGCCCATTGATTCTTGCCCAGCTGCAAAGGAAGCTAAACATTGCTGCAACTGCTTTTTGTTACTGTGAAAACTATAGCACATTCACCTTCACATAGTTTACACATGTATGATAAGAAATACCTATAAAAACACTGTTTTCTCTTTCTCTTGCCTCTAATGTCAATATGTTGTGTGAGGGAGGAAGCTGGGAGGAAATTGAAGTTTTCCTCTGAAAGATCACAAATCTAGATCTGTTACTCATTAATGAACTTCATGTAGCTCTTAATTGCCAGTAGATTTGCTGTGTAGAAAAAGAGCACAACAGACATCCAGGAAGACGCACAGGCAGCAGGTGACCATAGGTGTAACTGGTGCTTTCCCTACTGTAACTTGATAAGGTGTCATAAATATACCAAAAGGGTGTAAAAATTTTGATGGAACATGGCCTGCATTTTTCATCAATTTGATATTAAAACCACAAGTATTTTCTACTTAGGACAAGCCTTCAGAGGAAGAGAACCCTTTGCCTGTTAGGATAAGTTTGGTGATGAAGTTGGTCACCACATTGCTTTATCAGCTGCTGGGTTTGTGAGGGCTGGTTCTTAGCTTGTGGTCACTTATGTGAAAACTGCTGAAAGAAATCATCATAAAGACAAAGCAATTTTTCAAAATTCAAACACCTTGTCCATAAAATTGGAGAGTTGTAAGCCATAAGTAGCTATTTAAATAAGCTGTATTATATAAAAAATTGCAAAATGCCAGTATGTCCTATCACTGGGAATTATGGCCTTGGCGCCTGTGAAAATCACAGAATCATCTACGTTAGAAAAGATCTTTAATATCTTGATACCAAGTGTAATCTATTTAGAATGGCTAAAATGTGAAAAGTTCATCTTTCTTGGGATGTAGATGAAGAAACGACATGCTTTTCAGTTTGATAAGAGGTTCTAAAATAACACATACTGAAACAAACAGGAGGGAGAAAAACTGCTGAATGACAGACAACAGGATTGTTGGGTTTTTTTACATTGCCATTTGAATCTAATAGACCTATTATTGGCAAGACAATAAAGAAACATATTTTTCTAAAATTTCTTACTATATCCAGTGGGTACAGGCTAGAAGAACTAAAATTTCTAGCCCAAACAAATATATGCTATTTCAGAAGGCAGGCCAGTTAATTAATTTTCACATCAGTACTTTTTAGCAATGATAGTGAGAACTCTATTGTATCACACTTGGGTTTATGCCTGATAGCATGCAAGAGAGAGTTATGTGAAAACCCTGTATCTGGTATGCTTTATGATACTCAGATTGCTGCTAGGCACTGGATGATGGGACTTCTGTATGAAACAGCACTCTGCAACATGAATGCTCCCTGTGTCAGGCCACTGCTCAGACTCCAGTGTGCATCACCCACAAGGCAACACAAAGCAGAATTCACCTAATGCCTCATCTTGCTTAAAACACACTGTGTGCTTTGTTTTAATCAGGATTGGATGCCTAATATATACTTTTTTTTTTTTAACAGGAGAGTTGTATAGAAAATATTAAACAGATAAACACTGTAAAGTGTCTTGCAGTTGGGACAGCTGGGGGGTCATGGTTCTCTCCTGCTGTGAATGGATAGGCTTCATTGTTCTGGAGTAGCCAGATGAGCAGGCTGCCATGAAATGTCAACATTTTGTTACTTCTTTTTCTTTTGCTTATATTTTAAATAATTTTCATTGAACCAATTGATAAATTAAGTTGGAGCTGATTCAACAATAGATATATGACCATGTCTTCAGGACAAAGACCTGGCATGTCTGGGTATGGCTTATCTGAACAAAATCTATTTATTTGGTTGACAGCAGGACAGGACATACAGGTGTTACAAGGGAAGTGGACATCTTGAACATATGGTGCACCTCATGTTTGCTTTTCCCCTGCAGAGCAGACTTAGCCTTTGATTTCTGCTTCCAGCTCAGCTGTGGCTCAGCTTTGATTTATCCTCTTGTTTTCATCTACCATCCTTTCTCTTTGTTTCCATTATCAGTTTGCAGAATAAAAGCTGAATTTAAGCATGTGCTTA